>WEDG01000156.1:0-117500 GCA_017591395.1 Schistocephalus solidus
GCTATATGTTTATTTGCATGTTTTAGGAGTCAATTCAATGAACCGCCAAAATCCGAGTCAACGTCCCGTACCATTGACCACCTCTTTGCCATCTGACATAAATCAATTTTCCTCACCCGACCGCACTTATATCGACCAAGAGGGCACTGTTCGGCGCTTGAGCTCTCTTCAACGAGAGAAGCTCAGTCAAGATCTGATGGTAGTGCAGACCAATATCCATATTCTCAACGACATGCTCACCGAGCTGCAACCGGATTCAGTAAATCCCGATGACCTTGAGCTCCTACAGGTGCGTAAAAGTTGAGATTCATTCTTTTCTATCTGAATGTGCACAGATCAATATAAGTACTTATGTAAATAGCTAAACATTTACTCGTTTTTTAGTTTGACGTTTTAGTTTGATTTCGAAAAAAACGTAGGCTATGGTTATTTACGTTATCTTATCGTATTACAGGTGGCCTCTCGCTAAATCCCAGAGAAGATTAAGGTGAGATACGTGGTTATTGTTGGGTTGAGCAAGGTTAAGTTTAGAGGTTTACTGATGAAGTTAGAGCCGGGCATATTGCTTCTATAAAAGTTGGATCACAGGAATAGGTACCACTGGACATGACCCTTAGGTTACCTGTCGTACGGGGATACGTGCATTCGTGTCTAACCAAAAAGGTTCTTTTGCTGAAACCTGCGCAAAAACCACAATTTTCAAAAATCTTTGAGCATTTTAAATATTCGGAATTATAAATATATGTATATATGGTAGTTGGGCGCTCACCGATCGGTTACAGGACTCACTCGTCACGTTGTGCCTTGGGGCTAACTCACGAGCCCCACCAGCAGCCGTAAGGCAGCTTAGGATATAGGCAGATAACATGACCGACAAAGATAAGGGAGACTGGAATGGTTATTTCTGGCTTATTAGCCGTCATCATATATATATATATATATATATATATATATATATATATATATATATATATATATATATACATATATACATATATTGGAAAATAGGCATCCCAAGAAGCATAATTCGAAGCAAAGACGTTCTTCAAAGAAAGTTCTTCCCAAAGAACGTCTTTGCTTCGAAATATATATATATAAGGTGTTAGGGTTAGAATTTGTCTAACTAAGCGACTTTCGGTTACAACGAAAAAACCGTTAAGTGTGAATGAGACTGCATCGCGTGGGACATTGGTCTGTCCTCCTGGGGTAGTAACGGGACGATACAGACATTTGGGGTTATTTTCCGCATCGTCTCTGTCCTTGACAAGAGAGGGCAGATTATATGATCTAACTGCTTGCAGACGCCTGGTTATCCCTTTTGTCGTGCGACGGCAATTTCAGCTATTTTAGTAAGATGGCTTACAGACGTCCTGCTTATGCACGCCACATCGAACTTTATCAACGATTTCGGGCTGCACATACCTTAGGCGCACGCAAAGGCTGTTGGCACCTCGGTCAGCTGTCGAAATGGCTACTGAGGGCAGTATATATGGTACTCAGGAGTTTAAGTACGAAACACGTGGTGGACACTGGCAATTTGGTGCCGACTGGTCGTCTCTGTGCTCTTCAGTAGGTGCTGAAATACTGAGTAAAACGTCAGAATGATGTAATCAGTTGAATTCGTGATCTGCCTGGCACCGCTTTAGCAAGTGTCGATGCCGAAAGGATCCTATTTCCTGTCTCTTCGCATCACTTCCCAAACATGGCTGACTATTGCCCCACGCTGAGCACTCGCAATCGAGGCCGGAAGGGGTTTTTCGGTAACGTAAACAAACTAATTTGTACAACCTTCCTCCACTCCTAAACCAAACCCAGCTACATGTCAGATCATCATTCCATGTTTGTATTTACCTATCAAGTTTTTGATCTATGGACCACTTTCTTTTTGGTAAGTTTATTGTATCACTATGCAGTGATCGTAAGTCCATGAACAAAAGGTCAAGAAATTGTATGGCTTTATGAAAATAAGCATATTCCGTCGAGAAGACTCATGTGCCGGGAGAGCTTAACTTTCTTAATCTCTTCCCAAATAAATAGTTTGAGATGCTCTCTTTCACTATACCTCAGAGGGGAACGACAGAGTTTGAGATTGGATTGAAACAGAACTGTTCTGGACTTATTTGCCTTCTTTTAACCAACCATAACCCCGACCACCAGCTGGGATCGGAACCGCAATCACAGGCACACAGAAGTGGCGCAGCTGGTCCACAATTAGGGTTTACCAGATGGGTCATAAGCACTTCAGCGTATCAAAATTCAGTGCCTCGCCATCTGCCGTTCTCTGTTGCTGCAGATCGGTATTTATTCATCCAGACATGAGCTCACACAGATCCAATTGGCTTCCCGAAGCATACAAGCTTCGTATGGGTGGTAAGGGTCATGAATAGGCAATCATCTAGCCAGGTCAAAGTCGAAATAGCAGAAGAGTATGGCAAAATTTAGAGGAAACATCATACAAATACAAGTAGTATGAATTTTATATCGGTAATTTCAAATTATTATTTCAAGTATTCTATGGAGTTCATGTACCAGAAAGCCGGGGACCCAAGGGGGTGTCGAAACCTTCGTTGCTGCGTTAGGCAGCAGCAGAAACCTCGGCGATATACGTCTGTTCTTCTAGCTAGTAATCATGTTTGAGTACGGTATAACGCCTTTGATAGATGCATATATTAAAAAAGGAATAGCTGCATGCGGATCTATGGTCTTCCCGGAGCAAATAAACTCCATATGTTTGGCAAAGTTCACCATCAGGCAACCGAAAACTAAGCCGAAGTTTATCATTTTATGATGGACGAAATGAAGGCAGAAATAGCTGGCAACCGACTGTATCAATCTAGCAGCACATTCTGTAGTTCATACTTTCCAAATGCACACACACGTCAGTTTGACCTTCGTAATCCGAGGATGTCCATCGTATGCTATGCACCATGGTAGTGCATGGAAGGTGACTTGCGCTGGATTTTATTGAGAAAATAATAGTGTGCATCTACCTCACTCTCTGTTCCACTACCCTACCGGAACCCGGTGCCAAGATACAGTCAAGAAGACCAGAGCTTTGAGAGGGCGCAGGGCACCACAAAACAAGAACACAAAAACACAGGGAGGAGCGGCTCCGCTACATTAAGAAGGAGCCATTGCAGTCTGACTCTTAGTCCGCCAGTCATTCACTCCACACACACAAACTGCGCATAATATCCTGTTTGGACAGCTAAAAAAGAAGCAGACACCAGCATTTCCATAGGTTGTCTTCAGTACTAAGTAGAGAAGTTTGATACCGAAGTGCATTTTATAGTATAGGTTGGCTTAGTCTACTCGACGAAGATCAGAATACCTGCGGCATATTGTCGTGTGTTCTAGGCCTATGAATTTTTTGTGATAAGGTGGTGTTGGAAAACCAACTGGCTGCCTCGACCTTTTACGCAGGGCTTCATCATCATCGGATATTAACGTCAGGCCTTTGAAAATATCCGCAAAGGAAAATAATTGCAACCCGGCATTAAATATTATTATTCATTTATGTATATATTCGACCATCGATTCCGATGAGATTCATCGTGTGCTCCACAGCATGACAATTCATGGACGGTTGATTGTCTGCTCTCTTTCATCACCCATCCCTGCCCAATTTCAAGACAGATTCGAGAAGTCTGGATGCGGGGTCAGGCGCAAGTGGCTTGTTCGGCATCTGGTTCGCATCCCACGGATTGGGAGTGTCAGTCAGACATTCCACTGAAGCACACACTGGGCTGACCAAGATAATGGTATTAATAAAGTCTAATTGTGTATGGCAGTTCGACCATCGATTTCGACAAGGTCCACCGTATGCTCCTCACCAAGTGGTGCAGGGACGGTGACTTGCGCGTGAATTAGTTTTAAGTGATAGTAGCCTTGCGCTGCAGTTACCGCACTCTCTCCTCCTCCCTCACTTGAGCCCGGTGTCAAGACAGAGTCAAGAAGACCGGAGATGGGAGAGGGCGCAGGTGGCTGGCACGGCCGGAGCCGCCCCTGGGCGTGCCACCACACCTGGCTCGGATCCCACGGAGTGGGAGTGCCATAAAGGCCACATTAGGAAGGAGCCATTGCAACCTGACTCTCAGTCCGCCATTCAGCCAATCCACATAAAACACACATTGGGCTGACCACGCGGTCCGAGTTATCCCGTCAGTTGGCAACCTTCCGAGTCACAGGTTTTGGCGCACCATGATAGTTTCAAGCGCGTCAGATTGTTTATAGTGAGAAAAATGCGCGAGCCATCGACCTTACTCTCGTCCCCGACCCCCACAATCAGACCACCGTCCGAGCCGGTCGGTTGTCTGATGTGGGAGTGGGTACATTGGCTGACGGGTTTGTGTACCTGTCTGCGCGCGCCACAGCACGACCCGGCACCCGTTACGCACACACAAGGATTCACAAACTCAGGGGATATGGAGCAGCCATCGCCGTCTGACTTTCAGTCCACTGGTCAGCCACATAACGTACAACACACACTGGGCCGATGGCGTGGTCTGGTAAAATCGTTAGATTGGCGTCCTTCCAAACCACGGTTTCTAGGAAATGGTGATTTTATCATGATGGTGAGGGTGTTGTCTATGTATTGATGTAGGTAGTGTGCACTTATGTGGTTAAGGCTCCGGTAATTTACTGGAGGTTGTCGTAGATGTGCATGTGTCCTAATAGGCCCATGTGGTGTGTAAAGGTGCGGGAGCAGTGAGGGCAGTGGAGGCGGATGCGTTGACTGTATTTCGGAGCCCAAGGCACTGGTTCAACAGCCTCCGCGCGATGGATGTGCAGGTGACCGACCAGGCCGGTGCGTGAGGTGACGTTGGGGGCATAGTGTGGACAGGAGAAATCGGGAGGGGCTCTGGGGTTGTCATTCGTGAAAGCAGACGTGGTAATGGCTGTGAAAATGGCCTGAGCGCAGAGTGTGCATGGCGTATCGATGTTTTCAACATTGCAGGGAATTCCGATGTCATGGATATGCATGTGACCGAATAGGCCCGTACGGTGAGTGAATGCGCGAGGGCAGTGAGGGCAGTGAATGTGGTGATCTCTGCAGTGGGTAGGTGCTCCGGACACTGATTCACCAGGATCTGTGCAATGTACTAGCAAACGACCAACTAGGCCGACACACTCGCACGTGATTCGCCGATGTTTCTGCTGCTGTGTGACACAGCAACGAGGGGTTCGGCTCCTCAGTGGATCCCCAGCGTTTTCTATGCAGTTTCTGGTATATGGACTCCAGAGAATAATCGGGTAAATAATTTCTGAAATTATTAAGTGCAGGACATGGAGTCAGGTGATTCGGACATGACTTTTTAGGGTCAGACCCGAAATTTCAATGAACATTTGGGTCGAAGACAATCAACCACTGTGGAATAACCACGTAATGCCCATTCTACAAACAAGTAGTACTACAAGTAGTATGAATATTATATGGCAACGACGTTATACCGTACTTCCGACATAGATACTAGCTAAAAGCGCTGACACGTGTTTCACCGATGTTTCTGCTGCTGTGTGACACAGCAACGAGGGGTTCGGCTCCTCAGTGGGTCCCCCAGCGTTCTCTATGCAGTTTCTGGTATATGGACTCCAGAGAATAATCTGGTAAATAATTTCTGAAATTATTAAGTGCAGGATATGGAGTCAGGTGATTCGGACATAACGTTTTAGGGTCAGACCCGAAATTTACATGAACATTTGGGTCGAAGACAATCAACCACTGTGGAATAACCACGTAATGCCCATTCTACAAACAAGTAGTACTACAAGTAGTATGAATCTTATATGGCAAAGACGTTATACCGTACTTCCGAAATAGATACTAGCTAAAAGCCAAGACACGTGTTTCGCCGATGTTTCTGCTGCTGTGTGACACAGCAACGAGGGGTTCGGCTCCTCAGTGGGTCCCCCAGCGTTCTCTATGCAGTTTCTGGTATATGGACTCCAGAGAATAATCGGGTAAATAATTTCTGAAATTATTAAGTGCAGGACATGGAGTCAGGTGATTCGGACATGACTTTTTAGGGTCAGACCCGAAATTTCAATGAACATTTGGGTCGAAGACAATCAACCACCGTGGAATAACCACGTAATGCCCATTCTACAAACAAGTAGTACTACAAGTAGTATGAATATTATATGGCAACGACGTTATATCGTACTTCCGACATAGATACTAGCTAAAAGCGCTGACACGTGTTTCACCGATGTTTCTGCTGCTGTGTGACACAGCAACGAGGGGTTTCGGCTCCTCAGTGGGTCCCCCAGCGTTCTCTATGCAGTTTCTGGTATATGGACTCCAGAGAATAATCGGGTGAATAATTTCTGAAATTATTAAGTGCGGGAGATGGATTCAGGTGATTCAGACATAACTTTTTAGCGTCAGATCCGAAATTTCAATGACCATTTGTGTCGAAGACAATCAACCACTGTGGAATAACCACGTAATGCCCATTCTACAAACAAGTAGTACTACAAGTAGTATGAATCTTATATGGAAAAGACGTTTTACCGTATTTCCGACATAGATACTAGTTAAAAGCTTAGACACGTGTTTCGCCGATGTTTCTGCTACTTTGTGACGCAGCAACGAGGGGTTCGGCTCCTCAGTGGGTCCCCCAGCGTTCTCTATGCAGTTTCTGGTATATGGACTCCAGAGAATAATCGGGTAAATAATTTCTGAAATTATTAAGTGCAGGACATGGAGTCAGGTGATTCGGACATGACTTTTTATGGTCAGACCCGAAATTTCAATGAACATTTGGGTCGAAGACAATCAACCACTGTGGAATAACCACGTAATGCCCATTCTACAAACAAGTAGTACTACAAGTAGTATGAATCTTATATGGCAAAGACGTTATACCGTACTTCCGACATAGATACTAGCTCAAAGCCCAGACACGTGTTTGGCCGATGTTTCTGCTGCTGTGTGACACAGCAACGAGGGGTTCGGCTCCTCAGTGGGTCCCCCAGCGTTCTCTATGCAGTTTCTGGTATATGGACTCCAGAGAATAATCGGGTTAACAATTTCTGAAATTATTAAGTGCAGGACATGGAGTCAGGTGATTGGGACATGACTTTTTAGGTTCAGACCCGAAATATATATATTTATATATATATTAAAATTCGGACCCCAGATGTTAAAATTGAAGGAGAAGCCAAGGCGATCTCTGGGGTAGAAGATATAATTATCTGACATGATAGTTCGACCGTCGATTTCGACAAGGTCCAACGTATGCTTTACACAATGTGGTTCAGGGACGGTGACTTGCGCGTGAATTAGTTTTAAGTTATATTAGCCTTGCGCTGCAGCTTTCGCACTCTCTCCACCTCCCCCACTTGAGCCCGGTATCATGACAGAGTCAAGAAGACTGGAGATGTGAGAGGTCGCAGGTGACTGGCGGGGCCGGAGCCGCCCCTTGGTGTACCACCACACCTGACTCGGATCCCACGGAGTGGGAGTGCCATAAAGGTCAAATTAAGAATGAGCCATTGCAGCCTGACTCTCAGTCCGCCAGTCAGCCACTCTACACAAAACATACATTGGGTTGACCACGCGCTCCGAGTTATCCCGTCAGGTGGCAACATTCCAAGCCACGGTTTTTAGCACACCGTGATAGTTTCAAGCGCGTCAGATTGTTAATAGTGAGGAATGTACGCTGAGCTGTTGACCTCACTCTCTCCCCCACCCCTACAATCAGACCACCATCCGAGCCAGTCATTTTGTCTGATGTGGGAGTAGGCGCATTGGCTGGAGGGTCGGCGTACCCTTCAGCTTTCGCCACAGCATGACCTTGCCCCCGTAACGCACACACCAGGATTCACTAAATCAGGGGATATGGAGGAGCCATCGCCGTCTGACTCCCAGTCCACTGGTCAGCCACTCGACACACACAGCACATACACTGAGCCGATGGCGTGGTCTGGTGGAAGCGTCAGATTGGCAGACTTCCCAGCCACGTTTTCTAGGACACCGTGGTATACTCTGGTAAATGGTGATTGTGAGGGTGTTGTCGATGCATTGGTGTAGGTAGTGTGTGCTGATGTAGCTTAGCCTCCGGTGGCTTACCGGAGGTTGTCGTTGAGGCGCATGTCTCCTAATAGGCCCATGCGGTGTGTAATTGTGCGGGAGCAGTGAGGGCAGTGTAAGTTGGCGCGGCGACTGTATGTCGGAGCCCCAGGCACTGGTTCATCAGCCTCCGTACGATGGCTTCGCAAGTGACCGACCAGGCTTATGCGTGAGTTGAAGTTGTGGGCGCATTGTGGGCAGGAGAAATCGGTAGAGGCTGGGGGATCTCATTCATGGTAGTGGGGGTGGCAGGAGCGGAGGGTGTGAATAATGTATCGGTGTTATCGGCATTGCGGTGAATTCTGCAGTCATGGATGCGCATGTGACCGAATAGGGCCATGCGATGGGTGAATGCGCGAGGACAGTGTGGACAGTGGAGGCGGCGATCTCTGCTGTTTGTTGCTGCTCCAGGCACTGGGTCACCAGCCACCGTGCGATGGATTCTCAGGTTACCGACCAGGCCGATGCGTGAGTTGAAGTTGCGGGCGCATTGTAGGCAGGAGAAATCGGTAGAGGCTGGGGGATGTCATTCATCCTGACCGAAATCAGTTTAAGCTGGTGACCTTACAGAGACACTCCGCGGCATAATGTCTGACCTCAGGCAATAGTGCAGAACGAGATCGCCTGGTCTAGTCCTTCAATATATATATATATATATATATTGAAAAAAACAGGCATCCCAAGATATTCAATAGAAAAAGACGAAATTCTTTTGGGAAAAAAATCGAAACTTTAATGCGTAAATTTTTCGAGACTGGTCCCCCAGCTCGTCTTCAGACTACGGGCAGTGTACAGGAACAATTAATCAATTTACCATGTTAAACAAAGGATTCTGAGATTGGGCAAAATCCGAACCAATAGGCTTTGAGTGTATTTCGTCATCCCGTCGTGATTGGTTTTGGGCGTTTGAATTTTTCTTTAACGATTTTGTATGTGGCATCCAAATCGATATGCCGGTTGATGCATGCCTCATCTGAGTGCATTGCTTCCAGGAATTCACGGCCTTTTCTGATTGGGCAGATGCCAACAATCCGTGTATTCTCCCATGCAAATTTATGTCCGGTTTCCAGTGTATGCATAGCCACTTGGGATAAATGGTCTCGTCTTCTAACCGCCAACTGATGTTCGTGTAGGCGGGTTGAGACAGATTTCCCAGTTTGGCCACAATAAACGGCATTACAACTGGAACATGGAATTTTTGTAGACAACACCTTTTTTATCAAGGTAGCTAACCCTATCCTTAGGGTGTACAAGCTGTGAGCGTAAAGTAGATGTAGGGTGGTGTGCTACTTGTATCTGGTGTTTTCTAAGCTGTCTTTCGACAAGCTCAGATACATTTTTAATGTACGGGAGAGTTCGCCAGGTCATTGTTTTGGGTGCCTGGGTGGCCGTGTTGTTTGAAATACCTTTCTCTTTGCATTCTTGTCGCTTTAGACAACGATACACGAAGTCACGGGGGTATCCATTTTTAGAGAACAAGTTAAAGAGGTATTTCATTTCTGCTCGATAACTTTCTTCATCAGAGCAATGTGTTTTGGCTCTATTTAGGAGACTGTAGACAGAACTCCTTTTGTGAGAGATAGGATGATTACTCTCAAAGTGTAGGATGACCTCAGAATATGTTTATTTGTGGTAAACTGAGGTGTGGAGTGATCCATCAGTTTTCCGCTGTACGAGGACATCCAGAAATGGGAGTTGTCCATCAGCTTCCGTCTCGAACGTAAATTCAATTCCTGGAAATGTTGACTTTAGATTTTTGTGGAGCAGGTCTAATAGTTCTTTCTTGACGATGACAAATGTATCATCAACGTATCGCAACCACAATTTTTGCTTTAACACCAGGGAGAGCTATCGATTCCAATTTTTGCATTCCGAAATTTTGTTATGAAAAGGAAAAAGGTCCTTCAGAAAATCGATTTGTAATCTTAAATTTTCACGTTGGTGACACCAACCCATCGTCACCCAAATAGGATATAGTTGGTTGGGTGCGTAATCAGTTTATGGTAATCAAATTTGTTTAGTTCTTACATAAACTAGGTTCTTTTAAGGGTTTACTACCTTATCAAATAAAATTGTCCCCTTTTGTGTATTCAAGACATTTTCCCATGAGGTTTATGTGATAGAGTTGCTCAATTTAGAAATAGATTCGAGTAACCTGCATAGTCCGCATTTTTAAATCCTATATACAAAATATCAGTCAAGAATGCGAAGAGTCCGACTTTCGGTCCTTCCTATGGCAAATACTTTCAAGCCAGATGCATTTCTCATTTAAGTATTAACATTAAAGGTTTTCTTCCTTTTCAAAGTGACAGGTTGATGAAACACACCCCTGTGCGAACGACCTTCAGTTTTTTTCTACCCCGTATGCCCAACTAACAAAATTGTGTTTATCATTTTCATGCTCAATTGGGTCCTTGTTTTCAAAATTATCCTAAAACGTTTTCTCGAATAATTATATATTTCTGTCTGTTGGACAATGTCGATTTGTTTGCCATAGCAAGCAACACTGATCACTACTCATGCTTCAGTAGTTCCATCTCAACATGATCCAAGGCAGTCTGTCCGGAACTTAGACATGTATCCTGAGTTAAGCAATGCTTTTGCGTTGCTATGTGACCGCCTTTGAGGGAAAACAGGATCAAAAGACATCGCTAAACGTAGCTTTTAATACTTTTCTCTGCGCATAATAAAGTGAGAGTTCGCGATCACTAGGAGAAGAAGTTTTCGCCTGATGCTTCGGATTCACGTTCGAATTCATCATCAGAGGTGATATTAGATGTGGGTTCGAAGGTAATTGAGTATTTAAAGTTTTATCTCCATGTTTGAAGCTCGGAACTTCAGTAAGGCCAAATGACGTCGGAATCGCGTTCAGTACAAGAAGACCCCATCACAAGTACGAGAATTTTAGTCGACTAATGTTTCAAAAATCTCATTAAATAACGCAAATAAGGATTTTAGTCGCATGGCAGTTGTAGTATTTATAGCTCGCAAATTCCTCGCCGGTTTTTCGGGCTTTTTGCAGTGGTTACTTGTTCACTCGCATCCAAGTCCTTACTTTCACGACCAAACTTTATGTGAGATACTCAGCACTTCGACTTATTATCACTGTATGTGTGAGAAGTGTTCGCTTATGCGCTCTCCGTATGAAGAATATTCTTTTCCAGCAAAAGTCTTTGCACGATTGTCACTTCGTGCAATGATTTTGCCCTTCGTGAACTTGAAGCCCTGGCCTAGCTTCGTTGGGTGTGCTTGACTTGAGAGTTGGAGTAATTCCTCCTCAGTCCCGCTGTGTGTGTTCGGTTATCCGTGTCAAAAGTAACCCTTCTACTTCGTCGGTGCTGTTTTCTTGGACCCAACTGCACCGATTCGATACTACCTAAAAGCTTTGATCCAGTGCTATTTAAGCACCCGTCTTGCCTTCCGCGAACGACGTTCCGCAGGCAATTACTCGGGCTTAACATTTATAGTACCCCAGTTAACCTGTGTTTAAGGTTCCTGCATGGCATCTCCACGCGCTGACGGTGTCCTTTCGAAATTGCTACTTTGTGGATTGTATTGCTTTGAAAGGAAAACTATTGAGGTGAACCGCACATGAAGGACCAGCACTTTTAATGATAGTAATGGCGAGCTTAAGTACCGAGCACTTCTCACCACCACTGGTGATAAACTCGTGGCCATTAACTACTCAGATGCGCACATGCCCAAGCCATTATCACATACCAAACACGAACATTAACGGTGAATTCCAGAGTTGTTCATTTTAGTAGGTGCTGGATGGCGTAGCAACTTTACCCCATAAATACTGCACCCCATTTGTGTTTCACGGCTTTTTGTTATTCCTGTCCTCGCCGATAGATTCGTGAGGGAAACCATACCATGAGGCAATTAGAAGTTTTGTTCCAGTAATCGAGTCTCACCCTCATAAAAACTGCTCCCTGAAACTCGTAGCTTCTGCACATATATAATTCGTAATACTGTCGCCTGCCAAAGTCTGCGATTCGCAGCATGCAAAGAACTTCCTGGAGGGGCGTAGGGGGTCCTTCTAGACGATCCGGTTTGTATTTATGCCTTTTTAAAATAATAATACTCGGTCTGATTTCGCAGTATGTGAATTTTCTCACGAAAGGCACCGGACTTCATATAATATTACTAATCACCCACAAATTAACCCAAACAAATGTGTCAGAGCTTTCAAATACTGAGAACAAGCTGTAAGCCAATTTAAAACAAAATTTATATTAAAATCAATTTTATGTTGTAAAAGAAAACCAACTTTTTATGAAAAGCAGAAAATTCTGAAAACGTCAGAAAGAGAAGTAATCAGGTAAACTTAATTTTTCATTAACAGAAAGCCTATCCATCCAAAACCAGGGTAAATAAATTAGTAACTGTTGAGTCACATTTTAAAAAAAGTCCTTCTGTGAAGCTTGTATTTAAATATCCTTCACGAATAAATGTATTCAAACCTGTCAACGTTCCTTCTCTTAATTCAGTTTGCCTAGTCGGCAGCTAGCAGATTCCAGATTGATTACTGAAGAAATCCTGCTTATAGCAGAATTTGTGAATTCTATATGTTGCAGTAGGGTGGGTGGGTAATCTGACCAAAGTGTAATTAAACTCACCGCTCCTGGTAGGACATCGTAGCTCAGAGTGTTGAAGCATTGGCTTTATCGAAGCCCACCGAAGTTGCCGAGTTTTTCACAACTGACTCACAGGAATTATTAAAACCTTTTAATCCCTTCTATTACTGTATGTTATGTCAAATTTGGTCGATTGCAAACAGCCTACATGGTTTCAGGAGAATTGGCTATACTGTTTCCGTTTTCCCATTAGTTGAGATGAAATTGACGAAGATAAATAGGTTTTCGCATCATCATGACGTCAGAAAAACAAAGTCACCTTTTGCATGAGCAGATTATTTAAAAACATATTCTGCCGGTAAAACGAACATTTCCTGGGATTTTCTATAGGAATAAATAAAATTTTAAGCTATTTGCGTGCGCAAAATCAATCCTTTCACTTTACATCATCAGTTTACGTATAGTTACAAAATGCTTTGACCTTCATTTGTGTTATGGAAAATGTTTATATCGAATTTAGTAACAACTAGCGTTTTAAGGCCGTTCGCCGATCAGGCATGCTAGTTCTCTTGATCCCAATCCTAACTTCGGCCTTAATCTTACCCTTACTTCTAACCCTAAACTTATCACTAACCCCCACCTCGATTCTTAGCCTGCATTTTTGCAATTGGGCGTTAAACCACATACATTGCCTGTGGTTTCCATTCCCATTTTCCGATTAGCCGACCATACAAGTCCTCCTTACCGATTTATTTTCCATTACGCAAAGCGAGGAAAATTCCGATTTTCACTAACCCAAAGCTAAACACTACCATTGCAGTGAAAATGAAAATTACTTTATTTCCTGTTAGTAAATTTGGTTTTCAGGAGGATTTCCGGAAGTAAAGGTTTTGAAGTAAAATATGTATTTAATCTGGGTAAAAGATTCTATGCATTCAGCACTTTAGTCCAAATGCCCAGGCGCAAGCTAAGTAGGCAACCAGCAGTGATCAGCGTTCATGTGCTTAAATTCAATGGTTTGTAGAAGAATGACAAGTAAAGGATGTAAGTTTTTTTAAGCCTCTGTTGAGATGTATTTCGAAAGTCACGCACGTTCTGTAAACTGTTTTCAAGGCAAAATCATTGAGATAACAAGAATATCTCCTGTCTCCATATCATACTCACGAAGATAAATATTTTAATTAATTGTGGCATTTTGTCAGTGTACAGTACTCATGTCCGTATGTTAATCCAAACTGTCAGACGGATGTATTAGGGTGAATAATTTGGTCGTGTTATGCGAGATTTCGTTTGGACTACTTAACCGTAAAAAGGAGTAAGCAATCTGAAAATTGTATATCGTTTTTTTGTGAAAGTATCCTATTTATTTGGGTGTCTTTCAGCGCAAAACTTGATATGTTTCAACGTACCACTTGAGCATGCTATGGTAGGGATGCCTTGTATGGCCGCCTAAACAGGACATTGGAATAGGAAGCGCCCTGCCCTCTTCAAATATATGGCCTTACGGAAGGATAACCCCAAAATAAAACTATACCTTATCCTTAATATTAGCCCCTAGCACTGCCCTAATCCTAAACCATACAGTTAACACAAGAATAAGCTGAACCGCAATTCTAACATTAACCTCGAACTTAAATCCAACTGTACATTTAACCCTAACCTTTACCTTATTCCAAAACATAATTTCCTTGGCATTCAGCGCAAAGCTACATGTATTGTGGGTGGTTCCTATTCTCGTGTCCAGTTTAGGCGGCCATACAATGGATCCCTACAGCACGCTATTTCTAAACCTTTCGTAGAAGTGAGTTCCTCGCCCCTACTGACTCCTGGAAACGTGGAGGTGCTTTCTTGATCTACATTCGCGATACACTTTCCCAAATAATGGATGATCTAAAAGCACACTAACTTAAAGGAGCGAATTGGAGGTAGTGTAGTGCAATTTTGCCCAAAACTGGAAAGAATAGAGTGGCGTGAATAAGTTACTTAGTTGGTAGTCCTGGGAGTTGGAATAGAGTTAGTTTGGGAAGCCTTGGTCGAGACCCAAGCAAATTAGCTCGTTATCTGTTTAAAGCACTGACTTCGTGAACGACATGGTGGGCGTGCGAAAATGCAACTGGAAGTTTCAGGCCTATGGTTTTCTATTAAGCTCCCTCTACCCTCTAGTTCATGGCCATGCCTTTGAGGTCAGAGCTTTTAACCCCATTGCTTGGGTTCATGCTCTGCACTCTGCGTGTTCACCGATGGGGTGATGTGCCACCCCATGAAAGATTGACCGAAATTTTGAAATTTGATTTCAATTTCAAAAGCTAACTTAAGTAAGGTTAAGCTTCTGTCTGGTCGGCTGCAAAAGTCTACCCAAGTAACCATTCTCTTCTCATTGATTTTCGATTCCCTGATAAAAACAAACATATTTTATAGAACTCAGGTACAAAAATATTCTCTGTTATGCTCGGTTAGTAGCCACTTAGGCCTTTAAGTTTGCTACTTGGAGAAAAAGAAGCTTTAACAAAACTTTTGCCTTTGCTTAAATACTTTGAGCCCGACCTGCCGTCAACCCTTTAGTTTGGCTGTCTAAATCTTGTCTGCGGAAGCTCACACATTTCTCTATGCTCTAAGGACGACATCATAGAATGTTCATAAAACTTTGAGCATGCTGTCACAAAGCAATTATCCTGGAGTTGGCTCTCCCCTTAACTAATTTTTCAGCCTCAACTGAGGAAACATTTACCTCTAAATGAGAGGCGAAAAAATTGCGAACCGTCTTCAAGGTGGTTAATTCAAAGCCTTTTTATTACCTTACCAGTGGTGACTTATCGATTATGAACGACATGTTTTTTAACATGAGACTGACCTGAGTGGAGTCGCTGCCGCTACGTAATGCCACAATTCAGTTTCAGAGTCTGTCTCTTAAACAGGCTGCGGGATAGATGCACCGGACCAATACGGGGACCAAAGCAGGTTGCGACGTGTGCTGCTCCGGTTGTACTCCAATTAAAATTGACGAAAATGGGGGGTGTGGTGGAACGCGTAGGTGCCGGCTCACGCCGTAACACCCACCGGTGCGGTAGCCGCAGCGCAAGTCTCTTATCACTTTAACCTAATGCATGCGCAAATCACCGTCCCTGCGCCGCCATGCTTTGAAGTATACGGTGGACCTCAATGGTCTACGGCGGTTGAAATGTCAGTTTCTGAGTTTTTGTACTTACTTACATACTTCCAGACTAGCTGGTATTTAGATCATTCGCACAGTAGCAGTAAGCAAGAATGTATTATCAATAGCAAATCCTGGAAGTGTATTCACGTATCCTAATACATTACACCATTGAGATCGCATAGATTAAAGAATATCATGTTTCGGTTTGATTTGGATCTTTTCAAGAACTTCCTTTGCCTTTTGCGCATATCTGAAGTTGAAGTTAGGACTTTGGCTGCTTCAATCTACTGCCTTTACAATCTTCCTTTTAATGACAGTCTAATTCGTACGCGCAAGAACCCCATCTTTTAAGCAAAAAAATATGTGGAAAACGAAATGGAAATTCGAGGAAAAAACGGCTGTGACTTAAAAGAGTATTTGATGGGAGTACTGGAAGCATCTGTGGTTCATCATTTCTAAGATGTGGTTGGCATACCACCACACAACTAAAATTAGCAGCTCGTACATTCATCATGGATGGCAGTAATGGGCTGGGTATTACCCAGTTTGCCCAACTAAAGTCTTCTTTACTTATAAAGCTTTGAATGCTAGTTGTGCCATTTTTGACGGTTATGGTTTGGCAACCTTGGTTTGTGTGGGCCTCCCAAACCCTTCACACGCTCCATCCTGCGATGACCATTGCGCATACGGCCCCACGCCGAAAGTGTGAAGCAAGGTTTTCAGTAATATGGAAATGGGAGTACTAGGTGTTTTATGGGTAGGCTAAACGAAAGTGAAAAATACACTTATGTATTTGCTTGTTAACTATCGAACTACCCAAGAAAGCTGTGAATGCTTAATAGGCAAAGGATATCGTTCCAATTGATTGATTCTGGCCCGGAGTGCTAAAAGATGAAGCCTCTCACGATTCAGAAGGCTGTTGGCTGAGGTGGTATTTTGGTTTCGTAGTACTTGAAGATGGTATTTTGGCTGTTGGCTTGGAGGGTATTTTGGTTTCGTAGTATTTGAAGATGTTGATCTATCCTATCGAGCAACCAAGACTCATGGGCTGAAGTCATCCGTGTTGCTACGTAATCGGTCATCTGCGTCCAGGTGAAAGACCATCTGATGGTTCCGTCCATACTGATTTTCACAGATTGGATCGATAATAATATCGTGTACGTCAGTTCTCTACACTGCCTACACTCAATGATTACCCGGAACCTACTGCATTGGATTATAATGTACTGATACTGATACTGATTCGACAACAGAGCAAGAGCGATTCCGTCTAATTGCGTAACTAAAAATCAACGGCTTAAACAGGACGACTTTCAGTCGCTGGCTAATCGTGAAGAGCTATCAACTGATTTGAACTCAAATTTCTGGTGCACTTATACCCGACTTCATAGTCATTCGGGTGTTTTTGTTTTAGTGTTCATACTTGTAAGATGACGAGGCTCCGGCTATGTTCGGCTATCGTTGTCTTCTGGCACAGTTGAGCAGTTCTATTCCGCAAGTTACGTGTTAGAAGAAAATAAGTAACTTCGCACAAATGCTGCCGATGTTATTGAAAATCCTTTGAAATTTTCCGCAGAGCTTCCGACCACATCCTGTACTGGGAGAAGCATATTATCTTGGCTAATCAGTCAATTGTTTACCCGGGTAACATTCTGCGTTGTGGCACATTCAATCTGTAAGGATCCCTGGCATGAGCTGTGTATGGGTATGAGTGAATGAAAGACGTTATTACCCGAATGAATCGTCACATTCGGGTGTAAGAGTCACCCTGTGGCGACGGGATTATTTTATAAGTTGCATCCATTGAAGGCTGAAAACAGTCTGTAAAATATATTACTTACGTGATTTCCTACTAGCCATAATAATGCCATATAACATGACGTTGGTGAATGCTCTATGACGGAAGAGTTTTAGCTACACCCTCACCAGTCAGTTCCTTGCGGAATTTTTTATCTAACCGATGAACCGAACTTCTCACAGCTGTGTCAAATAGCTGCAGACAATCGGTGAAACACGTGTCTGGACTTTTAGCTAGTACTTGTGTTGTCATTATGGTGTGTCATGTGACCTCTCTATACACTAATGCGTACTTGTTGGTGGTTTAATGAACATTATGCGGTTATCCTGTTGTGGTTGATAGATTTGGCCCCAATATTCCTCTTTAAATTTCAGTCAACGTCAAGAAACCTTCAAAATCACTGATTTACACCAAGTTAATGACTAATTTCTGTGGAATTTAAGATGCATCAAAGAATTCTGTGTTTTCCATTTTTATCAACATTTGGCAGCAATTGGCTGACATCACTCAATGCACTCTGAAATATAAAGATTACTAGAGCCCTAATTATCATATGTTATAAATTTCGGTGTCTCTAGACTAATCCTGCTTTGATAGTGGAACCCAACTAGTAGCTGATAAACACTAAAATAAAGTTCACTGACAGGTCGACTTCAAGGTTGCCCGACAGTTCAACATCTGTTAATCCGGACTATACCCACTCTCCGAGTAGAAAATGTGTCGAATACGTAATATGCTACAAAATAAGTAAAAGACAAACAGGTTTAAATTTGTTCGATCAAATATACTCGGATTTCTAAAGGTATCGAACAGTAATGGGAATATTCGCGCTACCCAATAAAGCTTTTGAACCAACTTTTTTCCGGCCGCCTGCAAAAACGTCAAGGTAAATAGGGACTACTTAAACATTATGCATTTATCTCGAGGATTTTCGAAGCCTTGATAAATTTAAATATTATTTATCAGCAACATGCTCAAAATATTCCATCCTGTACTCAAGTTAGTAGTCAACTTTACGTTTGAAGAAAGAGTATCATTTAGTTCTAAAAACGCATTAATTATGATATGTTTTAAAACCGTGGAATGTCCATGCATAAAGATTTATATCTGGTCAGTTATAAATGCAGATTTAAAATATACGCCACTGCGAAAATTTAAGATCCTGATGTCACGTCTTCTTACCGGCATATAGAAATGTATTATTTTCTTTACATGGAATGCAAACAGCCTGGAGTGCGGAAAACGTGAATGAAAAGCCTGGTTCAACATTATTCAGAACTTAAAACGTTTTTTTAAAGGCTGGGCTTTTGAAATTGAGTCGCAATATTTTACTGCTCTCCCTTCACATGGAAATTTACTTATATGTAGAACGGTTGGCCTATTTAACTCATTATCTACTAAGTGATTCCCCGTTTGTTTGTTTGAAGTACGATCATGAGGTCATCTGCGCACGAAACCTAACACCCTACTGAAGGAAGTTAAATCAGGTCTATATTTTGTGACACTCTTACTGACAATGCTTCATGATGCCGAGAGTTGCAGTTTTATATCATTATGTATCGTTCGGTGTCTTTCGATGTTATCAGTTTGGCGTACCCACATTTAGCCATGTTGAATTGAACCTGGCTTGCTGCAAATCTGAAAGTATAATTTCAAACTAAAGCCTTTTTCTCTTTCCCTCTCTCAAAACAGACAGATATCCCATCTTTAAGTATGAAACGCTAAAAAAACAATTTGTTCTACAAAGTACCAAAAAAATAATATTTTAATTCACTTTTTCTAGAGAATATCTTGGAATTTCAAACTGTGTCGAAAATCAGTGGCAAAAATTCATATTTTTCCTGTCATTTGGGTGGTAGCCTGGTTATCCTGACACCTAACTGACGAGCTTTACATACTCTCCTTCTCTGTTTGCATCGACAGTACTTTCGGCGGCCATACTTATGGCCTTTTTAACTTCAGTGGAAGTGCTGCTTGCAGAATGCGAAGTACAGCCGCCTGGCAGACGGTTTGCACTGTGGCTCTTCAGGTTGGCTAGGCAAAACCAATTATCCCGTCAGCTCCTGTCCACTGCCCATCCTCGTTTCCTCTTTAGGCCAGAGGCGGGCTTGTCCTGTTGCTGTGAGAATTGGTACATATTTAATGTACAGCCTCTGGTCAGTCAAGCCTTGATGACAGCCTCTGATCGAAGGTAGGCATCTCCTCCCCTCCTCTCTGCTCGCACACCGGCCGCTGCGAGCAACCAGCAAGACCTACTCTACTGGACATGTTTTACCGGGGGATAAAGGCTGTGTGAACATGCACTGCCTTTTAACTTCTCCCAGTCCCGCCAACTCGGCCCGAAAGAGCCGCCATAATCAGCTCTTAAACTCGTGCGTCGAAAGTTGATCGACATAGCTCAGTATATTTAAGAGAAAGAGGTATTTTCTTTGAAGACGCTATTCAAAGCGTGTCTTTTCTGCAGCTCGAATGAGCTCTGGTCCATCAAAACTGGCACAATATCCACTGACCAGTGTGTGTTGTGTATCGGGCAGCCCTTGCAAACAGAGTTAAAGAGACGCCAGAATCAGCTCTAAAACCCGTGTGCCAAAATTTGGCCGACATAGTTCAGTACATTTAAGGGTAATAGGTATTATATATGAAGACCCTTCTAAAAGCAATGTCATTTTTGCAGTCCGAGTGAGATCTTGCCCGAAATAACTGGCACAATAGGCACTGAGTGATCAACGCTCTGATTTGGACAGCCCTTGATAACAGTATCAAAGACCCCCAGCGTGGTAGCCTAATCATTTTGGAACACTGAACTGTTCGAAAATGGTGAGAACTAGACGCGTTTGAAATCAACGAAGCTTTTGTGGAAATTATAGGCGCTTTAAGGCCAAACCTCCTCTGTTTTCTGGTGATGGCCATGCGAGAGTAAATATGGACGTGGACGTCTGATAGTGTTTATGAGAGAGAGAAAGCTGCGCTTTATTTTGAAAGTAAAATTCCAAAAATATAAGCAAAAAAAGGTCTTCCATTAACCGTGAAGAATTGTCCTTGAATGCGTCCCAAAATATTGATCAATTTAAACTTCCTTCCGAATGGCGCCAGCGTCGTGCGCTGATGACCTCATTTTTGCTGTTCGAATAAACAAATATGGTTAAAATACAGTATATAATGGGTGAACTAGGCCAATCGACGTACAAATAAGAGGATTCACATGCGAATGGAGAGCAGAAAAGATGGTGGCTCAATTTCAAAAGCCCGCGCCTGGTAATTTGCGTGGTGAGGCCGTTGTTGTAGGGTAGCACACGGAAATAGATATCATCTGAATTACAGGGAGGTTAGGAGTAGGGTTACCTTTGCAGTTAGGGTTTCGGTTATGGTGGAGTTATGATTACGATAACGGTAAATGTAAATATTATGGTTGGGTTGAACGCAAGAATAGGTACTCTCCTTTATCTTCAGCACAATGCTACCTGCATTGCATGGGGTTCTATTTCCCTAGGTTTACAAAACATATTTGTGTGCTCACAGGTAATATGCATGGAATCTCATTAAATCCTTGTTGAACAGAGTAGAAAATTGGTCCATCACCGGTATTGCTTGCCTGTGGGCTGCGATTATAGCTATCTACACTTTATTTTAAAATTATAATTTAAAATTCTTCAGAAAAAGTCAGCCAATAACCGTTGATAAAGTGACTATGTAAAGCAGATAGCAGTGGAAGAGCACAAGCCATTCAAAATGATGAAAAACTGAAAGTCTTAACATTCTGAATAATCGTCGGTGAACGAGTCAAAACAATTAGGCAAGTTTAATTCCTCCAACGCGGTTCTAGCGTAGTATGCAGATGACCTCATTATTTTAGTTCAAATAAACAAAGGGGGTAAGAATCAACATTTACTGAGCGAAAAAGGGTAACCGATATACATCTTAAAAATCCAATGTGAATGGAGAGGAAAAAAGATGGCGTCTCAATTTCGAAAGGCCACCTAGACAGCTCCATATGTGCCACCGGGTTTCGACATATTTAGCCATATTACCAAGAATGCATACGCCAAATCGCTTTTGTCATTTGGGTGGTAGCCTGGTTATCCTGACACCTAACTGACGAGCTTTACATACTCTCCTTCACTGTTTGCATCGACAGTACTTTCGGCGGCCATACTTATGGCCTTTTTAACTTCAGTGGAAGTGCTGCTTGCAGAATGCGAAGTACAGCCGCCTGGCAGACGGTTTGCACTGTGGCTCTTCAGGTTGGCTAGGCAAAACCAATTATCCCGTCAGCTCCTGTCCACTGCCCATCCTCGTTTCCTCTTTAGGCCAGAGGCGGGCTTGTCCTGTTGCTGTGAGAATTGGTACATATTTAATGTACAGCCTCTGGTCAGTCAAGCCTTGATGACAGCCTCTGATCGAAGGTAGGCATCTCCTCCCCTCCTCTCTGCTCGCACACCGGCCGCTGCGAGCAACCAGCAAGACCTACTTTACTGGACATGTTTACCGGGGGATAAAGGCTGTGTGAACATGCACTGCCTTTTAACTTCTCCCAGTCCCGCCAACTCGGCCCGAAAGAGCCGCCATAATCAGCTCTTAAACTCGTGCGTCGAAAGTTGATCGACATAGCTCAGTATATTTAAGAGAAAGAGGTATTTTCTTTGAAGACGCTATTCAAAGCGTGTCTTTTCTGCAGCTCGAATGAGCTCTGGTCCATCAAAACTGGCACAATATCCACTGACCAGTGTGTGTTGTGTATCGGGCAGCCCTTGCAAACAGAGTTAAAGAGACGCCAGAATCAGCTCTAAAACCCGTGTGCCAAAATTTGGCCGATATAGTTCAGTACATTTAAGGGTAATAGGTATTATATATGAAGACCCTTCTAAAAGCAATGTCATTTTTGCAGTCCGAGTGAGATCTTGCCCGAAATAACTGGCACAATAGGCACTGAGTGATCAACGCTCTGATTTGGACAGCCCTTGATAACAGTGTCAAAGACCCCCAGCGTGGTAGCCTAATCATTTCGGAACACTAAACTGTTCGAAAATTGTGAGAACTAGACGCGTTTGAAATCAACGAAGCTTTTGTGGAAATTATAGGCGCTTTAAGGCCAAACCTCCTCTGTTTTCTGGTGATGGCCATGCGAGAGTAAATATGGACGTGGACGTCTGATAGTGTTTATGAGAGAGAGAAAGCTGCGCTTTATTTTGAAAGTAAAATTCCAAAAATTTCAGCAAAAAAGGTCTTCCATTAACCGTGAAGAATTGTCCTTGAATGCGTCCCAAAATATTGATCAATTTAAACTTCCTTCCGAATGGCGCCAGCGTCGTGCGCTGATGACCTCATTTTTGCTGTTCGAATAAACAAATATGGTTAAAATACAGTATATAATGGGTGAACTAGGCCAATCGACGTACAAATAAGAGGATTCACATGCGAATGGAGAGCAGAAAAGATGGTGGCTCAATTTCAAAAGCCCGCGCCTGGAAATTTGCGTGGTGAGGCCGTTGTTGTAGGGTTGGAGTTATGCTTACGATCACGGTAAAGGTAAATATTATGGTTGGGTTGAACGCAAGAATAGGTACTCTCCTTTATCTTCAGCACAATGCTACCTGCATTGCATGGGGTTCTATTTCCCTAGGTTTACAAAACACATATGTGTGCTCACAGGTAATATGCATGGAATCTCATTAAATCCTTGTTCAACAGAGTAGAACATTGGTCCATCACCGGTATTGCTTGCCTGTGGGCTGCGATTATAGATATATACACTTTATTTTAAAATTTTAATTTAAAATTCTTCAGAAAAAGTCAGCCAATAACCGTTGATAAAGTGACTATGTAAAGCAGATAGCAGTGGAAGAGCACAAGCCATTCAAAATGATGAAAAACTGAAAGTCTTAACATCATGAATAATCGTCGGTGAACGAGTCAAAACAATTAGGCAAGTTTAATTCCTCCAACGCGGTTCTAGCGTAGTATGCAGATGACCTCATTATTTTAGTTCAAATAAACAAAGGGGGTAAGAATCAACATTTACTGAGCGAAAAAGGGTAACCGATATACATCTTAAAAATCCAATGTGAATGGAGAGGAGAAAGATGGCGTCTCAATTTCGAAAGGCCACCTAGACAGCTCCATGTGTGCCTCCGGGTTTCGACATATTTAGCCATATTACCAAGAATGCATACGCCAAATCGCTTTAGTCTTCTTTGCTTAGGGGAAATGTTGCCCTTTTTGGTTTCGACGAAGGGCTATTCGGGTGGACAGTTAATATTCTTATTCGTGCAAATTTTATTGTATGCAGTGTAAACACCGATTATCTCAGAAGATGATTTTTGTAGGCGGCGTAGAAAGTTTAATTCAAGTGGATCATCATCGATTAACTAAAAACCTCCGACTATAATGTGACAATCCTGCGCCCAGTTAGGCAGAACACGAATATGCTTACCTCTTATGACCTATCTTCGGCAGGACAGGGCGCTAAATTCTGGGACGTTAGTTACGGTTACGGGGTTAGAATTATTGCTTGCGATGCACTCAGTTATGGCTTAACATGTCCGTCTGTGTCTTGGGGCTTAATCTCGAGCCCCGTCAGCAGCCGCAGAGCGTCTACTGGTAGCATAACGTTACTGACAAAGACAAGGCAGACTGAAATAGCCATTTCGGACTCATTAGGCCTGATCAGCCAGCCGTACCCAACTCCCCGTGTTCCAGCCCTTGATGAAGGTGGGGGACTTTCAACCAATATTTCGCTATTTCGAGCCTCAAGGGGTTCAAAACCTGAAATAGCTTTTCTACTCTCCCTTGTCTTTGTCGGTAAGTTTTTCAAATTGGAGTTAGTGTTCTGGTTGGAGTTAGATTCATGGGGTTGAGGCTAGGACACGGAAATGGGTTGTCATGGAATTTAACGCCAGACCGTGCCTAACCCCTATTTTTCTTCAAAATTTACTGGAGTTCATCTTTTCTCCACTTTTGAGGATGGCTACGCAACGAGTTCAACTACCTCAGTCCCGAACTATTTTTGAAGGCTTACGTATTCGCCACTGAAGAAGAGTGAAGAAGAATGGGTGAGAGCACCCGCTAGCTGCCGTCGTTTGTCACAAACATGGAAAGACCAATGGTTGCTCAGTTTACGTGCATTTTGGTCGGGAAAGCTTGGTGTCTAGACATTAAGCTGTGGTTGAAAGGACATATTTTTTTGTTTAAATAGAAATACCTCTATCGCTAAATTAATGTTAACGCCCACAGACATGGAAGAAAAGAGAATAGAACAAATGTACCTTTGAATGACATGAGAATAGATCAGAAATCCCGTTAAACGCATCTTGCGAGTATTCAGCTGTTAAAAAAGCCATAAACTGGTCAGAATTGGTGTCCATAGATACGGAAATATTTTGGTTGATTATATTTATTTATCAAACAAGTGCATGACCCTCACTGATGTGGTAAGGATCGAACTCGATCCCATTCTGTCCGCCCGCCCGCCAGCTAGCCACTGCCGATATACAAACGTTGTGTCATAAGACACATGCCACATATAATGCACTGGAACGTTGCTAAAGATGCAACAGGCAAGACGTAGACAGCTGTTTCACGGTCATTACCGATCATCAGTACGTCATATGCCTTACGCAATGAGGTATATATACATGTCAAACAAGCGTATGACCCTCACTGATGTGGTTTGGATCACACTTGATCCCATTATGTCCGCCCGCCCGCCAGCTAGCCACTGCCGATATACAAACGTTGTGTCATAAGACACATGCCACATATAATGCACTGGAACGTTGCTAAAGATGCAACAGGCAAGACGTAGACAGCTGTTTCACGGTCATTACCGATCATTAGTACGTCATATGCCTTGTGCAGTGAGGTATATATACATGTCAAACAAGCGTATGACCCTCACTGATGTGGTTAGGATCACACTTGATCCCATTATGTCCCGCCCGCCCGCCAGCTAGCCACTGGCGATAAACGAACGTTGTGTCATAAGACACATGCCACATATAATGCACTGGTACGTTGCTAAAGATGCAATAGGCAAGACGTAGACAGCTGCATATGACGTACTGATGATCATTTATGACCGTGAAACAGCTGTCTGCTCAACGATCGGCTTCCGGCAGCGAACGGAGGAAATGAAGTTAACGCAGGAATCAGTTAAGGTGGTGTGTTAGCTTATTAGACATGCAATAGGGGGAGTGAGAGTCGACTCCTTATGTTGAAACACTCGGTACTTCCGGGTGATGGTAGGCTGCCTGTTGTCTGCATTGAAACTGCTGAAAACCAGTTAAGGATTGGTGCTCAATGTGACGAATATGACTTCAGTGAGCCTAAGAAGCTGATAAGCATGCAACATGACTCCGTGCTAATGTATGCTGATTTTACTGAGCTCATTTCATTCGATTTGTAGGATTTAAATATAAAAGAAAACTATTCAGTAAATAATTCAAACTTTTACAACTTCTGTCATATTTCCTGTTACTTGTACTTCTTTGCCTTCGCTCATTTTGTAAGCAATTTTGTCTCTTTTTAAGTACTGTGAGGCAAGGAGAGGAGTGCATGGATTTGAAAAAAAGGGTGGTTTGTAGACATGTTTAACACACTTTCATTATTCTCTGTATCTTCACAGGTGGGCAGATTTACTTGGTAGGAATAAAAGTCTAAAAGAAGCTCCCTGTTTGTCGCATTATATTCTCTAACATCAAGAGTTCTTTCCACAGTAGCATGAAGAGATGGGTGCATTTATTTCAGAAAAGTTGCATATTTTTTCAGTTTACAAACCTCAAACGCCATTTAAAATATGTTTTGATTTCAAGTATGTTTCTATGGGTGTGTTCTAGGTGCCGAGCTCTTTCCGGTACTTAGGCTTTATCATTGAGGTACACCGAAATGATTGGAAAGTTTTCTAAAAACTATAACACACTCCTTAATTTGGAATTTCTTCAGGATCAAATTTACGTACTTGTTCACAAAGATGGCCAGTCATCAACCAGTATACTACTGAGCATACGACATTCGGCCCGTATCCGCAAACGCAGTATTTATAAATCCTGCCTTTTTTTGAAGCTGTCTTTTGATCGAGTATCTCTCTGATGGAATCAAAGAGGTGAGTTCGCGGAAGCAGGTCAGAAAAAAAGGATGTGATCGCTGGAAAGGCAGGCCAATCGAAAACATTTTCCAACGATTGTAGCTTTTTCTTCTGGTTATCTCTCAATTCATCTAGAAATTTAACTCTCAAAAATTTTACTTCAATAGGAAATCTCTTGAGGTCATCGTCTGTATTGTGGAGCTATTTATGTAATACCCTTTTTGAGTGGGGACGTATATAAACACTCAACTTAATGCTTACCAAATTTTGTGCACAGAAGGAATCGATATAGCAGGATACGTCTGCAAAACCAACTCAACGTTTTTACTTGAAAAAAAATTAATGCCAGGTTTAACGAACGTAAGCTTTCGATTATTCATAATCAGTCCTTTACAGTAATATAAGGGAGGGTAGAGTAACAAAAGTTTTAACATCCAATAAACAGTAAGTATGGGGTAGAGGGTTGAGATGCTCAGAGGTCAGGGGTTATAGTTTAGTCCT
Source organism: Schistocephalus solidus (assembly GCA_017591395.1). Taxonomy (NCBI): domain Eukaryota; kingdom Metazoa; phylum Platyhelminthes; class Cestoda; order Diphyllobothriidea; family Diphyllobothriidae; genus Schistocephalus; species Schistocephalus solidus. The sequence goes on from WEDG01000156.1 coordinate 27,187, forward strand.
ATCACAGGGCTTATTGGATGTTTAAACTTTTGTCCCTCTACCCTCCCTTATATTACTGTAAAGGACTGATGATTAATAATCGAAAGCGTGCGTCCGCTAAACTTGAGTTCTCAAATGCTTACATGGGTATTATCGCTGATCTTAAAAATTAATGTGTTTCTTAACTGCAACATTGGGAGGTCGAAGGGTCTCTAGCAGAATTTCTTACGCCTTAGAGTAGTTGGTGCTGTGTACGAACTTCAAGTGTTTTTACGAGTGGTAAAACACTCTGTGATCACTTTTCCTGCGTGGATTTGCGCTGGGACCTAGAAAAGTGGCCACTAGTGGCCTTATGTAAAACAAAATCATGTGTAACCTAGAAACGACAATAAGGAGACATCGATAAAACCTGTCTTCTGATAATATAGAAGGGGTAATTTGAACAGATACTGCTCATTTCATACACAGTCGTCAATAAATTACACAACTACGAACCCACACAGGTAGTGAACTTGCCCAGATGCTGTGCATCAGTTAAAGATGATTTTTCCTTGTTATTTTTTAGGTTTTCTCTTCTCTTTTAATGCAAAAGCACCAAAATTTACTAACTTATCCTTTAAGTCATATGAGTCTTTAGTTGGCTTTTCGGGCTGTATCCGTGTCCATACAGGATGCATTCACATCTGCAGGCATGATTACGCAACCTAGAGCTCTTCTGCCTGCGTTGGAGAGCTCTTTCTTGATTTACGTTATCATCTGCAAGATCAGTTACGTGGGAAAACCGGACGAAAATTACAGCCCCCAACCCTCAGCAGAATTATGAACCGAGAACCCCACCCTTGAGGCCTGGACTCCAAATATCGGCCGAACAGACAGTTCGAACAGGAAACGCTGCAGTTGTATGACAAGTGCGGCCGCAGATCTTAGGTGTGCAGTCGCAGACGCATCGGTTTTCAGTTTTTTCGGTCTTTTAAAACGGACATTGGACTAGGACACCCATATCACCAAGCAGCCGAGGGACTTTGTCAAGTGTTCAGTTTTGAAATGTAACACATTTGACTTTCTTTTGGTTCTCATACTGTCCAAACCAGGTGTCAGTATAAGAAAACTGGAATTATCTTAAGCGGGGTTTTCCCGAAAAAATATTACTGACCTCAGGCAGATAAACGTCATTCGGTTGTACTTTTGTTGTCACAAAACTGACTATTACGTCCGGTATCTATGCCCCCATCTACAAGTTCAGCACAGTTGTTATCACCTAGGTGACGGCTAATTTGCCGAGGAGGTAGTATTAGTTAAAATTAGAAGTCAGCTTTATAGGATTTTTTCTACAAATTGGTGAGGGTGGTGACGGAGTACTTACGATGCGGAAAGAAGGAGATATGATCACTGAAACAAGAGTTTTATTATCCAGACATTTCGGATTTGTCATTAGAATCCATCAGCAGAGGCTAAAAGATAAGAGTAAGAAAGTATCACACACCTCAGCGAGTTTTAAATAAAAACTCTTCCAAATCTGCGCACTGGAATGACCAGTTCGGACTTGGCAGCTATTATCATCCAATGCACCACCCGAAGCTCGAACCCGGTCACTTCTCTCGCGCAGTCCTACTCAGTACTCCTTTGAGTGTCAAATTGGCAGCAATGGGTCCTAGAAAGTGAGAGTTAAGAAGGCGCTCACAGGCCACCCGCCAGACGGACAATTTGCGTTCGTTCAACCGGGTCTTTAGTTTACGGTCCGCTTCGCCTGTTTACGTACATGTGCTATTAACACAAGAAACTTAGTTCCTTGATCGAACCTGGATCCACGGCCTCTGCTGAGTCCCCGACAACCATGAAATAAATAAAGGCCTGGTTTATAGACAGAACCAAACCTTCCACGACATGCGAATGCAGTCAGCCACATTCTCCTTCAGACTTTGAATATGGAATCTGGTCCATGAACTTAGAACCCAGCAAAGATTAACTACCCGCGAACTAGATGTAAAGACTCTGGTTGTGTTTATGCGTGCTAAGGTTTATGTTAGCACCTTACAATCTGATGTGCCCCAGAACCGTGCAGCTTTCATGCTCCCTTTTGGTCTTGCCTAGTTCGATTCGCACATTTAGCCTGTGAGACAATCTTAGAGGATCACATTATGAACACTACCCACCAACACATCCCAATAGTTCGCACTGCGTATTTTATCTCGCAAGCTAGGCTTATCCTACCCCAATGTTTGCCTATTGTCTCTCACAAAGCCAGTTTATTGCAGGCTGAACAACTGCTCTTCTGGGATTGGCTGCCTATTATTTTGTAAAACCTGTTTATTCCAGTTATCGTTTTCTGATTACTGTCAACATTTGGATATAAATAGTCACTATCGTGGTAAGTAGGACCCGCCCAGGAACCTCAGTGGTCACATATTCTTCTTTTTACCTCTCCTCTTGAAACTGGGCAGAAATCGGAGGCTCGTTCGCTCTGGGACTGAAACGGCTACTTGGCTGAATAGTGCAAAAGGGTCACTCGTGAATATTCCAGTGTACATAATCTGCCAGGTGTAACGTTCTACCCCTGGCTGAATGCCGCATTTAAGGATTCAGACCCTGTCAATGAGAGTCCTACAATTAGGTCAGATAAGTAGGCATATCCAGTCCACCCTCACCCCCCTCTCAACATGAACCAAACGCCCAGATCGCATTGTATTCCATGAAGGCGGCAACACTGCCACGTCATTGGTTGATGCTGTTCATTGTTCAACCAAACCTCAATAATGCCATCCCATGTAAATGCACACATTTCTAAACGGTGCACTTCTTACTAACCACTGAATAGTTGAAGTGCTGCCTCATGAACCGTGCCGAAATTTACGAACAATCTTTGCGCACACAAACAAACCGCCACCAGTGAATGGACCAAAGCTCCAAATTAGTAATGAAGAAATTTAAGCGAACGAAGAACACAAAAGACTTATTTAAAAAATAGTACGTTGTTTAAAAGTACATAAAGCCTGTTCAACTACTTAATTGAGTCAATAACACAGACAAATCGAACACCTTTTGAAAGTAGTACTGTAGATTAGTTTGTACGTAAGTATTCTATGTGGATAAGCGTCAATTTAACATGGAGATTAGCTAACAGTCTGCTGATTATTAGTTCCCCTAAAACTGTTTAACAAGCATTCACAGTAGTTTTTGTTTTCGTTTTTGCATTGAATAAAATGCCCCATAGACGACAGTTCGACCGTCGTAATCCGACGATGTCCACCGTATGCTCCATGGGAAAGTGGAGCAGGGACGGTGACTTGCGCGTGATTTAGTTTAAAGTGATAGTAGACTTGCGCTGCATCAACCGCACTCTCTCCTCCTCCCCCACCTGAGCCCGGTGTCAAGACAGAGTCAAGAAGACCGGAGGCGGGAGAGGATGCAGGTGACTGGCGCGGCTGGGTCCCTTAAGTCCTAGCCGCCCCTAGGCGTGCCACCACACCTCCATGTTCGGCATTTGTTATGGGAGCGCAACCCGAATAACGCCTGCCGTGCCCTGATGTGGCCCCCGTGTTGGTCCAACGCATCTTCCACGTGGCCCGTTTAGGGGGCAAACACACACACGACAGTTCGACCGTCGTAATCCGACGATGTCCACCGTATGCTCATGGGAAAGTTGAGCAGGGACGGTGACTTGCGCGTGATTTAGTTTAAAGTGATAGTAGCCTTGCGCTGCAGCTACCGCACTTTCTCCTCCTCCCCCACCTGAGCCCGGTGTCAAGACAGAGTCAAGAAGACTGGAGGCGGGAGAGGACGCAGGTGGCTGGCGCGGCTGAGTCCCCTTAGTCCTAGCCGCCCTTAGGCGTGCCACCACACCTCCATGTTCGGTATTTGTTATGGGAGCGCAACCCGAATAACGCCTGCCATGCCGTGATGTTGCCCCCGTGTTGGTCCAACGCATCTACCACGTGGCCCGTTTAGGGGGCACAAAATGCCCCATAGGGTAGCATTTTGAATGGCCGGTTAATGGCCAAGAGTTTCATAAGCATACTACTTTGACTGTATCTAGTGAAATTTATGTTGTAAAATTAACCTACGAGTTGCGGGGACAGTGGAATCAGTTGAGTTTCATAATGCCCTTGAAATTACGGCTATTAGTTCCCACCCGTAAACAGTGGATCTGGGCCATGGGCTGATTTCCCCAAATTATTTTAAAAATTGGCTGATTAAGTTATTCGTTAAATTAATCTGCATGCAAAGGATATTGTCCGGAATGCAAGCATTTAAGGGCCTGAAGTTTATCGCCCCAATTTTTTACCATCGTTTCAGACGTTAGGTTTTATACTAAACGTCATAATGATTACCTTTTGTATTCTATCAATAGAAGTATAACCCAATTATGTTGTCATATAAAGTTATCAATTTTTTCTGCGGCATTATGATGTATACTGTCGTGAAGCAAGTATTTAAAGAGAAAATGTCTTAAAACATAAAATTTTAGCGGAAGACTGAACAATGCTGACATAATTATTGTAGTTTAAGACAATTAGTATGGTAGGCCTGTTGTATAAAGCATCATTTGCGAGGTCGATACACAAACTCAGATGTCCACGTACTGAAAGTAAAGATCAAGTATATAACCATGAACATCAGAAGAGATGGTTAAATTTAAAACTCCTGCGCATTACTAACAGCGAAAGCATGAATCCTAGGTTGTTATTTTCAAACTGGAACCACGAATTGCAAGGTGCCTTTTAATTAGATGCATTAACCCAACGAAAACTGTTACGGAAAATGCCTTTAATACAGCACCAAATCGCGTGTTCTGTACGAGCAGAACCCGCGGTTTGTTCTCATCGTTCGATATTGATCGAAAAAATGTGTCTACTTCCCTCTTAATGCCTACTGTGTCGGTTTGCCTGTCTGCACAGGAACTAAACGAGACCTGCCACCTGATGCAACAGCGCGTGGCCGAGTTTCTGGCCCAAGTCGCCGACGATGCTGTTACCCTCAGCCTCCTACAACTCAATGATGAACTGAATGGAGCCTTCCAACGGTAAGTGTCTGGCTTTGGAATTCCTCTTTTCGGTGCATATGTTGGGTAGTTTGTCAGTTTTAATATGCTTCCTTGATCCTACACTCTCAAAGACTCTTTTGTTCACGCGTTTGCTCTATTTTTGAAGGTTTATCCTGTCTTCTCGAACTCCCCTCCCCATTCTCCCATCTTCCTGTCGTTCTCTGTATTCGCCCTTACGTTTCCTGTATCTGCTTTCTCCCTTCCATTCTTCTTTCCTGTGTGTATTAATTTTCTCCCCTACCCCGTTTATTGCCGCTTTAATAGTGCGACACACAAGAGCACCAATCGGCAACCCTCGTCCCTAAACTAATCCTCCAGACCCCTTTAACCTGCCAACTTGAAGTTCATATCATTTAAACTTTGTCTTTAAACGCTTCATTGATGTCTACCCACTAATCTCGCCTAAAGACTTCACAGTGAATCACCTTCCAGTGAGAGTAAAAATGTGGTGTATTCTAGGCGGATGAACATTTTCGACAAAGACAGCGACTGTAATGGCCATTTCTGGCTCAGTAACGGTCATCAGCCAGCCATACCCAACCCCAGGTGGTGTACCATCCGAGGCGCGAATCCGCGACACTACGCCAGGGGCTCGTTGTATTGCCGGTTTATATAGGGAATATTTAACCATGAATCCGGCTATCTGTTATGCAACCGTTGATCTGGCGTTTTCGGCTTCACGCATTCTACCTCCTATCTCTCGCAGATCTCCTATGATGCCCTGGTTTGTTAGAACAAAAATGCACAAGAAGATCGGCCTCTTGATCGCTTCCCTCTATGGTCAAAACATTACAGTCGACTAGAAATGAAGTCGGACACAACTACTGCTGTTGTGTGAGAGGTTCCGTCTACGTCTGACGTACTCACGCACAGCCTCACCGCATCTCTGGCACCATCGGCCTCTCTCGGATTCAGCACAAAAAGTAGCCCTCTGAGCAAGGAGAGGGTAGCTATTCTGTTGAACTTGTCTTGAACCTCGATAATCGCCCTTCATACAATTCGAACGATCCCCAACTCAGATCTCAACAGTAAAGGCATAAGAATGGAAATGTATATAAGTATTCGAACCGCGTATATTAGACGAAAAAGGAACTTACGAGTATGTCCAAGGTCGGACTGAAATCAGACCAATCAGATGTCGGCTGGAATTCTGACTCATTTGACGGGTTGGATACAATTCCCATCCTGTTGGGAGCTGGCGCACGACGTGTGTGTGGAACGTTAGGGTGGCTTTCGAATGATCCGTTAGAGTGACGTGTGAGCAAGTTGTTTAGGACAACTATAAGTAACTCCAAATCTTCGAATTCAGCCGTGTCAGAGCAAACCCCATTGATTAGCTGTGATCGCCAAAACTGACCGACTATCTTATAAGCTTTCGGAAATTCGGAAAAATGCTTGCTTTTGGAGGCAAGTTTTGCCCTTAAGCATCCCGATCTTGTGAGCTAAGTTTAACTTTGTATAGTTTTGAATCGTTAAAATGAACCGTGGAGTGGGAATGACATGCATTTTCTGTGGCGTGTTGAAGGCGTTTGGAACCCCGTACAGATTTGAAATCTCAGTTGGTGTGAAGTCCGTGTCTGTGTGGAGCAGGCACGTCCGTCCCTTCACCCAATCTCATCTTAAGGCGATTGACCGTGGAAGGTTAGGGGCATATGGGATAGGAGGAGGAAGGGGAAGAGGTCATTTGGGTGCATTGTTTCCTCACCGTAAACGATCACGTGGTTTTCAAGCCATCACGAACCAGCACCTGTTCTAGCTCATAAGACTTTTCACTGGTGGGCTAACTCAGTCCCCTTTTGAACTGAGGATCAGACTGCAACGACTAGTCCTCACTGTGATCCTTATGGAACTCTTAGACCGCCTATCCTTTAGAGCACGGTTCGTGTACATTTCCGGCACCTGGTCGTGTATGACTCGTGCAGGCGCGTCACGAAATCTTATCAGACACTAGTCATGAAACGCAGCTAATGAAGTCCACTTCACGCGAACGACTTCGTGTGAAAGGCACCAGCACGCCCCCACTACAAGAAAACTGGCGGTTCCCATCGCCTGAAAGTTACCGATCATCACCTGTTGAACCATCAGGGTGAGAGATGGTGTTCCGTCAGACCTAAACGATAGTCAAACACGTGTTTGGCACGAAATGCACTAGGGCTCCATGTTAATTTGGTCACTCACACTCGGCTTTAATCTGGATTTTCGCGTGAACGCAACGGCATGGATCGTAGATAGCGAGACCGGTCCTGCGTGAACTTGCATTACTATGGAAGAGTAGACTGTTACATGAGATAGCAAAGAGAAACGACATGAGTAGTCTTGGTTTAGAAGGTTACCGACTGACGGGATAACTTGGTCCTTCTCATGGGCCATCCATTCAAACAGCATGTGCCCCCAGGGAAGATTCAATGGGAAAAAAATTGTTTTTTTTTCTCCAGCACGGTGGAATGAGCTACCCGGGGTAATTGGTAGACGCATAATGCAGACCCTAGCGAACTATAGGTCTAGGTAACCGTCAAAACAAACGTACTTGTGCGAATGTAAGTCTGCATTCACTTGATGCTATAGTTTCATTACATTGTCATTAATTCTTCCGATTGGTATTTGACAGACATGAAATTCAACGACCTAAGCCTTCTTCTCTCAAAGACACTGAAGTGAACTGGCACATAGGGCAGCGATAGCTCCTTCTAAACGTTACCCCCATGGCACTCCTACTGACAGGAATGTAGGAACCACTCCTTCTCGCGGAGTGCGGGACCATGTCCTGTGTTATACGCGTAGGCGGAGGATGAATGGCGATAGATACGGTGCAAGTCGCCTTTGTTGCGTCCACTCCACGGGGCACAAAACAGTCTTTATGCTTTCGACAATCATACATTCGTGGGACAGTTGATGCGTTTGGTGCTTTTATGACGCATCAGAAGTCGTAACTTGGATGTTTTCAAACTGACCGCATAAGTGTGCCCCAGATTTAAAGGAGTTCCACATTTATGGCATTTTTAGGGAGAACATCAACAGTGAACACTAGTCTATGGTTACTTCCACTTATTTCTTATAACATCCAAGTTGCGCTGAGAGTGGAAGTTGAGATTAATTAGTCGATAGAATGAGTGAAATACTACGCAGGCTCGCACAATCGATCGCAGGTAACCACTGTCGCACCAGGCCCTTATGATTTGTGTTACCTCAAACGGAATTATTATCGTTGTGTTGTGTCTCTCACTATTTTGCATCAATATAGTTACGAAAGGTTCGAACGATATCGCCTACGTGCTATGCGTGCCATGATTTCCAACTCACCACAACGTGCGGTAACCGCGCCGACCTCTATGCCAGCTTTGACGTTCACAACTTCACGGTCAACACAAGCACATCAGCCAGCCCAGCAGTCGCTTCAATCTCATCCAGCTCCCCTCGCAATCACCGGGCCGGACGCTAAGAGCAGTGACGAGGGAGAGGACTATGATGACGATGATGATGAACTGTTGGACGCCATTGCTGAACAGCCCCGGGTACGTTGAAGAAATCTGAATTGACAGCACCATGCGAGCAGGTATTTCTTAGAGGATGATTTAAACTGTGCTTCATTCCTTCCACAGACCTTCCCCCCATCAACCGCAGATCTGATTGATATATCCAGCTGGGCACATCATCGTTCTGTTGGGCAGGCGGAAACTACTGTCGTCACTGGCACCGTTACTGATATCGTCCCGGCTCCCACTAATGGTCAACAGGGAACTGTGTCAGAAAACCTAGCTGCTTTGGAGTCCCTCAGATTAGATGGAGGGTTCATAAATAATCTCCAGGTGGTACGCTCGCCTTTTTGTTATCATTGGCCAAGCCCACACACACAGGGCTCATAGTTTTATTACCATAACATTTTTACTTAGTTGATTTAGGTAGTTGATTTAGGTTGGTAGGTAGGTTGCATTTTGTCTGATTCTGATGAAATGCTTAAATGACGAGTTAAAGTAAACGTTAGGTTGAAGGTTAGGATTGGGTTTAAAAAAAAGGGTTAGGGGAAGAGCCAGGGCTGGCGTTAGTTTTAAGGTTAATTTTACCTGCCGCAGACCGTGTTACTTAATCCAATCTTCTGTAACGAATAACCGCAAATCTCCTGCTTTCCACTCCAAATGTCATCTTTCATATTGTACGAAGTTTCCAGCATCTTTTTGGAGTATGCGCAGACTTTTTTAATTTCCTCGCCTATCTGCCCTACTCATTTAAACTAATATTATCACCCTTCACGTTTTCCAGGAGTCTCTGCGCTTTATCGCAAAAAAACTTCTCAATAAATAACCCAGTTTTAACTATATTTCATGCGCTTTCGGATGGACACGTGAATTGTAAAGTAAAGCAAATCGGGCAGATCATGTAAGCATTTTTCGCTTTTTTTGTTTTAGACCTTATCAGACGAATGCACTACGAGTAAGTTGCCTTTAGTTTGTCTTTGAAGGTGAGACCGATGTTAGCTTTTACTTTATGTGATTACATCTTTCCCACACCTCTCGTATTTTAGACCAATTGCAGAGCATCTTTGGGCCAAGTTGTCAAAATTCAAACACAACACAGACCCAGTGCACCCCCGGTGGCAATAGTGGGTTTCTCATCGATCCCCTGATTCCGGTCCCAGCTGTTGTCCTCACCAGACCGGAGACTAAAGAGCTGCAGTCATCGGGCACCGGAACTGATCGACGGCTTGATGAGTCCCTCCTCTTATTTGATACGTAATTACGTTTGTTACGCACTTTCAAACAGTCTCCGTCATACATTACAAGTTGATGCACTCCCGTACCTGAAATAGGTGTTTCCCTCCTCCTCCCCCAACCCCTCCAAAGGTGAACGCATTTGCGGCGGTGTTCGTTTGTCTTTTCGCCAAGCCTCTGCTTTCTTCCATGATCACTTTTGTGTACATTTTTCTTCGATTTTTATTTCCCTTTCTTCCCCGTTTCTTTTTCTTCCATAGCTTCTTGTGTCTCTTGTCGCAATGAGTGGGTTAACCAGTGGTTTATTTTATCTAAAGAAGACTACTCAGGCACGCCCTTTGTTTGAGAGTAGGTCCTTTAATAGGCGCCAGTGATGAGGTCCATCGTGTGCCTCGTTTCAACTTGTTTATGTGGAGGTAGACCCACATATCAGCTACCGGGCACGAACTTCACTTAATCACTTAACACCAATGAGCTGACAATTGACTGTAGGTTTGCGTTGGTGGCAGAGCTCAAAAGCCAATCTACACGTGCTACACATGACCTGGTTTCGAGTTCATTTCACCAAGTTACAACGAGCAGCTGCCCCAAAATCTCTAACTGCCATGAAGGTCAGCTACCGGGCACGAACTTCACTTAATCACTTAACACCAATGAGCTGACAATTGACTGGAGGTTTGCGTTGGTGGCAGAGCTCAAAAGCCAATCTACATGTGCTACACATGACCTGGTTTCGAGTTCATTTCACCAAGTTACAACGAGCAGCTGCCCCGAACTCTCTAACTGCCATGAAGGTCAGCTACCGGGCACGAACTTCACTTAATCACTTAACACCAATGAGCAGACAATTGACTGGAGGTTTGCGTTGGTTGCAGAGCTCAAAAAGCCAATCTACACGTGCTACACATGACCTGGTTTCGAGTTCATTTCACCAAGTTACAACGAGCAGCTGCCCCGAACTCTCTAACTGCCATGAAGGTCAGCTACCGGGCACGAACTTCACTTAATCACTTAACACCAATGAGCTGACAATTGACTGGAGGTTTGCGTTGGTGGCAGAGCTCAAAAGCCAATCTACACGTGCTACACATGACCTGGTTTCGAGTTCATTTCACCAAGTTACGACGAGCAGCTGCCCCGAACTCTCTAACTGCCATGAAGGTCAGCTACCGGGCACGAACTTCACTTAATCACTTAACACCAATGAGCTGACAATTGACTGGAGGTTTGCGTTGGTGGCAGAGCTCAAAAAGCCAATCTACACGTGCTACACATGACCTGGTTTCGAGTTCATTTCACCAAGTTACAACGAGCAGCTGCCCCGAACTCTCTAACTGCCATGAAGGTCAGCTACCGGGCACGAACTTCACTTAATCACTTAACACCAATGAGCTGACAATTGACTGGAGGTTTGCGTTGGTTGCAGAGCTCAAAAGCCAATCTACATGTGCTACACATGACCTGGTTTCGAGTTCATTTCACCAAGTTACAACGAGCAGCTGCCCCGAAATCTCTAACTGCCATGAAGGTCAGCTACCGGGCACGAACTTCACTTAATCACTTAACACCAATGAGCTGACAATTGACTGGAGGTTTGCGTTGGTTGCAGAGCTCAAAAAGCCAATCTACATGTGCTACACATGACCTGGTTTCGAGTTCATTTCACCAAGTTACAACGAGCAGCTGCCCCGAACTCTCTAACTGCCATGAAGGTCAGCTACCGGGCACGAACTTCACTTAATCACTTAACACCAATGAGCTGACAATTGACTGGAGGTTTGCGTTGGTGGCAGAGCTCAAAAGCCAATCTACACGTGCTACACATGACCTGGTTTCGAGTTCATTTCACCAAGTTACAACGAGCAGCTGCCCCGAACTCTCTAACTGCCATGAAGGTCAGCTACCGGGCACGAACTTCACTTAATCACTTAACACCAATGAGCTGACAATTGACTGTAGGTTTGCGTTGGTGGCAGAGCTCAAAAAGCCAATCTACACGTGCTACACATGACCTGGTTTCGAGTTCATTTCACCAAGTTACAACGAGCAGCTGCCCCGAACTCTCTAACTGCCATGAAGGTCAGCTACCGGGCACGAACTTCACTTAATCACTTAACACCAATGAGCTGACAATTGACTGGAGGTTTGCGTTGGTGGCAGAGCTCAAAAGCCAATCTACACGTGCTACACATGACCTGGTTTCGAGTTCATTTCACCAAGTTACAACGAGCAGCTGCCCCGAACTCTCTAACTGCCATGAAGGTCAGCTACCGGGCACGAACTTCACTTAATCACTTAACACCAATGAGCTGACAATTGACTGGAGGTTTGCGTTGGTTGCAGAGCTCAAAAGCCAATCTACACGTGCTACACATGACCTGGTTTCGAGTTCATTTCACGAAGTTACAACGAGCAGCTGCCCCGAACTCTCTAACTGCCATGAAGGTCAGATGAAGTAAAAGCTATTGAGATTCAGGCGTATACCATTGAGTTAAGTGAGCAGTGCACTGTTTTAGCGTTTGGGTGTATCGCAGCAGCTTAAGTGATTAGGGAAGTCTCTAGTGGCTACCACCTTCAGTTCTGGTTATGTATGAGAAGAGAAGAAGTGGAAGCATAGTGGATTTTGTACACAACTATCGGAGAATGGGTTGGAAGATGTAGCAGCCGGACGAGGGTACGTCCGGCAGCCGCGAGGGCGGCGTCACAAGTGTGAGACGGGGGGAGGCCATGCGTGAGTCAGTCTTGAGTGAGATTTGTCAGTTTTGACAGCTGGGATTGGCGATATCCAGGCAGCCACTGGTGTGCACGCGCGTGGGCCCGCGAGAGGTTTCAACATTACAGCATGCGCGCAGTGCCGGGCCACTACAAGTTCTCCCTTCCACGTGTCGACCTCATCCCCTTCTGTGTACCAGTAGACCATCAACGCCTTCTAGCAGGTGGTGCTAGGAGTGACTGACGCGTCTAAGGCGTGCCACCAAAGGCAGTCGTTTTGGTCAGGAGCGGACTCACTACAGTCCAATAAGCACGTTTCCCGAGCCAGTTTTGGTCCTGTGCATCTACGACGCAGCCTGTCTTGTGAACACTTCTGTGAATCACATCCACTACAAGTATCAAGTACCTATGCTTATGGGTATTTTCATCGAAAGGTGATGTATTTGCACATAACAGGCTGGGTATTTTCTCCAGACGAGGAAAAGGTGAGTTCCGTGGTTGTATTTTGAGAAGGAGTTTGATTAAAATGAGCCCGGATAAGTATGTCCTACAGTACCCGCTAATCTATGGACTGCAGATAAAGAGATAGAAACACACGAAAGACCAGGGGATTCCCATATCTCTGTAGACCGTCAAACGTTGTTCACCTAAATAGTAGCATTCTGTCTTCACCTCCCACATGCGAACGTGCTGGATGCCTCGTGGAGGCGATATATATGACACTAAGAGGTAATATGACTAAACCCCAACAGCCAACCTAATCAGAAATTTTAGGCAATGACAACAGATGAGAGAGTAAGCGAGACTTTTACATGCTCCGGACTTCTGCTGCAAAATTATGTCTCTGTCTGGTGCATGTATGCACGAACACACCGTCGGCGTTTGTTCGTAAAACATCGGAGTCCCTCTCTGATGCGCCCATCATGCCTAGTCAATCACTGAAAATTATAGATTCTGTCTAGTATTCAGCTGAGCACAACTCCCCAAAGGCAGCCAAGCAACTGACGGTCGGCTAATCGCAACTTCAAGACTGAGGTAGCAAAATGAAGGACTAATTAAACCCCTGGACACATTCACTTGTGCTGCATCGTATGCTCGAACACTCCTAAAAACAAACAACTACTAAAAGTCAGAATGAACACAGGCATAATCTGGCTATGCGATTGGGTGACAGATTATCATAAGGGACTGCCCAAATTTTCTATATAGATCACGAGTTCAACTTCGCATATGCTTTTGCCTGGTGAATACTCAAGCGATCAAGGTATTCATATGGCGTTCTCATACAGAGTTCTATGCAGTCACCACCAGGCCTGTGGCACTGGTTGTTGATTGGCTGAGGACAGTTGTAAATATCGCTCGTTTTTATTTTTGCTCTCAACACTGACGGCGGACTACTGAACAATTTCGAAAGCTCAGGAAAACACGTATGCTTCCTAGGCTCGATCGGTCCCCACTTCAAGAAAGGTGAGGCATAAACATGCTTGCTCAAGTGGCTTGGTACACTCCAGTGCACACTTTAAACGTCAACAGGGACGGGGTTTTGTGTATTCATAGCCATCAGCGGCTATGCACGAGCTAAAAGCCAGAAATACCTCAGAGCTGAAGTGCGTCAAAAACTATAACAAAAAAACACCTTTACCGGACTGACTCTACTTACTCTAACAGCATGGAATGTTCGTTACCCTCTAGATACTCCAAAGGTGAACCATTCGGAAAGGAGAACAGCTCAGTTCGCTCGCCAACCGATGCGCTGTCAAATGAAGCCTTGGGTTGTCAGGACGACCCGGTTGCCTGAGCGGTGGGTACGTGTGTAGGCTGAATATACTTCCTTCTGGAGCAGTACTTCAAGGGCTGAGTGCAAAATGTCAGGAATCGCTGCGCAAGACGGCTGCCCTGCCTGTCACAGGGTATCAATTAACTTTTCATTAGCAAATCCATAGGGGCGAACTCGTTAGCACCATCAGTGCCAAGGTCGGCTTAATGCACAATCCGTGGACGTGAATAAAAGCTTTTAGGAAGACCCACCTGTCCTCCTGGCAACGTGGCCGAAGATGGACAAAGTGATTGTGATTTGCGACCTCAAGCCCCACATCGATACTACACAAGTGGCCCGGGTGGGAGTGTTAGTTTAGCATGGGATCGACAGCTACAACAGCACTGGCTTTCGCCTCCTGTAGGCCTATTCTGAACACAATCTCATCTGACCAAGTGTTTATTCCGTCTTCCAATGTTGGAAAAGGTTACGTTCGTCCTGAACACTTGGTGGCGTAATCTGCTCGTAACTAAGGCGATGTGCGGTGCTGACTGCTGGACAGACCACCACCTTCTCATATGCACAATAAGGCTCCCAATGCAATTCCACTGGCGGCTGCCTTGTAAGTCATTTCCGGTACGTAAAGTATTGTATTACTTGATGAAGCGGAACACTGATTGAATTTCGGTAGTCACACGAACTCCGTACCGAAGGATACACAAATCTTGACGACCGGTATGAATGGCGGAACCCAATGGAGGTAGTTATACGTCACGTTCAAAGCTTCCAATCACGCACGCCGTCAAAACCAGGATTTGCTTACCGTTGTGAGATGTGGACTCTCTTCGCCGCCAACGAAGAGGTTTACGACCCATAAGCCAAGGTGACTGCGCCACTGCATGCTCGTCCGGGATGGAACGGTCCTATTTACGCAGATGTCACAGATCCTGTAGTTTTAGGTTAACATATAAAAGCATTTGAGACAATTTTTCAGACTTCAGATTCTGATGGCATCGACTAAATAATGGCCTCAGAGGGAAAATGTTTTCGTCAAAAACGTACGCCAACCTAAAATAGTTTGTCTAACAGATCCATGGCAGTGGTTATGGCGGAATAGGAGATTTACGGAAGAGGATAAAATGTCGGAATACGACTTAGTCGACGTAAATCTGTCATATTAATCAGCAACAACGTCACAGCCATACCAATCGCACCCGGGGAGGTTGGAGAAATTAAGGGAACCTGGTCAAATATACTCGTAAAGCCCAAACTTGCATAACCCCATTTTAATGGTTTCTCCTGACTTAAATTGGGCCTCATCCAGCTCCCAAATCCCTCGGGTCAGGGTTTACCGCCGAAGTGCCGAGATATGCAAAACAAGTACTAACTAACGTATGCTCAGCCAGATCGCTCATTTTCCAAATTTTACAGTCTTAGTCATATTTGCATTTGAAGCTTTCCAGGTTCCGGTTTTTCGCAGCCACGTGTGCGTTGCTAGCTTTCGCGTGCGCATCGAGCATGCACGAGGGTTTCCGATCGATATCTCGGATTCAAACGCCGCAGATCGATGTCTGTCTGAATGACACACCCTTCAGTTTGCTAGAGAATGCCTTTCCCGAGAGATCTCGATCTGAGCCACTTACGCTCCTGGCTGGAGATTGTATATATTCCTCTTTTTAGGGAGTATAGAGAGAAACATAGGGAACAACAAGATCAAGCTATAGATGTATTCGGTAAGTTCTGTATTCTTCTACATATTCCATGTTTTTTATGCCTTTTTGCATAGATTTAACGCCCAGGAAAAGTTTATGCACTAAAGCCACTTGGGGAAGCAGAATAGGCAAGTATATTACGTGAATACTACAGGCTTTCTGTTAGGAGGTTCTTAGCTGTTGATTGAAATTGAACAAACGCTAAGAAAAATTATGAACTTTATGAGCAGAAATCAGTTTTAGGAACGATAATTAGGGCGGGCCGCCAAATGTCGACCGAGCAGTAATATGATAGTCAAGCCCTCGCTCAACTAAACAGGTAGTCACCAGTCTTTTACCCGAGGTGTACATGCTCGCTTTTAGGCAGTAACTGACTTGGATCTCACAATATAAAAATAGATACCTAGTTCACAAATAAACTTGGCCACCACTCAGACGTACACATCCCAGACAGGTGTTGACATTTGACCATATTTTTCACGCGAGCGTCTCCACCGTCCAGCAAGGACGGTCAGACTGCTGTCGACATAACCGGATTCCGGTGCCACCCCTACCTCATCACTAGGGCAGCAGCAGCAGCAGGGCGAAATCGCGTCCGTGTAAAGCACGCGCTGTAATGCTCCACGGTTCACGACCGTATGAGGTCTTTAATAAACACTAAGTCCTTTAGAAAATTGATCAGGTTTCCAAATATTAAACCCTGTTAGCTTTCAGCAATTCCCAAATATAGTGCTGTGCTGTCTGAATCTACCGTCCTTCAGGTAGTCATCCCGCGGTAGCTGGACGAGGAGATGCGCCCAGTGACGGACCCCAAGATTATTCCCGGCTCTATCCCTTCCCTGACCTCGGGCCCTCACCAACACTGCCTCCGACAACCTCCACCTCCTATGCCACTGTTGGATATCAGGATTCTCGTTACTGTGAATTGGCATCAAGACTGTTATTTGGCGGCAAGGGTGCCTTTGAGCACTCACTGCAAATCTCCAAGTCAATACATATGGTCTCCCAAGTTCAGACGGTGGTTGGGCAAGCGCATGAAGTTCCCATACCAGAGGACCTTGCCCTTCAAATGTACGACGGCCGGAGATTTAACGGTGAAGGCCCCTTGGAAGAGCCTTCAACAGATGTAGATATGGTAATGCTGCCCAGCTTTACCACCGAGGAACCTGTTTCCTCGGATTCCACAGAAATATTCTCCACGTCTCCTTCCTTCAGACCGTCCACAAGGATAGGATTTTTGTCACTGGAGGAGAAAAGTGGTGAAGAAAGCACCTCCTTAAGGTAATTTTTGAATTTGCTTCCTCAATACACTTTCACGAAGTGTCAGGAGTCTAGCTAGGCGAATACACAACGACATGAATAGTGAGGTAGGCAGTTAGGGTAAGTCACCCTATGCGACAATTGGTACCTCCATGCAGTTGCAGCTTAGCCTCCTATGTACCAACAATTCCTAGCTCTGAGGTCTCATTTCAGCAAAAAGGAATTCAAAGTTTTAGCATACTCCCTGAAAACTATTCGGGCTGATCGGCAGTTGCGAAGTTTACTGTCCAGTACCAAAATGTGTAACTAATTTAACGAACTGAGATTGGGAAGCGCTGGGCACCCAGCTACTCAATTATGCATCCTAATGATTATTCGAAGACTTGAGGGGATTTTCAATGTCACCTTACCCTTTTTCATCCTTTGAGTTTCAGTGAAGTGAGCCCAAAGCCCACCGTCCGGAAAGTACAGGCGAAAAGGGTAGTCCACGTAACGCACGACATGTACGAGGCTACTACGATTGAAATGTGCGCGAACTATGACCTATGTGAAGCCCGTTTAAACATCAATGAACAAAGAAACCGGGGTGAGCAACCGTTTCAAGCTCTCCTGTCCTATGGATTAACCAAGTTCTAACCACATTATCCGATTTATAAACTTATCTTTTTCACTATTCTACACAGAAAGCATTGACTGTGAAATTGTTAATTGACTGTACAATATGCATACGATGCCTGGACTACTTTACTCAATGTGGTTCTTGAATTTGTTTTTGCAGTTGTGTGGAAGCCATCCGTCTCTGTTGCAAGGGCACAGGACGCATATCCCGAGACGGTTCCGCCGCATGCGGACACGATCTCAAAGGTACAGTCCAGAACTACTCGCTGGGTATGTTATTCCTTTGCATCAGTTTAATTCTGAGTACTTCAGCATCAGATATTGAGCATGCATCTATACTTTGTCCAATTACTCTACGTTTATAGCGACGACCAAAGTTGCCGAACAGTTTGCGGCGCGTTTGGCGAGTGTTGTTCTGCTGTCTGAAACCGCTCGCTGAGTAACTTCAGGAGGTGACGCCGAGGTCAGGGAACGCGGATCTGGTCCGTCGCTGGGTGTGTCTTTTCGCACGCCCTTTCCCAACCCCCTCTATCTTATGTATATAGTTGTATAAGTAAAGTCACTTTAGTCAAACTAACGACTCTTTGGCGTTCTATCGATTTTCGGAGCGAATTTCGAGGATGAGGCTCAGCATATGTAATAGGGTTGAATTGTGCTGACGACTGTTCCACTGTAGTCCAATGGCAAGAGAATAAGTCCCCCGAATTTTCGGGGACAAAACAAACACTACATCAGGCATAGCTATATAGGAGGAGCAACTCTTATAAGTTATCGCTTGACGGCACAACCCAAGTAAACTGAACGAAGCTAAAAAATGAGATTATTAACTACTTATGCTACCATGGCCGACCAGAGTCCGACTGATGAGTCAGATAATCCAACTCAGAGCTTGATTCAATGGAGACATGTATTTAGTGGAAAGCGTAATAGAAAATTTGTGGAATACAAAATGGGCTGTATCGCTGAATAAATTGCTGGGTATCACTTCGGTGGAAAGTTGATAACTTGCAACTCCAGGGTATGTACACAGAACAGACTACGCAATATGCATATGGTGCCTAAACCATAATACGGTTCCTGAAACTGTTTTCACTTGCGTTCAGGCCATTCGTCTCAGTTGCAAGGACACAGGACACGTACTCTGAAACCGTTCTAAGGCATGACGACACGATTTCTGACCTAATGCTGATCACTCCTTATGGGGTAGGTTATTTCGTTGCGTTTGCCTGCTGCCAAGTACCTGAGGATCAGGCATTGAGCATGTACTGATACTTCGTCCAATAACACCCCATTTGTTGTCTTAGTGACGATCGATTGTGCCCAAATTTTGCTGCGGGTTTGGCGCCGGCTATGCTGCTGTGATTAACCAGCTGCCAAGTAACCTAATGCTGAGACGCCGATGTAAGGGAACGCGGGCTTGGTCCGTTGCTAGGTGCTGCTCTTTGAACACCAGGTAACCCCTATGATCACCCCACCCTCATCTTATTCGTAAAGTCGAATAACGTAGAAAAGTAGTCATTTTAGTCCCACTAACGGCTCCAGTGTTTTTTATTAACCTTGTACGGACGCATACGCGCTGGCTCTGCAACGCGCCAAATGCGATGCATTGAAAACAAAAATTTTAAATCGCACAGATGACAATGACGCAATAGGTCAGTGGCAAGGAAAGGAAATCAACGGTGTCTTAGGGAAGAAAATCAAGACTACATCAGACGGCTGCAGAAGAGAGTAAAGTCAGCATCCAGAGTTCTGGAGAAAAGGCCATTAGGTGTATTCTCTTCCGTGGCCAGGGATACTACACCATGCTCGGAGATGGTCATTCTATTAGGATTCACTGAAGCCAGGCAGGCATACATCATGGCTTTCTCCGACGAATGCTGATTGGAAAGTCGAGAGAGGGGTATTAATTTAGCAAAATATGCTAACCATACAGAGAAAGGTTGAGGCGTGCTTTGTGGACAAGCATGAAAGTAGCCTGTTGAATAGATGTCATATCTTCTTCGCAAGAGGGATTATTCTACGTCTGACCCGAATGAGACAAAAGGCACTTAACTGAAATTGTTTATGAAGTCGAATTGGTTGTTGCCTCTGGTTAATTGCTTGAGAAATCAGTGCTCCGCATTTCTGGTCAAAACTACGATGTGGCGATTAGTGCTACCGACCGTAATATGTGGTCATGTAAAAAGGTGAAATACAGTAGTAAAATGGTGAAAGCAAAAATAGATCCTTCATCTATATCGCACTGACCTTTGGCAGGATATAAGTTTTGCGAAAAGCATATAGCTTATCTCTTGGGCATGGCGACGTCAAAGAAGGCAGATACAAGCTAATTGAAATACACATGCAGGAGGCGAGGTAAATGCTACATAAGTTTGATCTTGAAAATTCGAGCTGCCAACTCCTGCTTAAGTATATGCTGAATGTTGTGAGCGTTAACCGAGTGAGTCTCTGATATATCCCTCATAATGGGCAACGTCCGCACATGACGGTCACGGCAGAGCGGCTTTCATAAATGGACCATGTGATCGGCAACAGGCGACTTAACACGAAACAAATTGACCCAACGAACAGAGATAAACAGACAGATATTTATTTCGAAATAATGCACTACAGCGTGATTTAGACGTGGCCAAGTGTGTGAACTTAGCGTTTAACAGTAGCCAAAATATTCCTCTAAAGGCAGGTGTGTAGATGGCACCTACAGAAGTATATTCCGCATCTCCTCGCTTTAGACATGTTAGTCAAATAAACGACTCTTTTGTGTTCTATCAAATCTTCGAAGCGAATTTCGAGGATGAGGCTCAGCATATGTAATAGGGTTGAATTGTACTGAAAACTGTGCCAAAGTAGTCCAATGGCACTAGAAAAAGTCACCTGAATCTTGAATCTTAGAAGTTATCGCTTGACGGCACAACCCAAGTAAGCCGAACGAAGCTAAAAAACGAGATTATTAACTACTTATGCTACCATGGCCGACCAGAGTCCGACTGATGAGTCAGATAATCCAACTCAGAGCTTTAATCAATGGAGACATGTATTTATTGGAAAGCGTACTAGAAACTTTGTGGAATACAAAATGGGCTGTATCGTTGAATTGCACTTAAAATTGCTTGGTATCACTTCGGTGGAAAGTTGATAACTGGCAAGTCCAGGGTATATACACAGAACAGACTATGCAATATGCATATGGTGCCTGAACCTTAATATGGTTCCTTAAACTGTTTCCACTTGTGTGCAGGCCATTCGTCTCAGTTGCAAGGACACAGGACACGTGACACGTGTGACGCACGATCCAGATCTTCTTCATGAATATTCCAGTGCAGTGCTGAAAAAAGGGGAAATTAAAACCGTGCAAAAAGCTTTCCGGTGGAAGCACAGTAAGCGAGTCCCAGAAAAGATGAATAAACCCGAGAGCGTGTCTGACAGGAACCGTGGTAATAGGTGTTTTATGGGTGGGGCAGAATAACAACAAAAAACAGTCAAATAAACATTAAGTTCAAATGAGGTGAAAATAACCCGCCCAACATGAAAATAAACAAATCGCATCCAATGAAAAGGCATGTGCATAATTAACGGTCCCCATTGGTTGAAAATGAAAGCAAACTGGTCAGATGAAATCAGAGCCAATAAGAAGAAGGCAGCAAATGCGCGCTTTAATTGAAGGCATTTAAATTGAAGATCGCTAATTAAGGCAGCCAGAAGCAAGGCAAATGCACAAAAGGGAAGCGGAACAAGGGTAAGATTAAATAAAATGAATTAAATCACGTATGTAACATGTGCTGTAATAAATATAATAAGTAGAACTTTTTGTCTAGGTAATCGACGGTAGTTTAGGTGTTAGTGGAATAAGGAAAACGAAAAATGAAGTATAATTTAAAAAATGCGAAGTAATAACTGACGGACAGATTCGAAGATTTGCATATGCAATTTTTATTGTTAAAAAAGGGGAAGTATAGTAAAGGAAAAAAGTTTACGTAATTTAAGGGTATAGATATTTGAAAGCGAAACAAAAGTAGTAGTAGATTATGTGTCACAATTCTGGATGAATAGGAGAGTAATAGAACGAACTAAACAAAGACCAAATAAAATGTTGCACCGAAAATACCGAATAATTAGTTTGAAGGCAAGGTCGAATTTAAATTTTTTATCCCCATTGTAGGATGTCACCGCAAGAAAAAAAAGGAGAGGACCTCAGATAAATAAGGCAACGGAAGAGAAAATTATAATGAAAAAATAGACTCCAGCCGAAATTTCGACTACCTACAGGAAAGGAGACTGCTACCTATGCACTTGTTGTGCGCATGCGGAAACAATATAACCCAGCAGGCCTTTGCAGAGCAGACAAACGGCTTCTTATTTAAATGTTCCCGCTGCAGACGAAAGAATTTCCAAAGAAAAGGTACTATTTTCAAAGGAAGTAGGTTAACCCTGGGGTATATAACGAAAATTGTCTACCGGTACGTAGAAGGCGTGCGAGTCAAGCGCTGTGCCGCACTGGTAGGGGTGCATCGCAATACTGCAATGCAGGGGTACGCAATTTGTCGCAATGTGTCAACCATTGAACTCATGAGTGCCGTAGTCCAGGTAGGCGGCAAAGGTATATGAAGTGCAGGTGGACGAGACAATTACTACTACTGCTAATGCGTCTACGACTACTCCTACTACTACTTCAACTAGTTATACTACTACTACTACTACTACTACTACTACTACTTCTTCTACTACTACAGCTACTATTACTTCTACTTTTACTACTACTACCACTATTAATACTATTACAACTGTGTCTACTACTACTACTACTGCTACTACAACTTGTATTACTAATACCACTACTACTACTAAAAATACTACAACTACTAATACAAATATAACCATTACTACTTCTACCACTACAACTACTATTACTACAACTACAACTGCGTCTACTACTACTAATACTGCTATTACAACAACTGCGCCTACTACTTCTACTACTTCTACTACTACTGTTACTACAGCTACTATTACTTCTACTATTACTACTACTACCACTATTAATAATATTACATTTGCGTCTACTACTACTTCTACTTCTATTACTACTACCACTACTACTACTACAAATACTAAAACTACTAATACTAATATAACCATTACTACTACTACCACTTCAACTACTATTACTACAACTACAACTGCGTCTACTACTACTAATACTGCTACTACAACAACTGCGCCTACTACTACTACTGCGTTTACTGCAACTACTACTACTACTACTATAACCACTTGTACAACTACTGCGTCTACTACTACAACTATTACTACTGCTGCTTATACTACAACTACTACATTTACTCCTACTACTGTGTCTACAACTACTACTACTTCCACTTTTACTACTTCTCCTATTACTACCACTACTGCTTCATCTACTACTACACTACTACTTCTTCTACTACTACTATTAATTCTCCTACTATTGCTTCTACTACTATAACGACTTCTACTACTTCGACTACTAATTGTTTTCCTATTACTTCTATTACTACTACTACTTCTACTACAACTACTCATACTACCATTATTATTACTACGACTACTACTACTACTACTACTGATACAACTACTAATACTATTACTACTACTGCGTCTACTTCTACAACTAATACTACTACATTTGGGTCTACAAATACTACTACTACTACTATTACCACAACTACAACACCGTCTACTGCTACTACTACTACCACCACTACTACTACAAATACTTCTAATACTGCGTCTTCTATTACTTGTAATACTACTACTACTACTATTAATTATGTTTCTATTACTAAAGGAAAGGAGACTGCTACCTATGCATATGTTGTGTGCATGCGGAAACAATATGACCCAGCAGGCCTCAGCAGAGCTGACAAATGGCTTCTTATTTAAATGTTCCCGCTGCAGACGAAAGAAGTGCCTAAGAAAAGGTACTATTTAGAAGGTAGTACGTTAACCCTGGGGAATATAACGAAAATTGTCTACCGGTACGTAGAAGGCGTGCGAGCCAAGAGCTGGCCGCACTGGTAGGGGGGCATCGCAATACTGCAATGCAGGGGTACGTAATTTATCGCAATGTGTCAACCAGTGAACTCATGAGAGCCGTAGGCCAGGTAGGCGCCAAGGTTATAGAAATGCAGGTGGACGAGACAATTACTACTACTGCTAATGCGTCATCGAATACTACTACTACTACTACTACTACTACTTCAAATAGTATTACTACTACGACTACTACTACTTCTACGACTAACACTATTAATACTACCACACTTGCGTCTAATACTACTGCTACTACTACTACTACTTTTCAAATTACTACTAATACGACTACTACTGCGTCTACTTCTAACAATACTACAACTACTACTACTAATACAAACATTAATACTACTATTACTACAACTACTATTACTACAACTACTTCTGCGTCTACTACGACTACCGCTTCTACTACTACAACTACTACAACTGCGTCTACTACTACTACTACTACTACTACTATTACTACTTCTACTACTGCGTCCGCTGCAACTACTACTACTAATTCTACTTCTACTACTACTATTATTTCTACTACTACAACTACAGCGTCTACTACTACTATAACTATAACAACTATTACTATTATTAATACTACTACTACTGCGTCTTCAACTACTACATATATTATACTACTACTATTACTTCTGCGTCTTCTACCACTACTACTACAACTATTACTACTACTACTTCTACTATTACTACCACTAATAGTGTGTCTACTACTGCGTATACTACTATTACGACTACTTCTACCATTACTACTAATAGTATTACTACTACTATTACTACGACTACAACAACTACTACTACTAAAACTGTCATTACTATTACTACTAATGTTAATACTACTACTACTGATACAACTACTAGTACTTCTACTACTACTGCGTCTACTACTACAACTTATACTACTACTGCTGTGTCTACTACTACTACTACTACTACTACTACTTCTACTACTACTACTACTACTACTACTACTACTACTACTACTACTACTATATCCTCAACTACTACTCCGTCTACTGCTACTTCTACTATTACTACTACTACTACTTCTGCGTCTTTTGCTACTACTAATTCTACAACTACTACTACTACTGCTTCCATTACTACCACTACTACTGCAACTACAACTGCGTCTACCACTACTAATACTACCATCGCTACGACTACTAAATCTGCATCTACTACTTCTACTCTATTACTACTACAACTGCGTCTACTGCAACTACTGCTTCTACGACTACGACTACTACTACAACAATTACTTTAACTGCTACTCCGTCTACTACTACGACTACTGCTACTCCTACTTCAACAACTACAACCGCGTCTAATACTGCTACTTTATACTACTACTACTACAACTGCTACTACAATTACTTTTACTACTACTGCGTCGCTGTAACAACTACTACAAATATTAATACTACTACAACTACTGCGCCTACTGCTACTTCTTCTTATAATACTACATTAAATACTACTACTATTACTACTACTGCGTCTACTTCTATTTCTATTACTATTATACTACTACTACTATTAATCCTGCGTCTACTACGACTATTACTACAACTAAACTATTACGACTACCACTACTAGTGCGCCTACTACAACTACTACTAATAATCATAATTATAATAATAATTAGACTCTTACTACTGCGTCTACTACTTTTACGATATCTACTACCTCTTCTTCTAATAGTAATACTACTACTACTATTACTACTAATACAACAACTACTACTACTAAAACTACCATTACTATTACTACTACTACTACTACTACTACTACGACTGAGACTACTACTACTACGTCTACTCCTACAACTGATACTTCTACTACTGTGTCTTCTACTAATTATACATCTATTACCACAACTACTACCCCGTCAACTGCTACTAATACTATTACAACCACCACTTCTTATTCTACTACTACAACTAATTCTGCCACTACTACTAATAATGTTACCATTACTACCACTTTTACTGTAAATACTACTACGTCTACCACTACTACTACCACTGCTACAACTTCTAAAACTGCGTCTACTACTACTATAACTTCTATTACTATTGCGTCTACTGCAACTTCTAATACTACTACTACTTCAACTAGTACTACTACTAAAACTACTACTTCTACTACCACTATTAACACTGCTACAACTGCGTCTACTACTACGAATACTACTACTGCAACTACTATTACCTCTACTACTACAACCATTACTGCGTCTACTACTACTACGACTATTGCTACTGATACTGCAACTACCATAACTGCGTCTAATACTGCTCCTTATACTACTTCTTCTACTACTACTACTACTACTACTACTACTATTACTATTACTACTACTACTGCGTCGTTGCAACTACTAGTACTACTGCTAATAATACTACAAATATTACTTCTACTATTATTACTTCGACTGCTACTGCGTCTACTACTACTTCTACTATTATACTACTATTACTATGCGTCTACTATCACTAATACTACTACTACTAAACTATTACTAGTAATTGTGCTTTAACTACCACGGCTAGTCCGTCTACTACTATTTTTACTCCTTCTACTGCGTCTACTACTATTACGACTACTACTTCTTCTACTAGTTATAGTATGACTACTACAACTACTATTACTACTACTACTTCTACAACTACTACTACTACTACTAAAAACAACCATTACAATAACTACTTCTACTACTACTGATACTACTTCTTCTACTGCGTCTACTGCGTCTACTACTTCAACTAATACTACTACTTCTACTACTACTACTACTACTATTACCACAACTACTACTCCATCTACTGCTACTACTACCACTATTACTACTACTTCGTCTACTACTACTACTACTAATTCTACAACTACTACTTCTAATACTACCATTTCTACTACTACTACTACTACAACTACTACTACGTCTTCTAGTACCACAACTACTACTGCGTCTACTACTACTACCACCACTAATGCGTCTACTACTACTACTAATACTACAAATACTACTACTAATACTACCATTATTCTTATACTTATACTAATACTACTGATACATCTCCTATTACTACTACTGCGTAAACCACTACAACTTTTACTACTACTACTGCATCTACTACTACTACAAATACTACCACTACTACTATTACCACAACTACTACTGCGTCTAACACTACTATTTTTTATTTAACTACTACTTCTACTGCTATTGGTAATACTGCTACTACTACTATTACTACAACTTCTACTGCGTCTATTACTACTATTACTACTACTACTACTACTGCGTCTACTACTACTACTACTACCACTACAACTACTACTACTACTACTTCTACTACTATTACTACTGCATCTACTACTATTACGACTACTTTTACTATGGAAAAGGGAACCAACTTTCCAACCAACCGTTTAATAGCAGAATAAAGGGCACCGAATGCCAAAGCGTATAACTAGACAGAACATTTGACAGCAGTCCCATGATACTTTTTGTGATCTTTATCTGTACAAGACCACCTACTGTAGGCTTTGAAGTAGCAAAAACAATATCATTTTTCTCGGACCCGCTTATTGTGCGTCCACCAGCTTTCCGACTACGCAAAGGAGACCCCAGCCGCGACATGAAACTATCCCCAAGGCTACTAAAAATTATTTTAGAAAATGCATGCCAGACAGCACTTCTGTTTGATGGAAGAACGACCTGACGGGGATCGCACAAACAAGTATTTTTCAGCTGGACTACGAGCCGAGGGAACAGCTAAAAATGAGGGAACTACGGAGATAATTGAGGGAGAGAATTGGCAGAGGGGAGAAATGGCTGAAAATGAAAGATGGTCAAATAGTCCAGATAAATGTGTCGTTCCTATGGCTTAAACCTGTAACAATGAAGGCTGGGTCTCCCCGACGAATAGAGCATTGAAAGTCATCTCAACAAATGTACAAAGCTTGTTCAACCAGATGGATGACCTTAGGAACGAAGTGTATGAAATTAAACCAGACACTATGGCTTTCACTGAAACGTGGCTCACTGCAGATATTACTGATTATGAAATATTACTCAGAGGATATTAGCACTTCAGGAGAGATAGACCAAGTCGAGGAGGAGGAATCATAGTTTATGTCACTCGCAAGCTGGCCGCTATTGCTGACATACCCATTCCATTTCACGATTCGGAAGTCTTAAGCATTACTATATCTGCTAAGTATTCCAGACCACTGACGATATCGTTTGTGTACCGTTCGCCTTATCAGACTTCCTATCAGGATCTCATTCTCATAACGGAACTCTACAAAGTCAGCGAGAAGAAAGATGTCCTCATTGTTGGGGATTTTAACGCTCCTGTTATTGACTGGAAAACATGGACTGCATAGGGAATGTCAGATAATGTATATGTATATTTAAATTTTGATGGGTTACAGGCATTGCCCTTGATGACCCTATGAATATAAAGTACTGGTGTTTCAGATATACTTTTCGACCGGTGCTTATGTGTAGGATCACACACTTGGATACATTAAACTTAAGCAGCCACCTAGCCGACCAGGCACTTAGTTTGTCAATATTCGACTGTAACCCTTTTGCGTCATCAGCGCAGCTGATTTCAGTCCATATTTTTATGTCATCTGCGAACATGGCAGCTTCAGAATCTACGTTATTGAGACAGTCATTAACGTAAATTTGGAAGAGTAGGGGGTCCAAAACAAAACCCTATAGAACACCACATTTACGTTTGCCCATTCCGAGCTAGAGTTTCCATTAACAACTCTCTGTACTCTGAAAGACAAGAAACTCTTGATCCAATTGAAAAGTATTCCACGAATTCCTACTTTCCAAATCATCTGTAAAAGAAGCCCATATGGTACACTATCAAAGGCCTTCTTTAAGTCAAAAAATACAAACATCTACTGGATGATCCTTATCTGCTACCTTTGTCCATTTCTCGTGCGACTGAAGGCACTCGTGAGACAGGAGAGTCCTGGACGGAATTCGTGTTAGACATCACATAGGATTTGGTTGTTATTCAGATAGTGCATTAAGTGCCTCTTGATAATACCCTCCATTGTTTTACACGCTATGCAAGTTTAAATGACAGGGCGGTAATTTTCACAGTCCAGTCGTGAACCTTCTTTATAGATTGGGGTGATGAATGCACACTTCCATTCTTCCGGGAGTTTGCTTTCTTCAAAGAACTTTAGGAATATGATGGACAATGGTAAACACAGTTCATCAGCAAGTTCTCCAAGTATTAATGCAGGAATTCTATCGTGCCCAGGCAACTTGGCAGGCTTTATACGAAGTAATTCGGTTCTAATTATGGTCGGTGAAGGGTCTAGGTTTAGGTCCTCTGTTGTGGATGAGGAGGTGAATGAGGAATCAAAATGAGGGGTATACATTGGTTGACAAACTGGTGGAATAGCAGCAAAATTATAAGGCTCTCAGGTGAAGATGGTCTGAAAGAATTTTGAAAGAAGGGATGCTTTAACCTGATCGTCGGTCTCTAAGTTTCCGTCTGCAGACCTATGGGCAGGGCTCATTTCCTAAATTCTCTTTGTACTCCGTATGTAGCCATATAGCATTTTGGGGTTTCCAACGATTTTTGCAGTATGTTTAGTTTGAACTTCCTCCGCAGCTTAGAAGCCTCATATTTACAAACGTTGCAATGCTGCTTATATTCCCTTAAGTGAGCTTCGGAGCCGATTTGTCTGTAACGCTCTCAGAAGCGATATCTTTTTTGAAAGAGGCCTGCAAGTTTGCGATCATCCACTTTGGGTGGTTTGTGGTTGTCTTTCTCCTGAGAGGACAGTTAAGGTAAACAATCCCATTCAATAACGAGCTCAATATTACCCAATCTTTATTCATCCCACCATGTAGTTCGGTTTCCCAGGATATCTCTGACATTGCTCTTCTCATAAGTGATTAATCCCCCTTCCAAATGTTTCTTTCCCAAGTATCGGGTAAATTTGGCTTGGAAAACGGTGAGTTCTCGAAGCACAGTGTAATGTGATCACTTGACCCTAATGGCGGTCGATCCTGTAGGTCTAGCACATTGTCCTCATCTCGTGTAAAAATCAGGTCAAAACAGTTTGACTGTTTCCTTCTCTCACCCGTGTTCCAAAGGTGACGTTCTGACAGAAAAGTTTGTCTGTTGCCCATTGCAATACTTTGTGGTTGAAATTATCTGGCCTTCCCTGTGCAGCCCATGTTTTCCAGTCAATACCAGGAGCGTTAAAATCCCCAACAATGAGGACATCTTTCTTCTCGCTGACTTTGTAGAGTTACGTTATGAGAATGATATCATGATCGAAAGTCTGATAGGGTGACCGGTACACAACCGATATCGTCAGTGGTCTGGAATACTTAGCAGATATAGTAATGCTTAAGACTTCCAAATCGTGAAATGGAATGGGTATGTCAGCAATAGCGGCCAGCTTGCGAGTGACATAAACTATGATTCCTCCTCCTCGACTTGGTCTATCTCTCCTGAAGTGCTAATATCCTCTGAGTGATATTTCATAATCAGACATATCTGCAGTGAGCCACGTTTCAGTGAAAGCCATAGTGTCTGGTTTAATTTCATACACTTCGTTCCTAAGGTCGTCCATCTGGTTGAACAAGCTTTGTACATTTGTTGAGATGACTTTCAATGCTCTATTCGTCGGGGAGACCCAGCCTTCAATGTTACAGGTTTTGACTACAGAGAGAACACATTTATCTGGACTATTTGACCGTCTTTGATTTTCAGCCGTTTCTCCACTCTGCCAATTCTCTCCCTCAATTATCTCCGTAGTTCCCTCATTTTTAGCCGTTCCCTCGGCTCGTAGTCCAGCTGAAAAATACTTGTTTGTGCGATCCCCGTAAGGGTATTCTTCCTTCTAACAGAAGTGCTGCCTGTGTTTCGTTTTCTTAAATAATTTTTAGAGGTCTTGGTGATTGTTTCATGTCGTGTTTGGGGTCTGCTTTGCGTAGTCGGAAAGCTTTTTGCACGGTGTAAATGTCCCCTTTTTTCAGGACTGCACTGGCATATTCATGAAGAAGATCTAGATCGTGTGTCACACGTTCCTTCGGAATGTAGTACGTGGATTCTGGGACACCCCGTATTACGATATTTCCCTTACGGTTTATGGGCGATGTCCTAATTTTCCCACCCACGCTAGGGGGGAATTCAAAGAGGTGGCGTTACTCGTGGATGCTGGCACTTCAACATGAGAGTGATTTTTGTCCGAAGCTAGGCTTCTGGGACCTACATTTTTGGATGGCATGTTACCTTTGTCTTCCGAAACTCGTTTCTTCTCTTTCTGGGATCCCTGCCGGTTGCATTTTTTTCCTTTCTGGAGACTGTTTAACGGCTATACCTAGCTTCGTGGACGAAGCGCCATCATCCTTGCTGGATGTGATGGCTACGGAAGCTGTGCATGTGTATGTGCGTTTGCCTTTCTCATGTTCCCCCGTTAGGGACTGCTTGTGCTCGGGTTAAAATGTGAGGAGGTTTCTTCAACTTCTCTATCTCCATCTTCAGCCCTTTCATATCCTTTTCAATCTTCGAATTTTTTTTGAAGAAGTTTAAAGCATATCGCACACGTTTCGTCCTCGTAATTGACATCCAAAAAACTTATCAAACTCTTGGCCCGTTTAGCGGGAGGTGACTTTAAGGAAACATGCATTGAATTGAGGTCATTGGTATTATGATCAGTGTTTATTTCCTCATTTAAATTTAAATTAGCGAGTTCGTTGTGCGGCGATAAATAAGTGGTATCACCATCGTTTACTGCACATTGGTGCCTTGGTGCCTTCAATCACACACTACTGCAATGGGCAATAGACAAACTTCGCTCTCAAAACGTCACCTTTGGAACATGGATGAGAGAAGGACAACATTCAAACTATCTTGATCTGATTTTTACACGAGATGAGGACAATAGGGCTAGACCTGCAGGATCGAACGCCATTAGCGTCAAGTGATATCATAACGCTGTGCTTCGAGAACGCACAGTTTTCCAAACCAAATTTACCCGATACTTGGGAAAGAAACATTTGGAAGGGGGACTACTCACTTATGATATGAAAAATGTCAGAGATATCCTGGAAAACCGAATTGCCTGGTGGAATCAATACAGATTGGGCAACATTTAGCTCGTTATTGAAAAGGATTGTGTACCTCAACTTTCTTCTCAGGAGAAAGACAACCACAAACCGCCCAAAGTGGATAATCGCAAACTTGCAGGCCTCTTTCAAAAAAAGATATCGCTTCTGAGAGCGTTACAGACAAATTGGCTCCGATGCTCACTTACGGGAACATAAGCAGCAACGCAACGTTTGTAAATGTAAGGCTACTAAGCTGCGGAGGAAGTTCGAACTAAATTTACTGCAAAAATCGTTGGAACACCCCAAAATGCTATATGGCTACATACGGAGTACAAAGAGAATTCAGGAAATGAGCCCTGCTCTTAGGTCTGCAGACGGAAAACTGAAGACTGACAACCACGTTAAAGCACTCCTTCTTTCAAAATTCTTTCAGATCATCTTCACCTCAGGGCCTAATAATTTTGCTGCTATTTCACCAGTTTGTCAACCAATGTATACCCCTCATTTTGATTCCTCATTCACCTCCTCATCCACAACAGAGGACCTAAACCTAGACCCTTCAACGACCATAATTAGAACCGAATTACTTCGCATAAAGCCTGCCAAGTCGCCTGGGCCGGATAGAATTCCTGCATTAATACTTGGAGAACTTGCTGATGAACTGTGTTTACCATTGTCCATCATATTCCAAAAGTCCTTTAAATAAAGTTAACTACCGGAAGAATGAAAGCACGCATTTATCGCCCCGATCTATAAAGGAGGTTCACGACTGGACTGTGAAAATTACCGCCCTGTCATTTTAACTTGCATAGCGTGTAAAATAATGGAGCTTATTATCAAGAGGTATTTAATGCGCTATCTTGAAAACAACCAAATCCTATGTGATGTCCAAAACGTCTTCCATCCAGGACGTTTCTGTCTCAAGAGTGCCCTTCAGTCGCACGAGAAATGACAAAGGCAGCAGATAGGGGTCATCCAGTATATGTTGTATTTTTTGACTTAAAGAAGGCCTTTGATAGTGTACCATATGGGCTTCTTTTACAGATGATTTGGAAAGTAGGAATTCGTGGAATACTTTTCAATTGGATCAAGAGTTTCTTGTCTTTCAGAGTACAGAGAGTTGTTAATGGAATCTCTAGCTCGGAATGGGCAAACGTAAAAAGTGGTGTTCCACAGGGTTCTGTTTTTGGCCCCCTTCTTTTCAAAATTTACGTTAATGACTGTCTCAATGACCTAGATTCTGAAGCTGTCATGTTCGCAGATGACATAAAAATATGGAATGAAATCAGCTGCGCTGATGACTCAAAAGGGTTACAGTCGAATATTGACAAACTAAGTGCCTGGTCGGCTAGGTGGCTGCCTTAGTTTAATGTATCCATGTGCGTGATCCTACACATAAGCGCCGGTCGAAAGGTACCTCTGAAACACCAGTACTTTATTAATGGCACTGCATTAAAAGAGGTAGAAACACAAAAAGATCTAGGCATGTGGACAATTGCAAATTTGATGCCCTCAGAACACTGTTAGAAAGCAGTACAGAAGGCAAAATGTACACTGCATTGGATCAAACGTGCGTTTAAAATATTTCCCCCTGATTTCTTCAGAAAAGTCTATGATCTCTTCGTCAGACTGCACTTAGATTATGGAATACCAGCCTGTATATCGTGGATGAAGAAAGATGTTTACCTCCTAGAACAGGTGCAACGGAGAGCAACGAAGATGGTCGACGGTTTTATGATTTTACCGTACCAAGACAGATTGAAAAAGCTTCACTTATTTCCTCTTTTCAACAGGCACTTACGGTGTAGCCAGCTTTGGACATTCTGGATTATCCGGGGCCATGATTCCTCTCGGAGATTGGAGGATTTCTTCGAGTTTGCCTGCACAACTCATCTGCGTGGTCATCCTTACAAGATCAATAGCGAACGCACGCGATTGAACTTCAGAATGTTATTTTTCAGCCAACGAGTGGTACGAGCTTGGAACTCGTTACCAAGTTAGACGGTTACCTCTGACAGCATTTCTGGTTTTTAAAGAAGGCTTGATGACATAATATTTGACAAAAGATGACTATCACAACATTATTACTTAAAACCAGCATTTTAAAATCCTTAAGTTTCTACTTTTCTTCCACAATGTTTCGCCTATAGCTGTGAATACGCATTTTAATTTTCGTTTATGCTTCGACTCAAACATTTTTAAATGTTAACTATTTTTATATCGATCGTACACATGCAATGAGAGTTTTACATTAAAAGGGTCATCAAGGGCAACGCCTGTATCCCTTAAAAAATATACAATATGTACAATATATAATATACTCCTCGTCGGGGAGGTTATTTCGTTGCGTTTGCCTGCTGCCAAGTATCTAAGGCTCAGGGATTGAGCATGTATTGATACTTCGTCCAATAACTTCACATTTGTTTTCTTAGTAACGATCGATTGTGCCCAGATTTTGCTGCGGGTTTGGCGCTGGCTATGCTTCTGTGATTAACCAGCTGCCAAGTAACCTAATGCTGAGACGCCGAGGTAAGGGAACGCGGGCTTGGTCCGTTGCTAGGTGCTGCTCTTTGAACACCAGGTAACCCCTATGATCACCCCACCCTCATCTTATTCATAAAGTCGAATAACGTAGAAAAGTAGTCATTTAAGTCCCACTAACGGCTCCAGGGGTTTTTTTATGTACCTTGTACGGACGCATACGCGCTGGGTCTGCAACGCGCCAAATGCGATGCATTGAAAACAAAAATGTTAAATCTGACAGATGACAATGACGCAGTAGGTCAGTGGCAAGGAAAGGAAGTCAACGGAGTCTTAGGGAAGAAAATCAAGACTATATCAGACGGCTGCAGAAGAGAGTAAAGTTCGCATCCGAGAAGCACTCTCAGTTAGTCACCGGTATTCAGGGGAAAGGCCATTAGGTGTACTCTCCTCGGTGGCTAGGGATACTGCACCATGCTCGCAGATGGTCATTATTTTAGGATTCATTGAAGCCAGGCAGCCATTTATCATGGCGTTCTCCGACGAATGCTGATTGGAACGACGAGGGAGGGGTATTATTTAAGCAAAATATGCTAACCATACAGAGAAAGGTTAAGGCGTGCTTTGTGGACAAGCATGAAAGTAGCCTGTTGAATAGATGTCATAACTTTTTCGCAAGAGGGAATGTTCTACTTCTGACCCGAATGAGACAAAAGGCACTTAACTGAGTAACTCCTGAAATTGTTTATGAAGTCTAATTGGTTGTTACCTCTGATTAATTGCTTGAGAAATCAGTGCTCCGCATTTCTAGTCAAAACTACGATGTGGCGAATAGTGCTACCGACCGTACTATGTGGTCATGTAAAAAGGTGAAATACAGTAGTAAAATGATGAAAGCAAAAATAGGTCCTTCATCTATATCGCACTGACCCTTGGCGGGATATTAGGCTTTGCGAAAAGCATATAGCTCATCTCTTGGTTATGGCGACGTCAAAGAAGGCAGATACAAGCAAATTGAAATACACATGCAGTAGGCGATGTAAAATTCTACATAACTTTGATCTTGAAAATTCGAGCTGCCAACTCCTGCTTAATTATATGCTGAATGTTGTGAGCGTTAACCGAGTGAGTCTCTGATGTATCCCTCATAATGGGCAACGTCCGCACATGATGTTCATTGCAGAGCGGCTTTCATAAATGGACCATGTGATCGGCAACAGGCTACTTAACACGAAAAAAATTGACCCAACGAACCGAGATAAACAAACAGATATTTATTTCGAAATAATGTACTACAGC
This sequence comes from Schistocephalus solidus, assembly GCA_017591395.1. Classification (NCBI taxonomy): domain Eukaryota; kingdom Metazoa; phylum Platyhelminthes; class Cestoda; order Diphyllobothriidea; family Diphyllobothriidae; genus Schistocephalus; species Schistocephalus solidus. Next base: position 62,939 of record WEDG01000156.1, read on the forward strand.
GTGATTTAGACGTGGCCAAGTGTGTGAACTAAGCGTTTAACAGTAGCCAAAATATTCCTCTAAAGGCAGGTATGTGGCTGGCACCTACAGAAGTATATTATGCATCTCCTGGCTTTAGACCGTCCATGAGGATTGGATTTTTGTCATCGGAGGAGGCAAACGACGAGGAATGTGCCACCTTGAGGTGATTGTTTAATTTATTTCCTTTTTACACGCTCACAAAGCACAATGAGTCTGTCTGAGCCAAAACACACAACTATAGGAATCGTGAGGTAGGCAGTTAGGGTAAGTCACCCCTATGCGGCAATATTACCTTCAAAATCCACTGTATTTACAGCTTAGTCTCCTATGTGCCAACAATTCCTAGCTCTGAGGTCTCATTCAGAAAACAGGAAGTCAAAGTTTTAGCATACTCCCTGAAAACTATTCCTTCTGACTTACGGTTGAACAGTTTACTGTTCAGCACCAAAAGTGTGTTGCTTTTTTAAGGAACCAAGCTTAGGAAGCAATGGACGACTGCTTTGTACTTGCCTGTATCCTAAGCATTGTTCGGGGACTTTAAATGTTTTATAATGCCATCCTATCGCTTTTTACGCTTTCAAGTTAAGTTAAGCGAGCCCAATGTCTACTCTCCGAAACCTGCAGGCCGAAAGGGCCTTCCTAGTAGAATACGAAATATATGAGGCTACTCAGGTGGAAACATGCGTGAGCCATGCCCCCTTGTTAAGCCCCCCTGCCAGCACCCGCCCCACCCTCCCACTTCGTACCTCCGGGGTAGGACTGTACTTTGAAGTGTGTAGAGGGAGCCTACGACAGGGATATTGTTCGTAAATTCACAACTTCATGAGTAGAGAAACAGATTTGATGTGGAAAGCTTTGAAAGCTTTTTTCAGTTGTGTGCAGGCTGGTTGTTTCTGTTACCTGGACACAGGTACCATACCCTAAAACTGTTCGAATGCAGGCCGTTAAGATTTCTGACGTACAGCTCATACCTCCTTGCCCGGTATGTTGCTTCTTCAATACTAGAGCATCAGTTATTTGTGCATTGCGAAACCCATTTTCGTCCACGTCACGGTATCTCGATATGTCGATATTAAGGTTATTGGCAGTGACCAAAGTCGATATTTTGTCAATATACATATATCCACATGTCGATATCCACACCATATGGACGTCCATATAGAGTTGCTATGAGGGGAATTTGTCCACTTGATTCACATTTATCTTAGCAACGATCTATGGTGCCATGCTTTCTGCGCCGGGTTTGCGTCAGCTATGCTACCGTCTTCAACCGGTTGTTGATTTACCTGATGTTAAGACACCGAGGACAGAGAACACGAATCTGATCCATTGCTGAGTTCAGCTCCTTGCACGCCGGGGAACCCCAACGCTCACCCATGTTCCCCCTTCTATCTTAAGCATTTGGTCGACAAACGTAATAAGAGTAAAGTCATTTTAGTCAAACTAACGGCTCCATTGTTTACTGACGACCTTGCATGGGCGCATATGCGGCAGCTAGGCAACGCGCCAGATTGAAGTGTTTAAAATATAGAAATTTTAAAAATCACGCGCATGACAAAGCTAGATTACTTATCAGTGGCAAGGAATGGAATTCATAAGAATCTTAAGGAAGAAAACATATAATGAATCAGACTGTCGTAGACAAAAGTAACTTCTAAATTTGAATGATGGTCTCAGCCACTTTAGCCCTTCAGTGCACGTAAACCCCTAGCAAGGTGGGCTGTGTGGTTGTATGGTTCACCTGCATTGTTCCACCAAGGGAAGAGACAGCAAGTGGCCGTTGCTTTCAATGTCTAGGATCGCTTTACGCCATGGGTCAATTAATTCTATTAACACGAAAGACCCATTTTACAGGAAACAAGTGAAGTTTTGAATGAACTCCGGTAAAGCCACACAATGGTCGTGTGCATATGAACCACTCATACTGCAAAAATCGTTGGAACACCCCAAAATGCTATATGGCTACATACGGAGTACAAAGAGAATTCAGGAAATGATTCCTGCTCTTAGGTCTGCAGAAGGAAAACTGAAGACCGACAACCAGGTTAAAGCATTCCTTCTTTCACAATTCTTTCAGATCATCTTCACCCGAGGGCCTAATAATTTTGCTGCTATTCCACCAGTTTGTCAACCAATGTATACCCCTCATTTTCCTTCCTCATCCACCTCCTCCTCATCCACAACAGAGGACCTAAACCTAGACCCTTCACCGACCATAATTAGAACCGAATTACTTCGTATAAAGCCTGCCAAGTTGCCTGGGCAATATAGAATTCCTGCATTAATACTTAGAGAACATGCTGATGAACTGTGTTTACCATTGTCCATCATATTCCAAAAGTCCTTTGAAGAAAGCAAACTCCCGGAAGAATGGAAGTGTGCATTCATCACCCCAATCAATAAAGGAGGTTCACGACTGGACTGTGAAAATTACCACCCTGTCATTTTAACTTGCATAGCGTGTAAAATAATGGAGCTTATTATCAAGGGGTATTTAATGCGCTATCTTGAAAACAACCAAATCCTATGTGATGTCCAACACGTCTTCCATCCAGGACGTTTCTGTCTCAAGAGTGCCCTTCAATCGCACGAGAAATGGACAAAGGCAGCAGATAGGGGTCATCCAGTATATGTTTTATTTTTTGACTTAAAGAAGGCCTTTGATAGTGTACCATATGGGCTTCTTTTACAGATGATTTGGAAAGTAGGAATTCGTGGAATACTTTTCAATTGGATCAAGAGTTTCTTGTCTTTCAGAGTACAGAGAGTTGTTAATGGAAACTCTAGCTCGGAATGGGCAAACGTAAATGTGGTGTTCTATAGGGTTTTGTTTTGGACCCCCTACTCTTCCAAATTTACGTTAATGACTGTCTCAATGACCAAGATTCTGAAGCTGTCATGTTCGCAGATGACATAAAAATATTGACTGAAATCAGCTGCGCTGATGACGCAAAGGGTTACAGTCGAATATCGACAAACTAAGTGCCTGGTCGGCTAGGTAGCTGCTTAAGTTTAATGTATCCAAGTGTGTGATCCTACACATAAGCGCCGGTCGAAAGGTACCTCTGAAACACCAGTACTTTATTGATGGCACTGCATTAAAAGAGGTAGAAACACAAAAAGATCTGGGCATGTGGACAATTGCAAATTTGAGGCCCTCAGAACACTGTTAGAAAGCAGTACAGAAGGCAAAATGTACACTGCATTGGATCAAACGTGCGTTTAAAATATTTCCCCCCTGATTTCTTCAGAAAAGTGTATGATCTCTTCGTCAGACTGCACTTAGATTATGGAATACCAGCCTGTATATCGTGGATGAAGAAAGATGTTTACCTCCTAGAACAGGTGCAACGGAGAGCAACGAAGATGGTCGACGGTTTTTATGATTTTACCGTACCAAGACAGATTGAAAAAGCTTCACTTATTTCCTCTTTTCAACAGGCACTTACGGTGTAGCCAGCTTTGGACATTCTGGATTATCCGGGGCCATGATTACTCTCGGAGATTGGAGGATTTCTTCGAGTTTGCCTGCACAACTCATCTGCGTGGTCATCCTTACAAGATCAACAGCGAACGCACGCGATTGAACTTCAGAATGTTATTTTTCAGCCAACGAGTGGTACGAGCTTGGAACTCGTTACCAAGTGAGACGGTTACCTCTGACAGCATTTCTGGTTTTTAAAGAAGGCTTGATGACATAATATTTGACAAAAGATGACTATCACAACATTATTACTTAAAACCAGCATTTTAAAATCCTTAAGTTTCTACTTTTCTTCCACAATGTTTCGCCTATAGCTGTGAATACGCATTTTAATTTTCGTTTATGCTTCGACTCAAACCTTTTTAAATGTAAACCATTTTTTATATTGATCGTACACATGCAATGATAGTGGGTGAGTGCAAACATCTCTCTTCTAGTCACGCATTAACGGCATTCTGCCTTTGTCAGGGATTGGCTTAGATACTGAATTACACCTTCTGTACCATCTGGTTGTTGCTGGGAGAGGACGGCGCCTATGGCAGTGTAACTAGCATCGGTATCTAGAATAAATTTCCTAACGTCATTGCTTATGTCAGGAAAAACTAAAATCGGAGTCGTGCCCATATTACCCTTCAACGGCTGGAAGCTACTAGTACAACCAGCAGTCCACTTAAATTGTACATCTCTGTGGGTCAGCTTTTGAAGTGGACCGGCTATGTGAGCATAATCTTTGATAAATCTTCTATAGTAAGAAGCTAGTCCTAGAAAACTGCGAACTTCTGATACGTCCATAGGGGTGGGCCACTCACGGATTTGCCTCACTTTATCCTTGTCCGTTTCAATGCCAGAGGCCGAGACTACATTCCCTAAAAACTTGACACGAGGTATAATAAAAACACATTTACAGGGCTTAAGGGTACGACCAGCCTGCCAGAGACTTGCAAACACGGCTCAAACATCGCTAATATGGCTGTCAAAATACTTACCAAGAACAATTATGTCATCCATATGAACAAGGCATGACTTGGGAAGGAGTTGAGCCAGGACTTGATTCATCAGCCGTTGAAAAGTACTTGGAGCATTAGCTAGGCCAAAAGGTATTGTCTCAAACTCGTTAAGACCCGAAGGGACCCAGAACGCAGTCTTCTCTCTGTCAACTGGTCGCACTTCTACTTGCCAGTAACAGGCTACTAGATCTAGAGTAGAGAATACCTGATAACTCGAAAGGGCATCTAGATTTGCATCAATCCTGGGCAGAGGGAAAGTATCCTTAGTTGTCACTGCATTTTATTTGCGATAGTCAATGCATAACCAAATAGTGCCATCCTTCTTCATAACTTACATGACCGGAGACGACCAAGGTGAATTAGACGGCCTAATAATTTTCCGGTCTGGCATATCATCGACCATTTCTTTTAACTGTGTCTGGTAGAATACGGGTAATCGCTTAGGAGGAATCTTCGTGGGCCGAGTTACACCTGTATCGATCTCATGCTTAGCCACATTAGTACGTCCGAGTGAACGGCCGTCCCAATCGAAGATATCTTTAAACTCCTCTATCAAACTACATAACCTAGACGAGCTATCGCTGTCAAGAGTAGAGGGTACTTAATAATGAACATCTTCTAACTTAAATGCATTAACTACATGTTGACTATCCGGTACCTCGGTCCTGAAGGGCACCTTAGTACCACCGACACGGATATTGTTAGCGTTAATGTCTAAGGAACATTTAAATGCATGAAGAAAGTCAGCACCTAATATACAGTGCCAGGCAATGTCAGGATGGAAACCGAAATTATAACTAAAAATAACGTGACCTTTTTCCAAATTAAGCTCTATCATGCCTTTATGTCGCAAAGTGGCTCCGTTTGCCGTCTTCAGGCTGACCTTAGGCTTTGTTCAATACTTCACTCTAGCCTGAAGTTGAAGGAAAATGATCTGTCTAATGATGGGACAGCCCACTCCTGAATCAACTAAGCATGGCAACTTAGCATTTCCGATGGTTGCATCTATAGCAGGGTAGTGTGGCATGTAACCTACGTTTGCAATAAGCATATCAGATATAAATATCCACTTACTAAGCGCTCTTCCTCACCCGAGGTGATCACATGAACACCTGGGGAAGGCGGAGGGCGGGTCTGATGACCATGTTGTGGCCTCCAGTTCCCGCGTCAATGAGACTGTGGAGAGCCTCGCCAAGAAGAGGACGGCTGTGGAGGGCCACGCCAAGGAGTTTAGGGTTGTGGTGAGCCACACCAAGGAGGAGTGGGCTAAGAAGGGCCCCACAGCCATTGAGCCGGCTGTGTGCCGATGTCACGGCTCTGTCGCTGTCCAATGGCAAAGACATCGACCGAAGAGTCCTGTATGGCCGCAGGAGCTTGGTGACACCTGAAGGCTGATGGAGAGGAGACTTGGGTCAATGGACAGGCCGTATGAATGGCCTCCTCACGCCGAGCAATATCAAGAGCAAACTTGATGCTGCTGGGGCGGTCGCGGAGGAATTGGCGCCTGGTCTCCAGGAGAGAGATCCCGTCCACGAAGGTTTCCAAATTCCTGACCTCGAGCTCGGTGAAGTGCTCGTTTGGGTAGGCTTGCCCTGCTAGGACACGAAGATGTCGTTTGAAGTCAACGACATACTCGCCCGCGTGTTGTCGGTGACTTTTGAAGGTGGCACAGGCAATCCAGGGCATCGACGACCGTCCGAACTCGCGCCGCAGACGTTCGAAGATTTTCACGGGGGTGAGCGACGCTGTAAGGTTGGCAGCCCTGGTCATCGTGTAAACTTCGTTGTCTAACCGTCCCAGGGCGGCGGCTTGGTGGATGCCTTCGTCTACAGCTTCCAGGTAAACTTTCATGCGGTCATCTCACAAGTTATAGTCGTTATACACCGTTAGCTTATCCAGCTTAGGTGGACGGCCTCCAGAGCTTGAAACTCTCTCCATCGCATGGACTAGCCTAGTTATCAGGTCGTCGGACATTTTGGATCCCACTGCTGCCACAAAAATTTAATTGACCCGTATTAGATACGCAACGAATCCAAATTAATGACGCCCAAGTAAGAACAAGACAGTTGGCAAGGCGAAGAGTTTAGGGATTATTTGCAACTAGAAATTGGAATTCTATTGGGGCTTGGTCCTGCGGAGATCCTTTGGTGGGGAGGACCGTAGGAGAAGGAATGGCGATGGCTGGAGGAAGCGTCAGAGAGCGGTCTCTGGTCCAAAGTGATGGGCTTCAATTCTCCTTGGCATTTACGTCGTGTTCTCCAGACGATTTGATAGGTTTACATCGTATAGACTAATGGGTATGCGAAAATCATACAATGTAGATCGAATAGAGCTAATAGGATTATCAATACAGTTTTTATGGCCCTCCGGACTTGATTGGTATTTACGACGGAGTGTCGGTTTCTGGTGTAACGTGCCCGTGACGCACAAGCAGCGATCCAGAAGGAAAAGAAGACGTGGATGTGTACAATATACTAGTAACCTAAGTACAGTAGAAAACTAATGGGAAAGGGGAAACTAGGTACAAAAATAATGTAAATCCGTTGGATGACTGTTCGGTTGAGATCCGGAAGGAGCGACGGACGGGCTGCGGAGATGGTTCCTGGTCGTAGATACGGCCGGAAAACGGGGGTCCATGATTTCATTCCTCAGCCGTATTTATAACATCTCCATTGACAAGGTCCGATCCCACCAGTGATGATTGGTTGAGTTGTATTAGGGAAATGAATTTAAACAAACTTAAGCTAGGTTTATTTTCCTTACATTAACATTTAAACTATATTGTTATGTTATAAAAATTTTATAAGAAACATAAATCACGTTTAAGTGCTAGACGTATAAATAGGATGAAGAATCGCGCTTGCGTCCCTTAAGGGATGCGTTTTCTAGAAGTTTCTACGGACGCACGTGGAACACGTGGTTAGAACTTTCGACATTGCTTCCTCTTATAAAAGGACTCTGCTGTCCTCAGCAGCATCAACTAGTTCGGTAGCCGATCCGCCTTCATGAGGTACCTCTACAAGTTTTTCAACTTGATGTTCATTGTTGAAGACCTCGGGCAGTGCGTAGCCCCCTTCCGGAGGAACCTCTAGGTAGTGCTCAACTATTTGAATATCGTCCTGGTGAGACGGGCTAGCATGCATCTCCGAATGATCGGCATTCTCCCTTACATGATATCCTGGCTTAAGGCGGTTGAAATGAACGGATAACTCCTCAGAATACGGCCTATCTTGGTGGCGGATGAGACAAGTGGTGTCTGACAGGACACGAGTAACAACATAAGGACCAACCCGTGCTGGATTAAATTTCGGTGGAACCCCAGCAGGCGCTGCAAAATTTCGCATCCATACGATATCCCCCGCCTGGTATGGGGTACCATGCGCTAGGCGTTCGTAGTAAGCTTTCTGTTGTCGCTGTCCTTCTTGGAGATGTAGGCGAGCTTCCTCAAATGCTACTCGTAGAGTTCTCTTTAAGCGTGAAGCGTATATGTCTACGTTTTCCATTTGATGCGCACTCGGAAGATGAAGGTCTTCAGGGAGTTGCATCTCTCGACCCTACGTGAGAACGAATGGAGTATGGCGTGTGGTAGCATTTACCGTGAATTGGTAGGCCAACATGCAGGCTGGTATAGCGTCGTCTCAGGTTGGTGTGGCATTTCTATCAAAAAAGGTCCGAAAGAGATTAATGAGGGTCTGGTTGGTCCTTTCAAGTTGACCATTACCCTGAGTGTGGTATGCCGTCGTACGTGTTTTCTTTATTTTGTTGGAGTTTGCAAAGCTCCAGTACGACAGCATTTTCAAATGACGACACTGGGTCTGAGTGAATTTGGTCCGGAGCTCCCCAAAGGCAGACCCAACAATTTAATATAGCTTTAGCGACAGTGACCGCAGACGCATCAGGCAGGGGCACAGTTTCTGGTAAAGAAAGCCACCATGACTATGATGAACTTATTTCCTTTAGCAGACGGTGCGATCGGCCCAACAAGGTCAACCCCTACCCTCTCATTGGGATAGCTTGTTTTACTAGGATGGAGGGGAGCTTTTTATGATTGGTTGGGTGACTTAGAAGTCAAACAGAACTCGCACGACCGAATGACGTCCTGAATGTCGCGCTTTTGGTTTGGCCAAAAATAGCGTCGTCGAAGGGCCCACTCGTTTTATGACTTCCGGAGTTGCCCAGTTCTGCATGCATACTTTCTACTGCGTTGTCCACCATTGAAAGAGGTAGCACAACGCGCTTCGGATACTGTTCGCTGTCGCGGTAGAAAAGGACACAGTTCTCAATGAACAGTTTGTCCCAAAGGCTGTGGAGACACCGCTTTTCGTAGCTGTAGCCCGCCAGCTCTGACTTGCTCAGGGGCCTGGCGTTGCTCATCTTCCTTTTATGAATGGGAGATATGTGAGGATCGTTTCTCTTAGCTGCAGCCCAGAGTAGGCACTGGTCGCTTTGTAAGGCATCGGTGGATATAGTGACATCAGTGCACGACGGTCATTCACCGTGAGGACGATGCGGTTTCCTTGAGAGAGCATCGGCATTTCCATCCTGGCGACCCGGTTGGAACACGCATTCGAACTCATATTCCGCCAGTTTTTCCCGACACCGAGCGACTTGCCCTCAGGATTCTTAAAGTTCCGCAACCACGTCAAAGAAATATGATCTGTGCGCACGATGAATGGCCGATACAGAAGGTATGGCCAACATTCTTCAACGAAGTGTGTTAATGCTAGCATCTCTTTGCAATTCACACAGTAACGACCTTCTGCCTTAGTCAACGAACAACTGAGGTACTGGATGACACGTTCGGTACCGTCGGGTTGCTGCTGGGAGAGGACATTACCTATTGCATTATCGCTAGCGTCAGTGTCTAACACAAATTTTCCAGCATCAGAGATGATGTTAGGGAAAACTAGAATTGGGGATGAGCAAAGCTTATCCTTCAGCGTCTGGAAACTGGTAGCACAGTCAGCAGCCCACTTAAATTTGACATATTTCTGCGTCAGCTTATGAAGGGGGCTTGCAATATGAGCATAGTCCTTGATGAAACGCCAATAGTACGAGACAACTCCTAAAAAACTTCGAAACTTGGATACGTCTGTGGGAGTAGGCCAGTCACGAATATGCCTTATCTTTTTATCATCGGTCTCTATGCCTTTGGCAGAGACGATATATCCTAAAAACTTGACGCGCGGCTTGAAAAAAAAACGCACTTGCTTGGCTTTATAGTGAGACCACCTTGTCTAAGACTGCCTAACACAGACCGCATATTTTCAAGGTGGTTGTTAAAATCCTAACCGAGGACGATAATGTCGTTCATGTATACAAGACACGTGTTTGGAAGCAATTGGGACAGAACCTGCTTCATCAACCGTTGGAAGGTGCTAGGGGCATTTGCCAACCCGAAAGGCATTGTCTCAAATTCATAGAGGCCTGAGGGGACAGCAAAAGCCGTCTTTTCCCTGTCAATGGGTCTTACTTCAACCTGCCAGTAACCAGAAGCTAAATCAAGTGTTGAAAATATGGCATTACCGGCGAGGGTGTCCAACGTCGCGTCAATTCGCGGGAGTGGAAAAGAATCTTTCTTGGTTACGCTGTTAAGTTTTCTATAGTCAATGCATAGTCGCATTGAGCCGTCTTTTTTCCTTATAAGCACTATCGGTGACGACCAGGGAGAGTTAGATGACCTGATAATATAACGATTGATCAAATCGCTTATGAGAGTATCCAATTCATTCTGGTAGAAGATTGGAAACCGCCTAGGTGGGACCCGGATGGGTCGTGCGTAACCCGTGTCAATGAAATGCTCCATCACATTCGTCCTACCCGTCGATCTCCAATCCCAGTCAAATATATCTTTAAATTCTTCAACTAAATCACTTAACCTCTTGGCACTAGTCTGATCAAGATGGGCTGGGATAAGTTCCCTAGCATTATAGGAAACTGTACACACAGGTTACCTAGCTGGTCCAGGAATACGGGGAAGAAAGTTGACCTTAACAGAGGCTGTGTGCAGAAGGCGCCTGCCGAAATCTACGGAAAATTTAAACTTACTCAAGAAATCAACACCAATTATACAATCCCAAGTTATGTCTGGGGAGACAATAAATTGATGGGTAAAACTAAATCCAGCTAAATCCAAGGAAAATTCTACCAGACCAGTATGCCTGAGGTTAGCGCCGTTTGCCGTTTGAAGGGTAAAATTGGGTTTATCACAGTACCGAATCTTAGTCTGGAATTCAAGGAAAGGCTGCTGACGTACTAACGAGCGTCCAGCGCCAGAATCTACTAAATAGGAAAGAGTGGTGTTTCCTGCAGTACCTCGGACAAAGGGACAATTAGTAGAGCCTAAGCATTAAATAATTGTATCAGGAACAATGGTTTATGGGCCTGCGTCAATGGCATAGATGGCGCGGCGGGCTTGGGGTCTTTGTGGTCGTCGGGTCTGGGGTCAACGCCAGTTTCTTCGCCGGGGAGAAGAGCCACAAGAGCAAGACTGCCGAGGAAACTGACTGGAGGCGGCACTGGAAGAGTGGTGCTGGACGGCTGTGACACCGAACAGCGACCGCGATATTTGTTCACAAAGGGCCTGGAGGACTTCCTCTTCCCGAGCCAGGGCAAGAGCTTTCTCGAGGGTTGGCAGCCGATTTTGCAAGAGGATCTTCCGGATCTGGGGATCATGGACACCAGCGACTAGTTGGTCAAGCACCCAAGTACTCAGGGCGTTCGCATCCAGTGTTAGGAAAGCCCTCCTCCTGAGGAGTCGAAGGGTCTGCTGGAAGTCGTTGATCGACTCCCCCGGTTGTTGATAACGGTGATGGAAATCCGCACTTAAGACCCAAGGGAACTCAAAACTCCCGAGGATTTCGCGAAGACCATCGAGGACAGACGAGGGAGCTGTGGCCGCCGAGATGTCTGCTGATAGGGCGAGATCGTAGACCTCGTCGTCCAGAATGGCCAGGAAGGCCCCACTGTGCGCCCTTGCATCGAGACCCTGGAGGTTGTCTTTGCAACGCACCTCCCAGCGAGCGAAATTTGTTTCGCGAGTTAGCTTCTCTGGTGGGGTCACAGAATGCATGGTGAGTTTTTGCAGCTCCTTGACCAATTTCCCCCGTGAATTATCGACCATATTGAGAAAAACATCACTGCCACCAATTTTAACGTGCCCGAGACGTACAAGCAGCGACCCAGAAGGAAAAGAAGACGTGGATGTGTACAATATACTAGTAACCTAAGTACAGTAGAAAAATAATAGGAAAGAGGAACCTAGGTACAAACAGCCATGCTGTTCGGTTGAGATCCGGGAGGAGCGACAGACGGGCTGCGGAGATGGTTCCTGGTCGTAGATGCGGCCGGAAACCGGGGCACCAGGATTTCATTTCTCAGCCGTATTTATAACATCTTCATTGACAAGATCGGATCCCGCCAGTGATGATTGGTTGAGTTGCATTAGGGAAATGAATTTAAACTAACTTAAGCTAGGTTTATTTTCCTTACATAAACATTTAAACTATATTGTTATGTTATAAAAATTTTATAAGAAACACGAATCATGTTTAAGTGCTAGACGTATAAATAGGATGAAGAATCGCGCGTGCGTCTCTTAAGGGACGCGTTTTCTAGAAGTTTCTGCTGACGCGCGTGGATCACGTGGTTAGAACTTTCTACACTGGCGCTAGTAATCTGAGCTAGTAGAAAAATTGAGAAAATATAATTCCATCTTTACACTACTAGCAAAAATTAAGGAACTTTGATTCCATCTTTACAATAGTATACTATCATGAAGTAGTAGACACAGCTAGTGCACTTTTAGGGTTTCAAGAGCCAATCGAATATATAGATTCAATTGGTTCTTAAAACCCTAAAAGTGCACTAGCTGTGTCTACTACTTCATGATAGTATATTTTTTATTTTAGCCTCGGAAGTTTAAACTTAGGGAAATTTTCATGCATAATCTAATGTCATTTCACGTTATTAGGCCTGCCAGCCCTTTGTTATAACAATTGCTTTTTGTTTTATCTGGCCAGTATACTTTGCTTATGCACCGATATTGATGCATTAACAAATGTGTATACCGTTTAGCGATTACTTTTCTATCCCTCCAAATATCTGCCGTTCGTTATCTCTAACGGTTATTTCACTTACGCTTATAAAATTTCCTCTATTCCTTCAAATGCCCTTAAAATCGGACGGTTAATGTATGCTATTTGCTACGTCCATACACATACTTATCGAGAAGAATTTCTTCTTGATACTTATAAAGAATGTAAGTTGGAGCAAATAATTTGCTTTCTGCCTTCAGTGTGATGTGTTCAAGCTCGCAGTTGCCCCTAGTAGCAAGCAATATCTACCAGATGTCTATTAGATATATATTAATCGAGATATGTATATCGGTGTTATATATATTTTGGCCGCTTGATACATCTAGTAGACATCGATTAATCTAGATATTAGGCAACCGGTGAAAATGGTACCCACACCTTCCGCTTGAATCCTTTCCTTAACGTAGTACGCTTATAATACCCCTTGCACCTGTTTAAGGCTTGGTGAAGACGTTCATTACAGAATAATTTATCAAAAAATTCAAAGGAATATGTTCAAATGTTCGCGGTTTCTTTTTCCTTCGTCATCATTGTGCTGAAGGTGGTAGTTTTAAACGATAATGGTCCAGTATTGTTGCCTGTAAGCCAACAGTACTGTAAAAAAAACTGGATAATGACTTACCATCTGCTGGACGTTCAATTTGTTTTTGCTGCCTCTGGCAATGGTTATCCAGCGACCTTTTAAGTCGCCTGGCCACGCCAGACTCCAAATCGGATAATTTATACGAGCCGCTGGCATTCCAGGCAGAAAACACCTTTATGTAGTGACAGTGAGGCAGTTATTGATTGACTTACCCAGCAGTAGTGTAGTATACTACACTGGTCACCTAGGTATCACCCACTGGACATTTCCAGTCAAGTGTCCATCTTTTGAGGCTAGTCTGCCCCTTGCCTTATGCTGGGACTACATTTCATCCGTCAGTAAAATTAGGGAAACCTGCCAATCTTTTGCCATGGCGTTTGATCTGCCGTGTTTTTTTTCACGAAGCATTTGCCTGAGTAGGCTAGAGCCTTGATGAAATCATTAAGTTCCAATCCATCAAACATTTTCTTTAGTATAAAGTCTAAATTTTCTATTTAAATCTAAAAAATATGTCATGCTTCCTCTTCTCACATCTAAATTCTGATTTTTCTACGCATTGATCTGTTTTCCTTCAATTATTTAGGTTGGATGGTAAAGGTGACGAAGATTCTCTTGTGTGGGGCCAGGGGCGTGGGCAAGACGAGTTCTATGCTATGCCTTGGCAGTGATGGTGATTTCGAGCTCCAGGATTTGGTACGCACATCGTGGTACCATATAATCCTGCATGATATCTTAACCTACGTTCGATCTTGCATGAATCTTTAGTGTATCTGACGTTTGGTCTCTTGTATTTGTATCTGCAGCAAAGAATGCTGAAATATGAGCCCTATAGTTCTCCATATCGTGAGACAGTGCGGTCCATACCGGCTAGCTCTGGTTGGCTTTTCACTTTCGAGTGCCCAGAATGTTCTTCCGACTTGACATAAGCGAAGCTGGGCAATTTGTTAATTAGCTTCCACCCGACCGGCGACGTTAATCCTGTCAATAGTTTGAAGGGATGTTTTATCGAACGAACTGTGGTTCAAGTCGATAAAGTGCATCCTAGAACCTTTTGAAATAGAGGCTCTTTCATCTTCGCCGTAGAAGGTTCCATCTTGTTGACACGGTCCATATGTTCCAACTATTATATTATCCGGAGACACCCGTTTTTGAACATACCGGTCTTCCCCAGGTCAGAAACGTATAGGGGCCACGCTTTGCGGTCCGCGAACATGATAACTTTGACAATAACTTAATCCCAACACGGTATGCCGTACACGCCGATTCCGTCGGTCATGCGGTGGACGTTGTCGCGTGCAACAATCGATTTCGTGTCACATGTACTTGTGACGGGATTCATCATGGCTGGCCTAGTTGAATACCTGTTGCGAATTTTCTGCATTACAAATGATCGCTAGTCGTTGCAGTCAGTCGACAGCAGACGCTCAGCCATATTGGAGAAGGGGCGAGGCTGCTTCCAAATGGAAAGACTTAAGACGAAATTGTCTCCTGACTCGATGCTGCTCGCTGGGTTTTCTCAAGCCTTAGAAAGTGCTTATGGATCTGACGTGACATCTCTTTCGCCACGAACATTCTCGTGTTCCGTGCATCCATCCGGTCCGTCCGTTTCTATGCTTGTGAATGCTGGGCGGTGCGCTTGACAGATGAAGACATTTGACCACCACTGCTTGATGACCATCCTTCGAGTGAAGTACACCGACTTCGTCTCAAGTGCGACAGTCCGCACTCGCTGCAACAACATCGTAAGTATATCTCAGGACATTCAAGAAAGACGACTGAGGTGATTTGGGCACGTTCTTTGTCGTTCATCTTACGAGCTCGATGTCATTGCCCTCGCTTCGGTATCGTTACCCAATTGGAGGCGTTAAAGATGAGATCTACTGAAAGCCTGGCTCGACACAGTTCGTCAAGACATGGAAGCGGTTCTTGGATCTTCGATATTCGGTCCCAGTCGTTGGCGAAGAGAACCGGTTAAATAGGCGGATGAATATCGCCGGTAAAGACAAAGGAGACTCGAAGGACCATTTCTGGCTTATTAGCCGTCGTTAGCCATTCATACCCAACCACAGGTGGTGCGCCACCCGAGGATCTAACCCACAACCCGTTGCTCAGCAGGATTTTGCAACAAGGTAAAATGGTTGGTTAGATACTATTGGAGGCAACTTTGTGTTTGGGCATGCTCAACTCTATGAATGTAATTACTTTAGTAGACGCATGAAAATGCAAAGGCTATCGCAAACGTGTGATCCGAACTATGTTCTCCTCCGTCCCCAATCCCCGCACTGTGCGATCTTCGAGTAAATCACTTTCCCACAATAATGCTGATGTACTTCGTAATTTGAGTACCACATCAACAGATTATTTTCGGGTTCACCAACCTGTAGTTAGCCACAACCAGCCAGTTGTCTTCAGCGAAACTCCGAATTTGGTCACCTTTGGCTAATTAGCTACCGATGGGAAACTTTCCGATTATGCAACGTGTCACTAGGGAAGCTCGCCGCTGGACGCGCGTTCCAATCACATGCAACCTTCTTGCTGCCGCTGTGGAGAATAGATAATAAAACTGGTTCATTGTAATCCGCTCTGATCGTTTGTGTTGCTTACTACGTATTTTGCAGTAAGACAGGTCCTCGTGTCGTGCATTTTTCGACTTATGGTGTAACGTGATTTTGATGTCCTGTTTGTCGAAGTTTTCACTACGATATATGATGTAGGTAATATGAAACCTTCAGACTTTTGATTGTACTGAACTGCGGCAACTGGACCTCCGACGGGTAGACACTACTGTTGCTGTAGTTAGACAGAGTGCGCATCTTCGATGCTCCTGTGACCGTCTTTGCCAGTGCAAACACCCACCGGCAGCACAAAAACCCACTGTTCGCCAAAAGCTGTCGGTTCCAATCCTTGGCGTTCGATTCCCTAGTAGAGGGCCGGACGCGTCGACTCCAACTGTGCCCCTAGCACGAATCGCATTTTATAGTCCTAAAATGTCATCTCCATTCGTGGGAATGTGGTAAGGTAAGTTTCCCAGGCATGCCAAACACTGGGATGGGCCGTAAGAATGAGGCCTTGTTGAATGGCGGGCATTATCCAAAATGTCTTAGTGCAGCTTCGGTTTGTCGATTTGCCAAATGTGTAACCTTACTAAGGTATTATCCCTGCATGGTCTGGGGCTGATTGTTTTTCATACTCTGCCTCGACTTGATTCTCAGCTCCGCCACCACCGCCAGTCAAGTAGCCAAGTCCTGCCTTCCTGGGCTTCATGCGTTCCCTTCTCTGCGATCGATTTCGCATTGAACACTCACTAAAAACTACATTTTCTAGTTTGCTACGCATGATATACATTTATTATTGGAGGGAAGCTAGCATTGAAGCTAATATTTGCCGTTTTCTGTTTTTACCCTCTAATTATTTCAGCCCCATACATACGAAGATACCTATTCTCTGTGCTTGGATACTGAAAGGGGTGTACGTGAAAGGCTGCGGGTCTACGAAGTTGGAGGCAGTTCGTCGAACAAGCTGGGTCAGCACTTCCTCCTGAACTGTGACGCTGTCATTATCATGTTCGACTTGTGCAACTACTCATCCTTTTTGGTCGCCCAAAAGTTAAAGGAGGAGGTTAGTTGGTCGTCTGTTCTCTTTGCATTATATATGCGTATTTTGAAAAAGAGGTAACCAAAATATGGCTGTCGTAATGCTGAACTTTTGGGGATCTTCATTGGCCCTCTATTTTGAAAACGTTTACTGCCAAAAAATTGATCAAAATTTTGGAATGAATGGCCGAGCTAGTCTGTCTTGAGCTGGTAAATTTTCCTCTTCGTTCGCTCCCTCGGTCCTTTTAGCGGATGTGAAAAATGTGGGCCCCCTTAGGGTAGGTTCTTTCCTGTGTCGGGCCTGCTAGATTTTCTTTAAGTTCCTTGTGGCCGTCTTGTCCTGGTGTTTATGCATGTAATGGCGCGGGAAATCATAAGGCGTAATACGGTCAAGGTACCTGTTAATGGGGTCGGCACCCGAATATCACGCCACGTTTCGGACTCTCACTCGAACCCATAATCCCAAACTGCTATAAATACTGCTCACCTTTTGCATCTATCACTCTTATGCGCTACTGTCTGTGGTGATGGGTTCGAGTGGGAATCCGAAACGTCAGGCCAATAAACTTCCTGTTCCAGCGATCGCATCTTTTTCTGAACGTTAGGCCAATAAACTTCCTGTTCCAGCGATCGCATCTTCTTCTGAACGTCAGGCCAATAAAATTCCTGTTCCAGCGATCGCATCTTCTTCTGAACATCAGGCCAATAAACTTTCTGTTCCAGCGATCGCATCTTATTCTGAACGTCAGACCAATAAACTTCTTGTTCCAGCGATCGCATCTTCTTCTGAACTGATTCCCGGAACTCGCCTGTTCGCTTCTATCAGTACTCGTTAATGTTAAGGAATGACCCTCCTAGCTTATGTTTACCGTTTTTAGCAGTCGTTTGTTTATTCTGCCTGGTTTGCTTAATAAATTAGATTGGATATCCATTGGCCGGGTAGAAGTCATAGAAGTATTGTCTTTCAGGTCTTTGTTGTTAACTGGCGCATTGCAGTGTGTTTGAACTCAGAGTTCTCTGTACAGGAGTACTGCCCCGAGGTTCGAACCCGCAACCTGTTTGTTAGAAGTCCAACACCCTAACCAATGAGCTCCGGGCTCGTCTTCCTGTCAGTTGCGATAGGTTATATGAAGGATGGTAAACGGGAGCTCACCGATCGCGTTACGGGACACACTCGTTCCGTTGTGCCTTGGAATCCAATCTAGAGCCCTACCAGAGGGCAGATTATTATTATTTATTCTGCCCTCTGGACTTTTGATTAGGCTTCCAGAGCGGGCTGCATCGTTGCAATAACTCTAAACTTTGTTCAACCATCTACGTAGCACGAAAGAAACGGAAGCTCTGCGCATGGTCTGCCCAAATTCAGACCACCACTGACAGACTATGGGAGAGAAGAGAGAGTGCAGTGGTGGTCCTCGCGGTTTTCAACCGGCGAACTGCATGATCTCACGTGCGTTAACTCTCACACTTGTGAGCGCTGTGACATCCGACCTAAAACGAGATTCCTACCTTCAGGCCAACTCTTTTATGAAGGGACTTCAGTACACCCTGGTGTAGTTCGCATATGGAGTGCTTCGTGATCAACCAGATCCAGTCGCTTGTCATTGACTTTTGATAGGAAAAGGAGAAGGAGGAGATGGATATCGAACGCGTCCTCTGCGCTATAAACTAGGTCACAGAGGCTCTCAAATTGTTTTTGCTTTACCTCAAGCACATCATACGGACTAGCTGATCTCATTTGATGATAACAGTTCCTTAAAATAGTTGCTCAAGAAGTAGGCTTGGAGAAATTGCCAATCTTTGCAATCCTTGCTCTTCTTCTTTTTCTAATCGACGTTGTATTTTGCCTCTTTCTCCCTCTCGGTCCCTGTAGGTCGATTTGGGCAAGGATAGGCGTGAGTCCATCGTAGTCGCTCTTGTGGGAAATAAAGTGGACCGTCCCAAGGAAAGCCATTTCGATATCCCCGTTCCCCCGAGTGCCTGGGCTCTAAAGGAGAAAGGTGGGTGTTTTGAGCATACCATTCGGCCGTTTCTGCAAAACCTGCGTGCTTCGAAATTTCAGCTTTTTAATTTCCGCAGAAATTTATTTGCAACTTGGAGCAGCTCAGTATATCCAAGGGTCTATAGGCGCAGACTGAAATTTGATAAAAACATTTTGGCCGAAGTCCATCAGACACTGCGGGATAACCGCGTAATATTCACAAGCTGCCAACTGGCAGTCCGTAGTATAACTGGATTATCTACGAGAAAGCCCATAGGGAATGCTGGGGGACCCAATGATGAGCCGAATCCCTCGTAGCTGGGCCATGCAGCGGCAAAATATCGGCAAAACAGGTGTCTGGGCTTTAAGCTAATACCTATGCTGCCAATATGGCGAATCCTTTCATAGGGGCTTAGAAATGTTCATCGATTCGGCTTGCCCGCAGACCTAGTCCCTGTATCTCCTTCCTTGATCACTGATCTGATCTGATCACGCATTCAAATTGGTTAGCGTAATACATTAAGCCTATCAATGCAATAAATGGTTGACGTAAATATAGATCACAGGTTCGTCTCGTGGGTATTTTGTACGACAATTCGGCCTTCGTAGTTCGACGATGTCCACCATATACTCCACAGAAGAGTGGCGCAGGAACGGTGACTTGTGCGCGTGAATTAGTTTTGAGTGATATTAGACTAGCACTGCACCTATTGCACTCTCTCTTCTCTTACTCGTCTGTACCCGGTGTCAAGACATAGTCAAGAAGACTGAAGGCGGGGTCGAGTGCAGGTGGCGGGCGCGGCCGGAGACGCCACCGCGCCTGAAAGGGCAAAGGTGGTGGCGTGCGGCATGAGCCTGCACCTACACGTGCTACCACGCCCCCCTCACATTTTTTATGGGATCTCATCTCAAATAACGCCTGCCGCACCCCGATTTGGTCCCCCCTGTTCGTCCAGCGCATCTACCACGCTGCCCGTTTAAAGGACACGGGTATTTGTCACACTAGCGCATTCACAGTACAGTATAGTAATTCTACTCCCATCTTAGTGCGTTGCATTCATTTCATTTTAATCTAATGGATAGCACTTCATGGCTGACGTGTTGTTTATCATTGGCAGGAAGGTAAACTGGGTAAACTCCATGCGTTACAGGGGTCATATAA
The DNA here is from genome assembly GCA_017591395.1 of Schistocephalus solidus. Classification (NCBI taxonomy): domain Eukaryota; kingdom Metazoa; phylum Platyhelminthes; class Cestoda; order Diphyllobothriidea; family Diphyllobothriidae; genus Schistocephalus; species Schistocephalus solidus. Next base: position 82,866 of record WEDG01000156.1, read on the forward strand.
TGAAGGTCCACTTCCATAAAAGTAAGAAAATATGTGTACGTAGTCTACGTAGGGAGTACACGTATTCAATCAATTCAAAGTTAGTTAAAAAAGTACGTTAATTTTTCTCGGCAACGAGTTTTTATGTTTGGGTTCATCTACAAATATGACACAAACGGCCGTCTCCATTAAAAGGAATATCCGAACGCTCACCACTTCGTTAAATGCTTTTAAGAACTATCTTATTTTGAAGGTTTTGATAAACATATAGAACAGGACCTACATTTATTGCCAATCGATTGAAATCAGGGAAAATCGTGAAATATTCACCGGTATTTCAAAGACGATCTGAAATCAATTGTACTCCAATACCAGAAATATCAATATAGAAATTTGACGAAAGGATAGTTCTCTTAATGTCCACAAAATGGTATGCTTCCACTATCACTTGACAATTCTATTTAAATTCATTCGTCACATTTACAATTATTTTTCATGTTTTCAGGATTTGCCGGTTTTCCAAAAATTTAGTATTTCTCAACAAAATACTATTACGTTCCACATTTCGTTTAAGTTTTTGATTCGCTTAGGGTTGTTCACTAATATTTCAAAGTTTTGGTACATGAGTTAATGCCGATTTTCGAGAGATAGAGAGAGATAAATAGATAGATAGATATATAGAGAGTGTGAGAGAGAAGAGAGAGTGAGAGAGAGAGAGAGAGAGAGAGAGAGGACATCGCTGCCCGTTGGCTACAGGAGGGTCTGTCAGGCACTTCGGATCAAATTTTACACGAACGTCTCCAATTTAACAGGGACCCCTCTCGATTAGGTTCGTATTGTCATTATTCACACTCTAAAATTGAGACGGCTTAAAGACGGGGAGGACAAAGTTCATGAAGGATTCGCCTTCAGTATAGCGACCATGTTTCTAGAATTTTCTATTGGTTTCTTCCTTGTTGACATCGTTAAGGTTTTCTGATGTTATGAAGGACCAGAGAAGCGTTTTACGGACACATTGGAAACCTAATCCACGTGTCTTCGGGAGCAATTAAGAGTTCTTAAATGGCCTCTGGAATGCTGGCGCAAAGCGTTGCCTCAGCCCTATCTCCTTCCCAACTCCATGCCGAGAGTCAGCAGTCCCGATGAATTACATTTCATCGCGGACGTTTGACTATTGACTCGAGAGGAGTTGACATAGTTAAAGCTTTAGCCACGCACATCAATAACAACAAGATTAGCGATGCTCTCTAGGTCACCTTTAACTATGCCTGCCAACGTCTTTGTCCTTCCACCTCGCCGCCGCCATTGTTTGCCATGGTTGGGTTCAAGTGAAATTTACGTTGATCTCTTTTTTAGGTCGGTACAACTAATGACCAAGCAGTAGGAATCGGCGAAGAACTGACACGTCAACCGTTGCAGACGATGGGTACACTACTAGAGTGTCATAGCCCCGGGGGTCATGTACATGAATTAGTTTATAGTGAGGTAGGCATTCGCAGCACCCATCCATCTTGCACCGATGGAAAAAAAATATCAAGACTATTGCCGGGACACTGGCGCAGTGTCTCACAAAGCTAAACTGTCCGTTTACGCATGCTAGTAGTAGATGAATATTTCCGGTTAAGACAAAGGAGTCTGAAATGACCATTTCTGGCTAATTAACCGTCGTCAGCCAGTCATACCCAATCCAAAGTGGTGCACCACCCGAGGATCGAACCCGCGACTCGTTGATCAGAAGTTCAGCGCTCTAACCATTGAGCCACGGGCTCGTTGTCTTGCCGGTTCAGAGTGGGAATATTGGCTTGCATTTGTTTGATGAACACTCACTGATCGTTAACCGAACGTACTCGCTCGGTTCTGCCTTGAGGCTCACTCGAGCCCCGCCAGTAACCACACAGCGGCTGGTAGTAGAATAGGCAGATGAATATTGCCGGCAAAGACAACAAGGGACTAGAAAGGCCGTTTCTGGGTCGTTAGCCGTCATCAGCCAGTCATACTCAACCCCAGGTTGTTTCCCACCAGTGGCTCGAACCGGCGGCCTCTTTGATTAGAAGTCCAACACTAACCATTGAGTCACAGGCTCGTTGTCTTGTGGGTTTAGATAGGGAATATTGACTTACATTCGTTGCCGCACACTCATCGATCGTTAACGGAACTCACTTGTCCCGCTTTGGGACTCATTTCTGTCAGTTAGCAGCCCTCATCACCACGACTCGTGCTGTGTAGGGATTGGCTCAGTGCATCTAGTTTATTTTAGCATTTTAGTGTGCTGATTTGCCGTGCAACAGGATTCTCCGGTGCGGCCTCGCTCTCACTTTTCTCTCTTGTGCACCACTAGACTCTCAGCCTGATAAACAACTGGTTGTGTGATTGAGTTCTGTGACTCACAAGACTGAACGACCCGTCTACGCATGCCACACACAACCTGGCGTATTATTTTCTGATTATATGTAACCATTGTCTTTTGTATGGGAGAGGTAAACTCGGAGGACGGAGCACATACACACACTATTAATCCAACGCATCCAGCCGACTTATGTCTTCCGGGGGTATGAGGTGAGGTATAGAATGATCTCTTCTTTAGGTCAGCGCAACTGATGTAGGAGCAGTAGGATTCGGTGAAGAACTGACAGTTCAACGGTTGCAGACGATGAGTACGCTACTAGATTGTCGCAGGACCGGCGGCACGCACACGAATTAGTTTACAGTGAGGCACCCACCCATTTACGCGGGCCACACGTGACCTGGCCCCCGCTGCATATTTACGTCTACTGTAAGCGCGACTCGGTGGAAAAACCACAGAGGCCATATTAAGAAAAAGCCGTTGAGCCTGGCCATCAGTCCCGAGAAGGACCAAGTTATCCTGGCAATTAACAACATTCTACGCTACGACTCTACTTTTTCACGCGATTGTTTCACGTGCGTTTGACTTATTGCGCTGCCTTACTGTAGGACGGGATTCCCCATTGTCGGCCTCAATCTCACTTCCCACTCCTCGAGTCTGTTAAGCAATTGGTGCTGAGATAGAGCGTATTGACTTAGAAGTTTGTGGGACCCGTCAAAGCGTGCCACACACAGTCTAGTGTATTTTTTTGGATAATATTTAGCCATTGTCTTTGTTACCAGAGAGGTAAACTCAGAGGGTGGAGCGCAAACACCAATAATCGAGTGCGTCTAGCCGATGAATGTTTTCCGGGGGCACTGGCCATGTCTCACGCCCGTGCAGAAGAAGTATCTCATATACTCGGTGGTTGGCATTCTGTCTGACTGATCAGCGATCTCTCCTCAGTACCATGTTTGATCTCTGTCCGTGTAGCGGAATTTGCAGCTTAAAATAACAAAAGCTGGTCACTTCTTCGAGCGCCTCACAGCCTATCGCGAACGAATAGCCATTCCGGGCTTCCTAACAAGAAACGCCCATCCTCGCCGTGTCTGTTACCAGCGTAACTTTTAATTCCACATAGATCCTATTAACTGTAACTTTTTAATGTGTGCTTACAATGCTGACAATGCTCTACGACACGTATTTGCAGCATCCTTAATTGTATTTTGACATTTTCCGTCCCTTGTCGACTCTTTTCTCGTCTTTTTTCTTTCAAGTTATGTATTTCGAGACATCCTCTAAGGAAAAACTCGTCACGTCCGCCATTCTGCAAAACATAGTAACGCGGATTCAACAACCGCCGCGTAAGTATCTCCAAGCCCTTCTTATAATGATCTATTCTAATTGGTCAGACTGGACCAGGTGCCTGTTGACCGTGTGCAGTTGCTCAAACAAGACAGGATCCAGTTGGAAATCCGTGCACGCGTAACTTATCAGAGTAGCTGCTGTATAGGTCACAAAAACAGAACCCTAAAAGCTAACAACTCTCAACTTCTCTCACACTTCTGAAATGTGTCCTGTCATAGTAAATATTGCTTCTGTGAGGTAGCAGCATTGTTGAACGTGGAACCTACTCCCAAGTTAATTTATACAAGGTGCTTGATCGAGTCTCGTTTCAGCCATTATAGCAATCACACGCGGAGGGGGATTCCTGCTCATCTATTGTCTGCTCTGTCCATTGGCAGTCATTGGGTGCTACTATAGCGCAATTCCTACCTTACTCTGTGTTCTTACTTCAGCATAGCCTTCAAATTCATGTTACGAGAATGTTATACTGAAGTGGTGCACGTCCAAGCAGCTGTGGCGTCATGATATCTTCGTAGACTCTTGTCGCAAGTGCAATGGTCTGGTGATGTTCTCGAGCAAGAGTGTCCGCGGACAGTGTGTTCGAACAATAAAAACAAGAGGAACAGGCTCTTCCCTTATTTTGATTGTAACGAAAGGCACGTTTATCTCTGTAGCAAAACAGAATGGCGCTGGAATAAGTACCGTTAGGAATCGCCCCGCCCGCTTAAAATAGGTGACCTTACGGCAAATTTCAGGAAGGGTCTTAAGGCTAACCTTAACCCTAACTAACCTGTCACCGTAATCTTAACCACAGCCCTACCTTAAACCTTAACCCTATAGTTAACACGATAATAACATTAAACCTTAGCCCAATCATAGCCTTGACCTCAAACTTAAACCTAACATTAAACTTAATACTAACCCTCACCTTTAACCTTAATATAATTACCTTGGAATTTAGCGAAAGTCAAATGCTTTGTGGATGGTTCCTTTTCCAGTGTCCTGTTTAGTCAGCCATACAAGACAATCCTACCTGCACTTGTTATCCAGGCCGTTTGTGTGAGATTTGAGTCCGTGTCAGGTGACGCCACCATCACTGCACAACGGCTGAGATCGCTTACTATTTGGTCACGTTAGTTTAGCGAACACGGATCTATCGACAGGTTACTCGAATCACCGATGGCCGTTAATTTGACGCTGACGTTTTTTGTAGTTTTCAGGCTAGTAGCATGGCCAGTTGACCTTTGCGTGGTGGAGCACCGAACTAGGGTGCTTTTTGAGGCAATCCAAGTCTCATAGTTCGATTATGCAAAGTGATTTGCATCTCTTGTCACCGTTTGTAGATGCTTGTAGCACGGAGTAATTTACAATTCCCTGTGAATAGAAAATATGCAGCGCAAACGAAAGCAAAGCAAAATGTAGTGTTTCAAGTTTTGCACGACTTTTTGAATTTAAAAAAACTGACTGATATTATTTCAGTAAAAAAATGAGGAAAGCATATTAATAGAGATCTAGGAAACGTTCTTTTTGGGTTCACGCTTTCTCGATAAAGGCATCGAAAATCAATGGAAAATTTCTTACTCCTTAAGTAGTAATTTCTAGCCAATGCGACAGCGGTCATTCCATGCGCTACGTAACGGTAAATGATGTAGCAGACTAACTTCGCGTTGTCTCTCTTCTGTCATCCCTGCAATTGTGAATAAGTCATTCGTTGTTAACTGAAGGTTTTCGTGAGGAGTACAATGAAGTTCTCCAATGAAAGCGAGTAGCCGATTGCGGACCAATTAGTAAATGCCGAACACGCGTCCGCCATACCCTGGGCACACGGTTCAGTTCAGTTTTATTGATGGAAAGGTAGGCGACGCCTTTGAAATCCCTATTGATTTCAATGACATTGCAAATTAAAAAAGGCTGATACATAATGGACATTGGACAAAGGGTTATCTCCCGGTCACTCTACAGGGCATCGAACGAAACAATTATAAAATATTACTCAAGAATAGGGAGTAGTATGTTCTATAACAAGAAACTTGTGGATGGGAATAGGTTTCAGGAAATGTGTTCGGTTCTGATGTCGTAGTGGTACTTATGGCTGTACTGGTCAAACTTCCACTTAAAAGTGTCAACGGATGGTGAAATGATGACGTCCACAGGCAGAACATTCCAGTCCTTAATCACTCTGTTGGAGAAGAAGAACCTTCTTGCGTCCAGTCTTGCGCCAGTCACACGTAGTTTGATAGGATATCCTCTCAAAGTAGTGATAGTGACCAGCTGAAAGAAGTCGCCGGATGCAAGGCAACAATCCTGACCCCGCAGCATGCGGAAGGCTTGTATTAGATCGTCGCGAAGCTGTCTATAGTCCAGAGGAAACAGATCAAGATTAGGCAATCGTGTCTCGTAAGGCAGGCAGCTTTGACCTTGAACAAGCTTGGTTGCACGTCTTTGGACCTTCTCGAGGGTGCTGGGGTCTTTGACAGACCACCGTCTCCAGGCTTGTATGGCAAATTCCAAATGTGGTCGCACGAACATCCCGAAGACGTTATTAAAGCACCCTTTGTCGAACTTTGTAAACGCCCGCTTAATTAGATAAAAGCTTGACATGGCGGCTTTTTCTACTTTTGAGCAATGGAACAATGGTTTCAGTGAGGTCGTGATCCATACTCCTAGATCTTTCTGAGCTTCTACCTCGGGTAGCGGTGTGCGTCCAGATAGTAAATTCTCTGGTGCACGGAGCTGGTTCTGCCGATTCGCAGAATATTGCACTTGGTATTATTGAATGAAAGGAGCCAGTTGTGCGACCGTTCTTCGAGTTGATGCAAGTTCGCCTGTTGATTTGCTTCATCAGCTTCGTTCTGTATAACCTTCCAAAGCTTTATGTCATCAGAAAACATAGTGGTGTCACACTCCAATCCAGTTAAGCAGTAATCAATATATATATATATATCAAGGAAATAATTTCTGAAATTATTAAGTGCAGGGCATGGAGTCAGATGATTCGGACATGACTTTTTAGGGTCAGACCCGAAATTTCAATGAACATTTGGGTCGAAGACAATCAACCACTGTGGAATAACCACGTAATGCCCATTCTTCAAACAAGTAGTACTACAAGTAGTATGAATCGTATATCGTACATATATTATACCGTAATTCCGACATAGGTACGTGTTTCGCCGATGTTTCTGCTGCTGCGTGACGCAACAACGAGGGGTTCGGCTCCTCAGTGGGTCCCCCAGCGTTCTCTATGCGGTTTCTGGTATACGGACTCCAGAGAATAATCAAGGAAATAATTTCTGAAATTATTAAGTGCAGGACATGGAGTCAGATGATTCGGACATGACTTTTTAGGGTCAGACCCTAAATTTCAATGAACATCGGCGAAACACGTGTCTGGGCTTTTAGCTAGTACCTATGTCGGAAGTACGGTATAATATATATATATATATATATATATATATATATATATATATATATATATATATATATATAAGGTAGAGGGTAGGACCAATGACGCAGCCCTGAGGAATCCCACTCTTAACCCGCACCTCCGCCGATTGTTTATGGCCAAGACGGACAATATGAGCTCGCCCAATCAAGAAGTTTTCGATCCACTTCAAAAGCTTGCCCCTTACCCCAATACGGTTGAGTTTGTATAGGAGACGTTGGTGAGGCACGCTATCAAAGGCCTTCTTGAAGTCTATGTACACTGCGTGCACTACATTTCCTTCATCGACCGCTCGGGTCCATCGTTCCAGACAGTAGATCAAATTAGTTAAACAGGACCTTCCTCTGCGGAATCCGTGTTGCGCGTCAGAGAGAAGATGATGCCGCTCCAGAAACTGCATCAGTTCACGTTTGATTATTCGCTCCATAATCTTGCAACATATGGAGGTGAGGCTTACCGGCCGTTACTTATTTTCGGAAGCCTGGCTGCCACTTTTATGTATCGGGGAAATCCATGCAGTCTTCCATTCGGGTGGCAATCTGCCTGCAGCGAGGGAGGCTCGGAATAGTAGACCCAAAGGTTCTGCCAACTCCTTCAACAACTTCGCCTGTATTACATCAGGACCTGGCGATTTGGTTTCTCCCAGCTTCAGGAGTTCCTGGAGAACAATAGGTTCTGTTATGACCACTGAGTAAATTGCCGGGATCTCTTCCAGACTATAATTATCAGCGGTTAGATTGGCTTCTCTCGTAAAAACCGACTGAAAGACCTCAGATAGATGCTTAGCCTTTTCCTCGTCCATGAAAAGTTCGACACCTTCATCCGTTTTTAACAAAGTGATGGGGTCTTTATTTCGAGTGCACTGCCTAATGTAGTTGTAGAAGAGCTTCGGGTTTTCTGCTGCACGGTTTATCAGAAAATAAATCCACTGGGCGACCATACGAGGGTCCGCACCGTACTCATTTATGGTGAATGTGGTCATCGGAGGTAGCCTGACTGCCGCGCTTTCAAAATCCTGCCTTATAAGGGGTTTAAATTATCTTTCGGATTCCGCTTCATGCTAATTGGTGATATAACCCCGCTTAAGTAATCCTTCCTTCATATTTTACAATTTCAGTTAGTGCATCGTGAGTCCAGTCACATGCTTCAGCATGGCTGCGTTTAGTGGATTGAAGTTTTTTTGTCTCAGAGAAAACAATTCTTATTTTCGTTCCTATGCTTTAATCCCAATTGGTATCTTTTTATTTGCAGCCAAAACCCTTCTCATTTGGCAAACGTGATCAGCGTTGACGAAGCTCGCGCCACCACCTTTTTTTGGTTTTCACATATCTCATCCTCTCCAGATTCAGTGTACTGCTTTTTTATTCCTCTCCTTTTTAAATTTATTTCTCATTTTTATACTGAATACACTATTTTCAAAGTTGGCTTCATTTTGCCCATTGTTTTATCTTCGTTTGTCCCAAACGCACATGACCTGCCGGTGCCTGCATTTAGCCAATCAGAGAAACCTTTTCTCATCGGCTTATGTTCGCAGGCGAATTCATTTAGGCCAGTCGCGTGAGTAGAGCCGACGCGTTATTTTGAAAACTGCTGCCCTCCTACACTACCGACCCTCGGCAGTCCGGGACCAAAACCTTTTTCAAAAACCAAATTCCAATTTAAGTCCTACCCCCGTGAGAGTGGTTGTGTGAGGCAGATTTTTAGATTAAAAGGTTTTGCGCAGGTTCAAGATTCCGTGTTGGAAGTATCAATTTCATCCGCTCCTCGGTGCGTTAGTTTCGAGGTACAACTTGGATGTGGGTTCGATTCCCAGGTGGTGCACCACCCGGGGTTGGATATGACTGGTTGACGACGGCTAATAAGCATGAAATGGCCATTCCTGACACCCTTGTCCTTGCCGGCAATATTCATCTGCTTCTTGACGGTTTTATTGATGGCAACTCGGTCAATATGCGTACGCTTGAACAAACTTCGATGATAAACCCACCACGCCCTCACTCCACTCTGTGGCTGTGCGCGTGGAAGCTAGGCGAACACCGGAAGGGTGATAGGTCTTCGAATTAACTTCTTCCTGTACTGTTGACTTTTTTGACTGATGCCGACATAGAAAAACTGAGTAACCTGTGCAATTTGTGCCAAGGATTATTTATACGACTACCTAAACAAAACCAGGGACTAGATAGCCCACCCAAGTTATAAATTTGGCTCTGCACCTAGCTCCAACAACGTTTAATATTCATGTGTCCCAAGTCTAAAAGTATCCCTGATATGCACTTAATTCGCAGTGCACATCTTAACCCTACCCCTAACTTTTACCCCAAAAATAAGCCTAACGCTGTAGTTCAAATTCACCCTACTCTTTACCATAAAATTAACACTAATCCTAACGCGAAGAAGTAGACACGATCACTGGAACAAGAGCTTTATTAGCCTAAAGTTTTGGACTCTCATTCAAGTCTATGCTCAGAGACAGAGTCGCCCTAACCTTAAACCTGACCCTAATTTCCCCCAAAGTAGGCACAAAGCCGCATGTATTGCGAGCGGTTCCTGCTTTCATGTCCTGTCATCCTTACCCACTTTTATTTTGGAACACATCAATAAAACAGCTCTTTCACCCTCTCCAGTATCTCAGTTTTTTTTATGTGGCTGCAACAAAAAGTACTTGAACCCGGATACACGCTCCCCCTCCTCTCCATCTGGTTACTTCCTTTTTTCACATCGTTAACTGACTCACATGCGACGGAGTACCAACAAAATCTGGCAGGTTAATATAGCGCTTTTCAGCACCCCATTATGCCTTTGTTAAAGCCCGACGGGTAGATGGAAAGCGAAGGGACTATGTATAAGTACTCGGTTTTCACTTATCAAAAACGCCTCATTTATCTGGACTCCTGCGCGTTGTAGAACTTTCTGGGCTATCGCGTGCCACTTGTGAAGAGGGCTCTACAACATTCCAACCTATGATGTACGGGTAGTCGATTGGCCGTTTCTTGCGGGAGAATCCCTCGTGGGAAAATCTGGAATGTTCGACCGGCTATCGATTGGGCCGCACGCGTGAGCAAGTGCTCGATGCTACAGCACGCACTGATTGGCTACCTGATTTAACGCGTGTATTCCGCGTGCAGCTTGGTATGCTGTAGCGCGCGTAGTTACGTCTTCCTTTCCGCGTGAGCATGCATACACAGAGTGCATAGTTTTTTAGGGCAGAGTCCGTCTGAACCACCTCAGAGAAGTAAACAAGCTCTGAAGGGGTGACAGAGTTCACTAACGGGCAACCACCTACGCATGTCTTCCATCTGGTTCCAGGCGGTGATCAGATTTATGATTGGCTGAATGAAAACTCTACCGAACCAAAGTTCGTCGGCGTCTGACCACCTGTCAACCACTCACCTCAGCTCGAGTATTTATTTATACAGAAGTGGGCGCACACCTGGTATGTGTTTACTTTTTCATGAGTTACATCATTAATTCGGATCTTTTTTACTTCGGTACCCCAATGGATCGGTGCGCGCCCACTTCTATATTCGTAAATACCCAATCGGCTGCGCTGAATCGTGCCAGGTGAGCTTCGGTTCGTAAAATACCTTCCAAGCCTTCACTCAGGCCATCCATAGTCCAACCATCGCGTGTGGCCATGTTGCAATGTGCCTCATAGCATGATGGTTGCAGGGACGGTGAATTATGCGTGAAGTAGTTTATAATGATAGTAGACTTGCACAGCATCTACCACATAGAGTCAAGAAGAATGCAGTCGGGATCAGGCGCAATGGGTGGTAAAGCTAAACAGACCGCCTGTGCGTTCCACAAGCCTGGTCGGTGCACGGCAGACCAAGAACCCATTCAATCATATTCTCGACCACAATCTGAAACAGGGCAAACAAACACGCTTGCTCGTTTCGTCTGCCATCCTCTCGGAGCCTGGTTGCTCCGGTGAAGTTCTTCTAATAAACCCAGCTTGTGGATCATCTGTGCTCCCTGGGGTCCGAGCCAGGTTTGACAGAACGCTTAGGGGCGGCTCCGCCCGCGCTGGACACCCGCGTTCTCACCCGCCTTCGGTCTTCTTGACCTAGTGACGACACCGGGCCCAAATGGGGGAGCGAGTGCGGTAGATGCTGCGAAAGTCTTCTCTCACTGCAATCTACTTCACGCGCAAGTCACCGTCCCCATGCCACTTTGCTGTGGGGCGCATAGTGGACCTCGTCGGATAGGACGGTTAAACTGTCGTGTGTGCACACTTGTTGTACTGCTCTCCAATGGCGATCTAGGTTGTGAATGGCCGAAAAAAGGCAGAACAATCCAAAACAGCGCCGTGCAAATCTGATGACTCTCTATCTTCTGCCATAACTTGGCTGAAATTTGCCTATTAGGTGTTGTTCGTTTGCCAATGGACCCGGGTATTTGTCTTCTTTTTAGGTATGGTTGTTTGTTGCCTTCCTTATTTAACTGTTATCGTGATTCCTTCTCGCTCCTTCCGCTTTCAGCTACCCGCTTCAACGATTCCTCTGGTAGGCCCGGCTGGGGAAAACAAGATAGCTACAGCAGTCTGCACTTCCCTGGCCTGTCTGCAATCAATCCCAAAGAATGGCGTCTCCCTCATCGTTGTCTTCACTGGACACATGGATGGGATCGTAGCGGCCGCTAACTTTACGCAAAAGCGCCAAATATTCGCTTGGAGAGCACACTCTAGCTGTCAGGTCATTGGATTGGCTGTTCATCTGTGGAATTCTGTCTCTACGTCTCCATGTATCATTTCACAGGGTCGGGATGGCTACATTCGGTTCTGGCGGGTGGACATTGCAGTCGGCCACGCCACATGTGCGTCGCAATTTCTATTTTAAACCAATATTTAATTCTAATTTTATTTAATCGGTATCCCCTGAAGGGTCACAAAATGTGATACCGTGCCCGTTAGAATGACAGCCATTTGAGTGGAGTTAGGTAGCACTAACGACTGTAGATGGAAACGATGCGCTTACATGCTGAGAGAACTGTCAGTGTTCGTATCGAAGGTATGCATACAAATTTGGGCTAATCTTCAAACTTTCAGTCCTAGTTACTGTTCAAATATTGTTTATTCATTTCCAATTAAAATGCAATAGCTACGTTTAGCAAACGGACTACTGGGAACGCTGGTGGACCTGATTGGTTAACCAAACCTCTCAGAGTTTTTGCATGAATAAAACAGTCAAAAGTCCGTGTTTTCAGGTAGTATCTGTGTTTAGAGTTTACAATTTATGTTTTCCTCTATTCCACCCCCTCTCTTGACTGCTTCCGGGAATGCAGAATGGATTAACCATTTTTTGTTTTATTTTAACTGACTTACGTGATCCTATCACCTCCCGTTTAATAATGCCCTAAGTAACAAATTCCTGACTGAAGTCTCTATGGTAATGGAGCCTACACTGGTATCAGTTTGACTGAGTGTCATTAGTAAATGTACTCAGAAATTCAGAAAGTGCCAGAAAAGAAAAGAAAATTGCTGTCTGCAGACAGGGCAGACAGCAGACAGGAGACAGACAGCAGACAGGGCAGCTGATTAATGCCTGATTATACCATCGTTCGGCTCTTCACCTGACGATTTTATACGAATTACCGTTTGACCTTGGCAGTTTTACGCTACCACTCCAGCTTTAGTTTCAAAAATGTTCTTCATATTCTGTAATCGTTGGTCTTCGTACACAAAGGTTATATTTCACATGCAATAAGCGTGTGTTCCTGCCTTCTCCCCTTCTCCCATCCTCCATACAACCGTTAGTCATCTCCTTCCCTTCTCCTAGTCCCTCGCCGAAATTGGTTCTTTCGCCTACCTAACACTCATCAGCTCGTATAAGGCCTAAACGCCCCTCCGCCTACTTGGACTCGACATGTTGACCGATACAGTAAACCCTTTGATCCCTATGCAAATCTGCCTATAAGGCAAACATATTGTGCGCTCCTGGCATCTATGTAGTGTCCTGATCGATCGTACGGGGAAGAACTGATATGACAGCCATATGCTTCCCCCCAGCACGCGAGAAGCGTTCAATCAAAACTCTGTTAGCTTTTCCATGCGCATTTGATGCAGTCAGACAGTTAAACAGGAACAAGAAGCGGCAGCGAGAGCGGGTAATCGATATGTGTTGTACTGGAAGATGTAGATGTTGGAGTAGGAAAACAGTATCAGTGGACAAAGTGGGCGGTAAAGATAGCTTTCGGAAATCACTCGTGCTCTCTATACATAACTAACTACTTATTTCGTTATAGTAGAGATACTGCGGTTTACTATTTCATGCAGGCCTATATGGCCTCTGGGACCTGGGCCCTTATAACGATTACTCTGTAGCGAAGATAGGTTGCTCGTCAAGACTGCTGTAAAATCCATTTGCTTTTGGGCCCAAGTTACACAAACCTTATAACTGCAAAAATTATTATGGAGAAATTTAGAAACATACTTGATGACCATATGTTTGCTTTCTATAAGGTCCCTTCAAGCCAGCCCGTTTCTATGGAAACGGGGCTGAGAAAAGAGAAATCGATTAAACTTTGTCATAACACGTGATTCCCCTTGTATGGAGACGTAGCGAGTGAACTTCTAAGAACCATTATAGGAACAAGGATTTGGGTATTATTCTCAACCAACCATGTTTTACAGGGAGAAGGTAGGGATAGAAAATCACCTCAGACCATTTCAATGCGTATTTTATCCTTAACTTGCTTCTGTGTTGCCTATTCAAGAGAATTCTCCTCGGAATTGCTAGAAAAAAGCAATGTGCGCATTTCTCGCACATGTTGTTGTTTCGGGGCATCGTGTGAACCCAACACAGCTTTTTATGTGATTTATGAAGTCGCACCAGACCACCCTAAGCCTCTGGGTTAGCGCCAGCTAGCAGTTTACACAATCCGTGTTCTGCGCACAAAAGGAGCTTGTAGAAGTTCCGCGCTTAAAGTGGTCAAAGGTTGATTACCCACATGTCATTCTCCGCGCCCTCTCGCTCTTTCCCACTTGAATGACTTTTCTTAACCTTCACTGCTTCTTATTACCCCCTCCCCCATATTTTCAAAACTCCTTTGTGTGTAAAGATGAAGTGTAATCGATTTCTCTAATCACTGGCATGCTTTTATCGACCCCGTTTCAATACTGGCCTGATGAAAATTCCTCGAACCAGATGTATACACAAATTTTGTCAGTTTTCAGCATCGTTGCGCGCATCGCGACGTTGCTAGAACGAAACTGGCCCACGATGTAGGCATCCCGTTCACGCTTCCGCTTTGAAGGCAGCCCACAGGAATTCAGGAATGAAGCGAGCCATGAGCCATATTGCGTGGTCTCCTGTAGTGCACAGTTATTTTGACCGGTAAATTTAGTCGCCCAGCGACCCTGGGATGGCAGACAAACTGCATGTCTGCCAGGACACAGTGCACACACCTTGTCGTTCAGGGAATGGAATGGAGTGATTTCCTCATCCCAACTTTAGGCAGAACTGATGAATAATGCTACAGTTTTGTGCAATCCAGTATGCTACCATTGATGGCCGACATACGTCACTGATAATAGGGGTTGAGGTAATTATGAAACATACGGTGGTATTGGTGGGATTCGAATCCACGGGCGTTGGCTGTACTGAAGCCCTCCCCTTACTGCCGCCCAGGTTTTTCACAGCTGTGTCAAAGGAATAAACCACTGCCCCCTACGGGACGCTATTTCAGGATGTTATCTTTCATGTTCAGTATGCCCTTTTTTACTCGATTTGAGTCCAATCAAAAGGTGCGGAACGCTATTGGTCGCAAAGCGAAGCACGAGGTTGATTTTAATGCTTCCAAAATCTACACACTTCACATATTTCGACTAGACCACTTTCTCCTCAGTTGTATCAGCAATATGCTTATAAGAAGGAGGCGCCGGGTTGATAAGATGCTAAAGGCAGGAGGTGGTCATTCACGGCATTAAAAATGATGTATGGGCGCCCACTGATCGGTCACGGGTCTCACTCGTACCGTTGTATCTTGGGGACCCAGTTTGAAGCCTCGCCAGCAGCCACTCAGCGACTTTTATGTTGTAGGCAGAAAGACATTACCGGCATTACCAGGAAGACTGAAATGGCAATTTCTGGCTTCTTAACCGTCAGGAGCCAGCCATATCCAGCCCCAGAGCAAAGGCCCCGCGGCGCAGTGTTTAGAGCGTCGCACTTTCAAGTAACAAGTCGCGGGTTCGAGTCTCAGGTTTTGCAACTCCTGGGGTTGGGTATGGCTGGCTGACTACTAGCAAGCCAGAAATGGTCATTTCAGTCTCCCTTGTCTCTGTCGGTGACGTTTATCTGCCTATAATATAAGATATTGATATTTTATGCTCAATAATATTCTTGACCATCCAATTTTGAAAACTGGATGGCCTCAACAGGATTCGAACTCCCAACAGGCGTGGCAAGGTCAACGCTCTACCCATCTGAGTTACTATTTCAGTTAAAATATGTCAGTTCAGTTCAGTTTTATTAAGGGAAATATAGGCGAAGCCTTTGAGCTCCCTATTGATGTCAGTGATACTGTAAATTAAAAAGGCTGACATATAATGGACGTTGGACAAAGGGTTATCTCACGGACACACTGCAGGGCATTGGACAAACAATTATAAAATAATGTTACTCAAGAATAGGGAGTAGTATGTTATGTGACGCGAAAATTGTGGATGGGAATGTGTTTCAGGAAATGTGTTAGGTTCGGATGTCGTGGTGGTACTTACGGCTGTACTGGTCAAACTTCCGCTTAAAAGTGTCAACGGATGGGGGCATGATTATGTCGGCCGGCAGAGCATTCCAGGCCTTAATCACTCTGTTGGAGAAGAAGAACCTTCTTGTGTCGAGTTTTGCACCTGTCACTCGTAGTTTAATGGGATGACCTCGCAAAGTAGTGGTAGTGGCCAGCTCAAAGAAGTCGCCAGATGCAAGGCAACAATCCTGAAGCCGCAGCATTCGAAAGGCTTGTATTAAGTCGCCGCGTAGCTGTCTATAGTCCAGCGGAAACAGATCAAGATTAGACAATCGTGTCTCGTAAGGCAGGCAGCTTTGACCTTGAACAAGCTTGGTTGCACGTCTTTGGACCTTCTCAAGGGTGTTGTGGTCTTTGACAGACCACGGTCTTTAGGCTTGTATGGCAAATTCCAATTGTGGTCGCACGAACATCCCGAAGACCTTATTAAAAGCACTCTTTGTCGAACTTTGCAAACGCTCGCTTAATTAGATACAAGCTTGACATGGCAGATTTTGCTTCTTTTGAGCAATGGAACGATGGCTTCAGTGTGGGCGTGATCCATACTCCTAGATCTTTCTGAGCCTCTACCTCTGGTAGCGGTGTGTCGTCCAGATAGTTAATTCTCTGGTGCCCTGAGCTGGTTCTGCCAAATCGCAGAATATTGCACTTGGTAGCATTGAATGGGAGGAGCCAGTCGTGCGACCGTTCTTCGAGTTGATGCAAGTTCGCCTGTTGATTTGCTTCATCAGTTTTGTTCTGGATAACCTTCCAAAGCTTTTATGTCATCATAAAAACATAGTGGTGTCACACTCCAATCCAGTTACGCAGTAATCAATATATATATATATATATATATATATATATATATATATCGAGGAAATAATTTCTGAAATTATTAAGTGCAGGACATGGAGTCAGATGATTCGGACATGACTTTTTAGGGTCAGACCCGAAATTTCAATGAACATTTGGGTCGAAGACAATCAACCACTGTGTAATAACCACGTAATGCCCATTCTTCAAACAAGTAGTACTACAAGTAGTATGAATCGTATATGGTACATATATTATACCGTACTTCCGACATCGGTACTAGCTAAAAGCCCAGACACGTGTTTCGCCGATGTTTCTGCTGCTGTGTGACGCAACAACGAGGGGTTCGGCTCCTCAGTGGGTCCCCCAGCGTTCTCTATGCGGTTTTTGGTATATGGACTCCAGAGAATAATCAAGGAAATTATTTCTGAAATTATTAAGTGCAGGACATGGAGTCAGATAATTCGGACATGACTTTTTAGGGTCAGACCCAAAATTTCAATGAACATCGGCGAAACACGTGTCTGGGCTTTTAGCTAGTACCTATGTCGGAAGTACGGTATAATATATGTACTATATATATATATATATATATATATATATATATATATATATATATATATATATAAGGTAGAGGGTAGGGCCAATGACGGAGCCCTGAGGAATCCCACTTTTAACCCGCACCTCCGCCGATTGTTTATCGCCAAGACGGACAATCTGAGCTCGCCCAATCAAGAAGTTTCCAATCCACTTCAAAAGCTTGCCCCTTACCCCAATACGGTTGAGTTTGTATAGGAGACGTTGGTGAGGCACGCTATCAAAGGCCTTCTTGAAGTCTATGTACACTGCGTGCACTACATTTCCTTCATCGACCGCTCGGGTCCATCGTTCCAGACAGTAGATCAAATTAGTTAAACAGGACCTTCCTCTGCGGAATCCGTGCTGCGCTTCAGAGAGAAGATGATGCCGCTCCAGAAACTGCATTAGTTCACGTTTGATGATTCGCTCCATAATCTTGCAACATATGGAGGTGAGACTTACCGGCCTGTAGTTATTTGCGGAAGCACGGCTGCCACTTTTGTGTATTGGGGAAATCCACGCGGTCTTCCAATCGGGTGGCAATTTGCCTTGAAAACAATGCCGCAGATCCTGAATGTCCGCTTGTTTTCGCACTCAACCTTTTTAAGTTTTTGCCGAAGGAATTTTCGCTCCTATATGTATGTGTAATTTTAGGGACTAGATGGTGACGTAGTGAATGTCATTCGTCAAGTCAAATATTAAAATATGGTCTACTTACACAATATGAGTAGTAAATATTTTGTATATACAGGTACGCACGAGATCGCCTGCTGCGAATTCACATTCTGTGCGTTCAGCGTGTGGCGGGTCGCTCCCAGCTCAGAAGCAGTGCTCTCCTTCCTGGCCTTCGTTACAACAGAGTCCAACGAGAATCCGGAATTGACCATAGAAGTCATCCGTTCAGAAGACAATCTCACCGTAGCCAGCGTTGACTCCGCCCTCATCTCCAAACTGGGAATGTGTATGGCCCTTTGTGGTGTCCCGGATGATCCAGCAGCAGCAGCAACAACAGGATCGCGTCGTTGTCTCTTTCTGGCCGCCTTTGAGGCCAGTTGTGTCCTTCTTTTCTGCGAAGGCAAACCATTTGTCAAAGTTTCGCCCGAATCGACCACAGAGTGCCGACCCATCACTTGCTTGGCTCTTGGTCCGCACCTCATTCCTCCGGATGGCGAGGCCTTTCGTCTGGTGGCAGTCGGACGAACTGCCATGGATGGTTCACACACTCGAAAACATGCAGCCTATGATTTGGAATTGCTGCGGCTGCGTCGAACAAGTATGACTTTTCCTTTTCTAGCGCATCACTTGCCAAACGTAACGTTATATGTCAAATCTTCTCTTTTACGTAGAAGGAAACCACAGAAAAAGGACTGATTGCCCATCAGAATTAGAAGCTACTTGCCTATATTAGAAGTGATCATAAACTGCAGCAAATATAAGACAACAATGACACAAATAAATATCACAATATGCAGGACAGGAGTAATCGCCGATAACTAGAAGCACAAACATGCACTCTCACATTGCTCAAATCGTCTTCAAGTGCCAGGAAACCGATGGGAACTGTGTTAGTTAATGTGGGAGGCTTTTTGACCGACCAGTTTACGGTAAGGTACACCCTCGTCTTGTTTGGTCCTGAGGCTTTGGTCGAGAACCCCGCCGCAAGGCCGGGTGCAGCGGAACTGCCTACCACTAGCCCCCTCAGTCTCCCTCTTCTTTCTTTCCTTTCGCATAACTGGTGAAACCAGATGAGGGTGCTGTCCTTCCACGCTACTCAGTATTGCCGATCTAAACCGGTGCTTACTGATACGGTGTTTGACTGAACACTTAAAGAGTAAAGAGTCCGAGTTTACCTACCCAGTTATCAAAATGAGGGGTTGGGTTTGGCTGGCTGACGATGGCCAGTAAGTCAGAAATATCTGTCCCCGTCTCCCCACCCCGTCTTCTTCGGCACTCACTTCCAGCCTGAATAGACTACTGGTCACTGTTTGACTGCATTTTAAAGCACTGACCTCAGCTTCAAGGCGGAATGGGATGAACGTGTCGTCTAACGTGATTAGTGTTTGCAAATTTACAGCATAGTGGATATTCCTGATCGCAACCGACAGGACGACGGGTTCTTGGCCCAGCGGTAGAACGTTGGAATTAACGGTCAATGATCAAGACGAAGTTTTCCCAAATCAGAAGTCAGGGAAGACGGATAAGGTAGGACGAGCTTTTACTGAGTAGAAGATCATACAAGAGCTCTGCAAGTAGTTGCCCTAAGCGGTCTCACGGCGTCGCAAGCCTGAGATCTACTCACGCACGTGTGCGGAGGTTGTCACGCCTTATTAGGCAAGGCTTGACAGGCGAAGGCATGATGAGTCAGTGGTGGCGGTGCAGATTGCGGAAGCAGACCGCCACAGCTGTTCGATCACCGGTTTCTCCCAAAAAGATGAAGTAGATTTTTTGGCCAAAATTCGAATAGCCCCGTGATTGAATTCTCCTATCTTGGAGGTCTACAGACCTAACTGGCGTCACTGATGTTTGACTACCTCCTATCCTAATAACTTTTGCTGGTTCTGTAGCCACATTTAGCTCTGATGATGGAATCCTGTACGAGTTCGGGAGCTCAGATTAC
This sequence comes from Schistocephalus solidus, assembly GCA_017591395.1. Lineage (NCBI taxonomy): Eukaryota > Metazoa > Platyhelminthes > Cestoda > Diphyllobothriidea > Diphyllobothriidae > Schistocephalus > Schistocephalus solidus. The sequence goes on from WEDG01000156.1 coordinate 102,693, forward strand.
TAAAGAAATTGTTCCGGTGATTTAACAGCTTTTGTTTTCCCTACCTACAGTAGGTTCGTTGTCTCATGAAATGTCAACTGAAATTCCGAAATGTGTTTTTGGATGTCGGCTTTTGAATGAGCTTCTAGCTGACCACCTGCAAATGGTATAAACTGTAAAAAATTGCTAATTGAGAAGTATCCTTTTTCTCATTATTTTTGAATGCCCTTATAAATTCAAATATATTTAATCGAAAAAATGCACAAACATTTCCTTCTTGTTGTCATTTGGTACGTAATTATGCATTCTTTATATTTCAAACTTGGATAAAGGTATCTCCCGGTTTAAAAAAGTTTTTAAGTAGCCAATTTTTACGAACTTGAAATTTTCATTCATACGACATCGTACCCGTCAATTTATTAGTGTTGCCTATAAGGCATACAACATGATCCACATGCACTGCAAACTTTTATGAGAACTATGTGGTATATACCACCTGGAGTTTTTAAACATCAAATTACAGTCTCACGGTTGGCAGGGTTCAACATTATTTGGCAATTTTGAAACTTTTTTAAACCGCAAAATACCCTTTCTTCAAGTATAAACTTTGAATTAAGTCTAATTTTCTACCCAAAGAATGCACAAAACAATATTTTTTGTACAAATTTTCCATAAAATATATTTGGATTTAAAAGAGCATCGAAAAACCAAAGAGAAAATGCATACTACTTTGGTTGCCATTTTTAAAGATTAGGCTGCACGATTATCAATTAATATTGTCGGCAAAGACAAGGGGACTGGCACATATTTATGACCGATAGAGACTTTGAAAGAGCAGTGTGTGTCTGTTAGGTCGGCGACTTCGCAGAGATATACCGACTACTCTCACGGTCAGAATAGACCGGCTGATGGAACTAACAGGAGTCTATTTGAATTCCAGCAGGAGGTCTAACTGAGCTCTGCATTTTCCCATCCATTCGGCAAAGACTTTCATGTATATATCATGTTTTTTCGTCAATTCTGTTCTCCCCTTCAACGCTCTTTGAGTACGACAAAAATGCCCAAACGTCTGTGGTAACTGCTTTAAGAAAACAAACATTCAACCCTAAATCTCGTTTCTCTTTAATGCAGGCAACGAAGAGGGGATGTCATATCAACTTTCCACATCATGAATTGATTGGACTGTTGCTTTTTCCTTAATGGTTTTTTCAACCAGAGCTTGGCACGCTCGCTTACTGTGCTCGTTCACTTGAGCCTCGCACAGGAACGGCTACGATCATTGCACGCAGGTTTCTACTCAGTAATACAGTATTCGCAGTGCAGAGCGTTCTGCTGGTCGATTTTGTTCACCTCATGTGCGGGTTCATTTAGGGCGAAACTGGACACGCACCAAACTATTCCTATACCAGTCACACCACTTAATATAACAACGTTATATTGAAATCACATGAATAAGCTATTTACAATAATTAAGTAGTTGTCGATTATCCTTTTACGCTGTATCAAATTTTTCAAGCAATCGCATTTTCAATTTTCTTTGTGTAGTTTATTCAGCATTGTTGTAAGTAATACGGAGTCCAAAGATGTTCGCGTATCCGTCCATTAATAAAACTGAACGTAAAATGAGTCGAAGTCATTAGCAAAGAAGTTGATTTGTTACGTGTGTATTCCCAAGTCGTCATTGTCGTGGCTTAGATTTCCAAGCTTTAACTCATTTCAGATAATTCCATGCTTGGCCTTGTTTAGGCACCGGCGAATACACGCTAACCCGTCCTTCCAAATCCTTCCGCGCCTTACCACCCAGTTCACATGGAATCAGCGCGTTGGCCTGGCGGGACGATGGCAAACTACTCGCTATGACACTCTGGAACGGGGATATCAGATTACTTGCCGTTTCCCCAACCCGTATCCGCCCCCTAGGTAGCCTTGTAAGTCCCGGTGCCGTTTCGGGCGGTGGTTCTCTCATGGGCGAATGGGCTTCCCTATCTTCAACTGCCAACACCACTACTGCTGATCCCCCCGAGGATGCCGCTGCTCCCTCGCCTGAGGCTAACAAAAGCCAACTGAAGGATACCGACCAGTTGTCACTTTCTGTTCGGGCCTGTCTCTTTATGCCCTCACCATCACATTGGCTCCTCACGACGTCGCCTGCGGCTGCTGGTGGAGCCGGGGCTTTCAACGCCTGGGATGTGTATCGAAGTTGACCACATTATATGCTGTCTTGTATAAGCAAAATAAGTTTCTACTTTCAGTTTGTAAGTAGCGCTTTTTGATCGTGCAATCGTTGCCATATTTTGTCCGTGGGCATGGACGACGAGGCTTTACTTTCCCCAAACGCTTACTGCAATCATCGGACTTCGGGGCATTGAGTAAATAAAATGAACGCTCCGGTGCAAATTTTTTTAATTTTGTATGCGTTACAACTGACGGCCTGCTGTTTTGATCCGCCTTCAGCAATCGCAAACTGTGCTGCCGTTCTCTCGCTCATCAGTAAACCGAGTGCTACAACCTCTTTAACAGCAACTAACCGATTGATCCAATCGCAGCATTATCCCAAAATTTGTCTTTAGTTCTCTACCGAGTCCCGTATACTTTCTCCATGGACACTATTCGCCTGTGTCGGTTCAACTAGGCGCCGCTGCGTATGTCCGCACGCATGTCCTCAGGTACACTCAGATCTTTGGAAGAAATTCAGGGTACGCTAGGAAGTTTAAAGGTGTAAGATAGGTATGACTGGATTTTGTTCCTTTACATGGTAGACTTATTTCAGTGGATGCTATATTCCTGTTCGAAAGATTAACACTTCTCGTCGGCACGTTCTTCTTGTTTATAGGACGGAGAAGAGATTACAGTTTCACCCAAAGATCGGCTCGCTTCTTCACTCTGGTGTCTATGGTCATGACATTGATTGGTTTTGGCACGTCTTCAGGTAATTTTGGAACACATCGGCTTCCGAGGTCGTATATTTTTGCTTCGAGTATACAAAGACCATAAGGGACGCCGGTTATAATGGAACTCAAAACCGGAAATCCATATTTGCGCGGGAGTAGTCTTCCAGTCTCATTCGGCAGAGTGGGATGCCATTGTCGTACCGGCGATGATTGAACTTTAGTGGCTCGAAGGTCGCCTTCTTTTTCTATACAACGTACCCCCAAATTCTGATACGAAAAGCGTTTGATGCCTAAAACTTACCTGAATAATTGTGTTTGTGTGCATTCCGGGAGAAGGCTCATTGGATCAGTCAAGTTGTACTCGTGAATTTTTAAACTGTTTACATAAACCTGTCGTCAGACGAAATGAATAGTGCTTAAGTAGAATTATTGCACTGAAGCGCTTGAGGCACATAGTTAAAACCAAAAGCCGGAATCCATATGAAGGGAGTGAACATCGTGTTACGATGACTGCCGGAAGTAAAGAGGGACGGATTGATTACGTCAACAAGGCTGACCAAGTCTTTCGTGTCAGGGTAGCCTACACCACTTACATGCCCAACGAAAACGGAGACTGCAAATGTAAACAGTATGATAAGTTAATTCGCTCAACTGAGGCTCATAAGCCCCGATGGATCCAAATTAATGACTCAGTGACCCCTGTGTCGCTCACAAAGTAGCTGTGTCGTCCTGAATCATAGTAACAATCATTGTATCATTAACAAGCAACTCTGACAAACGGTTTATAGACACTTGGAGCCCCTCACCGATGGATCGCAATATACCGTCAAAAACTCGCAGGCATTCCTTCAGAAGATCCAAGGCCTTAAAGTCAGTTCTGATGGATGCATTCTATCGTCTGATGTGGTTGTCCTGGTTTCCTCATTAAAACATGACCTGTCAACTGAGAGTATAACTCGATGCCTATATTGATATTTTATAAATGATTGGACTTGGTCTCACGAACTATTCGACCACAAGTATTATTACCAGTCGCTGATGAACGCTCACCGATCCTTTACGGAACTTTCTCGTCCCGCACAGCGGCTGTAAGTGGTATAGGCAGATAAACAACGCCAAAAAAGACCAGGGAAACTTGAATGGCCATTTCTGGCTCATTGGCCATCATAAACCAGTCATACCCCAGGTGGTGTCCAACTCTAGGCTCGAAACCGCGACCCGTTGATCAGAAGTTCAATGCTCTAACAATTGAGCCATTGCCTACTATTAAAAGCTTAAGGGGATTCCAATGAGCTCACAGAACTAGTCTTACAAACCGGAGGATGTTATGCGAACCTTCAGGCCAAACCTGTGACTCCCATACATAGATGGCCTATTCGTTATCATAAGGATCTCAAGGTAAGCAGTTGCATCAGGGTCTGCATGGCGTTTTCGCAGCTGTCCAATTTACTCACGAAAAGGCAAAAGAAGACGCCCTCCCGTTACATGATACATCATACTAAACAGCACAGTTACTAGCTAAAACCCCAGGCATGTAAGTTTCACCGAAATTCTGCCGCCGCTTGGCACAGCTGCGAGGGGTTCGGCTCATCAGTGGGTTCCCTAGCGTTCCCTGTGTGCTATCTCGTAGGTACTCCAGTTTTAAGATCGTGGGCGGAGCATTCATATCATTTTTTGGTTTACCCCAAGGTAGCGATTGGTTTCTGTGGAGAGTAAAATGGCGCAATATCCTACTGTTTCTGGATGCGAATATAACAAAATAAGTGATGGTGGCCTCGCAACGAGCGTCCACTGAAAAGACTCGGATGTTGACATCATCTTTGACTATGAAAACAAGCATCGAATGGTCCATAGAATAAGCTACACCCAAATCCTTTTCCCCCGGGCCTTTCGTCACCACATCAGCGATGATCTACTCTTTTGTCGTGGTTATGCCAGTTCCGCGGATACCCGGTCAGCTCCGTCTCGGACACCAAGGGAGAAACGGTTTCGGGGAAATTCTACACCCTATCCTGTCCGAAATGATCGCTCAAGAAGACCAGTTGGGCATCTTCATCGCTCCGAATGTGGCGTCCTCCATGCGTGCACCACTATATTGGGTCATACATCTTATACCCAAAAAGCAGCAAAATAATGTACTTTACCGTATTCCGTGTGCTAAATGCTCTTGCGCTTACGTCGGCAATACAGGCCGACGATCAGGGACCCGCACTAACAAACCTAAACCAGCCATCCACCAACGTGTTTTTACACGTCATTGAGTGTGATCAGTGCTTCCGTTTGGACGGAACTTATGTGGTCGCCATGGCTAGCACTGAACCAGCGCGAGAATTTCTCGAAGATTATCAATCAATTAGCATTCACCGCCACGTCAATCTGGATATACAATACAAAGGTCTGCGTGCACGGTTCACTGTCTTGTACCCATCCCTTATCAATAGCTGATCACCCATGCTTGGTCATGATGAACCTCACTGATGCGCCATCTCCTCGACACGGTGATCCACAACCGAAACTTCCAACACCTCCCGCTCACTTTCGGAATTAGGCGTAAAACGATTATCCTCTCCCCCGTGGATGCCGATGTAGACCATGTTTCCCAAGGGCTAAGGCGCGATAATCTTACCTCCCATGATTCTTCCCGCCAAAATTCAGATTCATTTGACCAGAAAATTCACGAGTACGACTCGATTTTTCAGGTGCACCCTATACATATATATATATATATATATATATATATATATATATATATCCATGGTAACGTTCATATTTATATGAAACATATAATTCGTGTGTGCTTCTTATTTTATACTGGTTATTGCGTGTTTATTCCACGGTAAGTGATTGTCTGAAACTCAAATATCCGTTTAAAATTGGGATCTGACCCTAAAATAATATTCTGGGCACTTAAATTCGTGTCCTGCGCTTAGTTATATATACTTTACACTTTATGCATTCAAATATGCAAGTGGCCCGCACTATTGTGGCTGTCTGTTCCGGAACCTCGTTGGAGAGATAAAACTAGCATATGCCCAGAATACTACTTTTCTCAATGCCCCCCTCCCGTAGATTTCGTTTATTACCGCTGCAATCTATCACACTCATAAAGCTCCAATTTAAATCCTTCCCTTTTTATTATGGGCGTACCTGCGCTCTCGCTTACAAGTTGGGTGACGTACCTTATCGTGGCCATCTATCGGTATCCATTGATATCTGGGATTTATTTTCTCTGTAGGCAATGCATGGATAAGGAATTATGTCGAAATATGGGAGACTAAAGTTACTAGCTCACCTCAGGTTCCCGAGAGCGGAAGTTTTAGTATTTCATCTGCTGATACTGCTTTTCCCTATGTGACCCTATTCAAAGGCTTCTGATAGAGATTTAAGAGCAGATTTCAATATATAAACTCAACCGTGCAGTCAGATTGGTGGAGTGCTAATCTATATTTATAGCTCTCCTCATCTTCTCAACGTGCAGCACTGCTTACGTCAGCTGCAGCTGATGGCTGTAAGGCAAATCATTGAAGCGAAAAATCTGGATGAAAGACTTCTACGCGGCTTTTACTCCGCCGCCGCCGCCGCCTCGCACTGAATGCAGTGACCGCTAAGCGAGGCTGCCTATCGAAATCTATATGGTGAGCAAAGAAGTGAGCACACACAGGTGAGCCAACAGCTGCTTAAGTTATGGTTCTCAGACTTCCCTTCCTCCATACGGAGTGCGGAGTAATTGATCAATTGGGAAGCACGCTGGCGAACACTGTTCCCGATCAATTGGGAAGCAAACTGGCGAACACTGTTCCCGATCAATTGGGAAGCACGCTGGCGAACACTATTCCCGATCAATTGGGAAGCAAACTGGCGAACACTGTTCCCGATCAATTGGGAAGCACGCTGGCGAACACTATTCCCGATCAATTGGGAAGAACGCTGGCGAACACTGCTCCCGATCAATTGGGAAGCACGCTAGCGAACACTGTTCCTGGTCAATTGGGAATCACGCTGGCGAACACTGCTCCCGATCAATTGGGAAGCAAACTGGCGAACACTGTTCCCGATCAATTGGGAATCACGCTGGCGAACACTGCTCCCGATCAATTGGGAAGCAAACTGGCGAACACTGTTCCCAAACAATTGGGAAGCACGCTGGCGAACACTGCTCCCGATCAATTGGGAAGCAAACTGGCGAACACTGTTCCCGATCAATTGGGAAGCATCGCTGGCGAACACTGCTCCCCGATCAATTGGGAAGCAAACTGGCGAACACTGTTCCCGATCAATTGGGAAGCACGCTGGCGAACACTGCTCCCGATCAATTGGGAAGCAAACTGGCGAACACTGTTCCCGATCAATTGGGAAGCCCGCTGGTGAAAACCTCTCCTGATCAATTGGGAAGCAAACTGGCGAACACTGTTCCCGATCAATTGGGAAGCACGCTGGTGAACACTGCTCCCGATCAATTGGGAAGCAAACTGGCGAACACTGTTCCCGATCAATTGGGAAGCATGCTGGCGAACACTGCTCCCGATCAATTGGGAAGCACGCTGGCGAACACTGTTCCCGATCAATTGGGAAGCGCGCTGGCGAACACTGTTCCCGATCAATTGGGAAGCACGCTGGCGAACACTGCTCCCGATCAATTGGGAAGCAAACTGGCGAACACTGTTCCCGATCAATTGGGAATCACGCTGGCGAAAACTTCTCCCGATCAATTGGGAAGCAAACTGGCGAACACTGTTCCCGATCAATTGGGAAGCACGCTGGTGAACACTGCTCCCGATCAATTGGGAAGCACGCTGGCGAACACTGTTCCCTGATCAATTGGGAATCACGCTGGCGAACACTGTTCCCGATCAATTGGGAAGCACGCTGGCGAACACTGCTCCCGATCAATTGGGAAGCAAACTGGCGAACACTGTTCCCGATCAATTGGGAAGCACGCTGGCGAACACTGCTCCCGATCAATTGGGAAGCAAACTGGCGAACACTGTTCCCGATCAATTGGGAAGCACGCTGGCGAACACTGCTCCCGATCAATTGGGAAGCAAACTGGCGAACACTGTTCCCGATCAATTGGGAAGCACGCTGGCGAACACTTCTCCCGATCAATTGGGAAGCAAACTGGCGAACACTGTTCCCGATCAATTGGGAAGCACGCTGGTGAACACTGCTCCCGATCAATTGGGAAGCAAACTGGCGAACACTGTTCCCGATCAATTGGGAATCACGCTGGCGAACACTGTTCCCGATCAATTGGGAAGCGCGCTGGCGAACACTGCTCCCGATCAATTGGGAAGCAAACTGGCGAACACTGTTCCCGATCAATTGGGAAGCACGCTGGCGAACACTGCTCCCGATCAATTGGGAAGCAAACTGGCGAACACTGTTCCTGGTCAGGCAGGGGCTTACACCGAAGTAAACAAGCTTAGTATGGGTGGCAACGGTCATGAAAAGGTAAGCAGCTACCCGGTCAAGTTTTAATAGGAGCGGGAAGATTGATCGAGTGGGAGCTGCGACCAGAAACAAAAAACATGCACTAGTTCACGGTGTAGATCGTTAAAGACGAGGCATAAACACTTCACCAATGCCTTACTGCCGGTCGTTTTCTGTCGCTACATATTGGCTATTTGTGCGGTCAGGCAAAGAGGTTTTGCATGGGTGATAGAGGTCGCAAAGAGCTACCTGTCAGGCCGAATTCGGCCAATTTATAATCCAAGTGGTGAAAGACGACAGCTCCAACGGCATTCTATGTCGCCAGTGCTAATATAAGGACGTCATGTTGTAGCGCCCTCTCACGTCTTTGGTCTTCTTGACTCTGTCTTGACACTGGACCCAGGTGTGGGGGAAGTAGAACAGAGGGTGAGCTAGATGTAATGTAAGTCTACTCTCACTATGATCCAGCGTAAGTCACAGTGCCTGCACTACTCTGCTGTGGAGCATAGGGTGGACACATTCGAAATTGACGGTTGAACTGGCATGCCAAGTTTTCGAATAATTGCCGAATCAATAATCAGAAATGAGAATCAAATTATACCATTTGGAGAAGCCAGTATCGCATTAAGTACGACCCTCGACAAGGAACTTGAGAGCTATTCATGCGATAGTTTGACTGTTGTTGTCGGCAGTGTCCAACGTGTAACCTCCAACATAGTGGGCGTAGGGACGGCCACCTGCGTGTGAAGACTTTCGCAGCATCTACCACACTCTCTCTCTTGTGCCAAAACCGAGTTTAAATGAAGGTGAGAAATGACGCAGGTGACTGGCGCGTCGTAAAACAACACCTAGGTGCACCACCACATTCCTAATGCGTGCTATTGGTGTACCGTGCCGCTATTGGTGCCGTGCTATTGGTGAGAAATGACGCAGGTGACTGGCGTGTCGTAAAACAACACCTAGGTGCACCACCACATCCTTAATGCGTGGTATTTGCTATTGGTGTACCGTGCCGCTGTACGGCTGCTTGCGGTACTAGAGAATGAGGCTCAAGGCAGAACGGTACAAGTGAGTTCCGGTAACGATCAGTGAGCGTCCATCAACAAACTGAGAAGTTTTCAAATTAGGGATTACCGTTTATGACTCATTTACCATCATTAGCCATCCACACGGGTTGGACGGACCTTAGAGGCAGGCTCAGTTAACAAGCACTCGAGTTTCCCGTTTAGGTTAATTACTCACGCTCTGTGGCTAGAAATACCCCAGAATATTTCGACGCGTCCTCCCAAGAGCCAAAAGTTAGCTCCTGCAGTTTTGTTAATTTTAGGGACTGCCTAACGCGGCTTATCAGGGTAGAACGGAAGCGAAACGGGTGAAAACAGGAAATTGAGTAAACTTGCCCTCTTGAAACATTTTTTATTCGAGGGCATGGCTGGTGCCCATTGAGAGATGGAAAGAAAACCCCGTCTATAGAATCAGAAGGGGTCAATTTGGAGGTACGAGAATTGAATGACATTTTCTGTTTGGGGGGATAGGTGAATTCCTTTTTTACGATAATTTTTATGATGATGATGGTGATGCTGATGATGATGATGATGGCGAAAACGATGAAGTTTTTTTGATTGATAGACAGATAAGCAGGTGAGTGGGGTCAGTTGTCAGATTCTCTGTTGCGGCGATCGAGTTGAAGTGGAAAACGGGTGATTCCATCGACGCGGTTTCTCCCAACCCGTGGAGGCCAATGAACCGAGCACAGCCCGACTCAGAATGCAACTAACCGCCAGAAAACTGGCCTGCAGACAGGCACTCAGTGTGAAAATGTGCCAGACTGCTGCCGACCCCGAGAAGACGGCACCGAATGCAAACAGCCAGACCAAAATCTGACTAGCACTCATTTTCAGGGCTGTAGCCAGATGCTGGTACTGCCGTCCAGTCTGGGCGCATTCAAAGCCCTGCATCGTGCCGCCTGAGCCAGCTCTAATGGTCTGGTATGTGAACCCGATGGCAATCAGCTGAACGGCCAACAGGATCAGGGCTGGGGTGATAAGGAAGTAGAGTGTGCCTGAGTCGGGGTAGAAATTGCAGGAATAGTTGGCTAAGGTGATGTGTTTGAGGGTAATTGCTGGCTGCAGCACCTCAAAAGCCTGCTGCAGCGTCATGCTGAGGGGCAGGCCAAGGATGAAGAGTAGGCCGCCGATCAGTTGAAATGGATTGGCCCACCAGTGGTCGCTTTGGCGACAACACACTAAACCCACCCGGCTGCTACCGACAACTGTCTCCTGGCGGATCCGCAGACCGAAGGCCGTCACTGAGAGCGTCTGTAGAGCAAGGCTGATGAGATAGGCGAAGTTGGCAGCCAGCGCGACAGCCCGAAACGGCGCGCGGAAGGGTCCGATGGCACAACAACTGAGCGTTAGGGTGACTGCCAGCACCATGAAGAGCTGAGCTAGAAGGTACTGCCAGCCGTGTATTTCTCGCGCCTACAACAAATTCATGGAGCATAGATGGCATCTTTTAAAACCTTTACATAAGCCTTTTGGACTATGTTTTAGGGTTATATACCGGAGAACGGGGGCAGAACAGTAAGGCCATATCGATTTGGGACCCTCGCTTTGAGATGGTGCGGACGGATACGGCCTGTCAGCCACTATTACGCTGGGGTTAATTTTGGCCAGGGCAAATGAAATACCCGAACAAAGCCTCTTCTGTGAATACATCAGGATGTACTAAATGCATAGCGACTGCCTCCGACAGAGCAGGAGGCACACCAACCATCAAGTGGTCGTTAAATGAGCTTTTCGGGTACTTTGTCACGTACGGGCAAACAGCGCGCAGCTGTTGCATCAGTGAGACGAGCGTAGGGCATTATTATGTGTCCTCATGCTCCTGTCCGTTATGCGCAAATGGCGTTCGGACGAAGTTAGCATTTGCCGCGGCCACGCTTTCCAGCCCTGACGACAGACAGCATTATAACAACTTACGAAACGCAGCTGGTCGTGCACCCACCTCCCTCCCTCCCCCCACCCCCACCCCACCCCAAAGACAGGTTGCCCACCACCCCACCACCTTCAACCCCTTTCATCTGGTGAGTTTTCTCTCCACCTACCTAACACGAGCATAGTGTACTCTATGACGTCTTATGATTATGCGTGGTAGGCGTCGAAACACATGAATTCTTAAGCATCTATTCAAATAAAAGCGGTGAGTTTTTCCAATCAGGCAGAGCATTGAACAGGCAGAATATGCATGAAGGCACCAAAAATGGATTGAAATACTTACCTACGCGTCCGAGTCGAAGGAGTTGCTTAAGGGCTGTTTTAGTCGACAGCCATTTCTATACGACCTGGATACTGCCCCGCCGCGGCAAGGTCATTGAGCTGCTTCAGACCCGTCAACTGCATATTCGGGCTGATTGCAACTCGTGCCCTCCAGACGGCACTTGAACAGGCTACCCCTGGACTAATGCCCCACACACCAATTGGGTACGAATACACTTCATTGTGCCGCCAAGAGCTCATATAGGCAACTGACCCTCTGGCTTAATATCGCCTAGTCCTGTCGGCTTCTGCTGGTGCCTTCCTGCTACTTAGGACAGAACACGCGAATAGCAACCGCCCCGCCCGCTTAAAATCGGGCGGCGGTATTACGGTAAATTTCGGGGAGCGCAAATATAACCGTTTCCTTCCACTAACCCCTAACACAAAACTAAACTAGCACTTAAATCTTAACCCTAGCCCTAAATCCTGCAAATAGCACAATAAAAACCGTAACCCTTAGCATAACCATGACCCTCACCCCCCTAACTCTCATCTTGACCTCAAACCCTAACCCTCCTCCTAATTCTAATCGTTATTTTCCTTGAAATTTGGTGCAAAGCCACAGGTATTGTGGAGGGTTCCTTTGCCGTGTCCTGTTTAGGCGGCCTTACAAGGCATCCTTTATTAAGAGCGCAAAACTAGCAGCAATTTAGACGGATGGGAGGTGCGTCACCATGGTTCAGAGGCTGGAAGTACCCAACGCGGATTTGGGCCTGCGATTCAGGTGGTAGCCCGTTTTTCTCAACACTAGTTGGTAGTCGGGTTCGAATCTCAGTTGAGGCTGGGCACCTATGTCAGAAATCACCCCTGCGATCTCCCACATATATGTAGGCAATACTCACCTACTCATAGTATAACAGTAGAAAGCAATAAAAATCGTCAGCCAGAAAAAAGGCAAACAGCACTTGCCTGCTGACAGAAAGAGAAAACTCTGGCAAACTACTCTCAAATGTCATTAAAATGAGTGTAGATATATACAATTCCGGTGAATAAGATAGGTCGCACTTCATGGAGCTTACAGTATCACGAAAACTGACCAACTGAACAATCATTGACTAAAAAACTAAGTAGGAAGCGTATTAGCAAAATTTAGACGAGAATTCAATCAAGATGTGTTTTTAAAATTAAGAAGAGCCGGATGGACCTAGAAGTGTGTTTTTCCTTAAAAAAGGCAATAGTTATTTACGGGTTTAGCTGAGTGATAACTTAAACCCTTAACCAAATCATTACCCAAACTCTGACTGCGGACTTAACCGCAAAATTGAACCTAAGCCTAGTCCTTACCTTAATCCTTAACATAATTTCCTTGGAATTTAGCTCAAAGCCACGTGTATTGTGGATGGTTCATTTTCCCGTGTCCTGTTTAGGCGGTCATACAGGGAATACTTGCCAGGGTGGGTTCCGCAGATTTATCTACATAAACCTTCAAAAGTAGACGACTTTTGAAACCGTTCACGTATTACTTGGCTTATCGGACACTGTTTATATGCAGTTAGTCTTTTGGGTCATATTTGTAGACTTGGCAAAGCATGAAACGTGGCTGCTACAGTTTCATGGCATACCTGGTTTGCCTGCTGTTTTAAAAACCTCGCACCACGTTTTCTGAGCTGTTTCATGTGTGCCGCAGCCGGGTCCAAGAAAGCGTTGCGTTTGTTTAACATTTAGCAGCAAGTATGGCTGCTGCTGTGCGTTTTTGACCTTAAAGCTCAACAAAACAGTCTTCCGGGCTGAAAAAGTAGACACATCTTGCGAGTCAGACGGTCGAGACTCTGGATTAAATCATAAAAGTGGAGCGCGTGGGTGGGGAGAGTAACAACATAACACCGTAAGCTCACAACTGCAACTATCGGCATAATGAAGAATCGTCCTTGAATGAGTCAGAAAATATCGATCGAATTGGACTTCCTTCAAAACCGTGCCAGCGTTGTGCACTTATGACTTCATTATTCTAGTTCGAATAAACAAAGAAGGTTAAAATCATACAGGGAATACTTGCCAGGGTGGGTTCCGCAGATTTATCTACATAAACCTTCAAAAGTAGACGACTTTTGAAACCGTTCACGTATTACTTGGCTTATCGGACACTGTTTATATGCAGTTAGTCTTTTGGGTCATATTTGTAGACTTGGCAAAGCATGAAACGTGGCTGCTATAGTTTCATGGCATATCTGCTTTGCCTGCTGTTTTAAAAACCTCGCACCACGTTTTCTGAGCGCTTGAATGAGCGCCGTAGCCGGTTTAAATAAAGCGTTGCATTTGTTTAGCACTTAACAGTTAGTATTGCTGTTGTTGTGCGGATATTTGACCTTTATGCATAACAAAACAGGAGGGGTAACCATACCCGTGTCTTAAAGCTGACTCTAACCTTTATATAAAAGTAAACTGTCACAGTTATCTTAACCTTAGCACAACCTTTAACCTAAATCCTACTAGTAACGCGATAATAACCTTAATCCTCACCCTAATCTTGACCCTAACCCCAACTCCGAATTTGACCTCACGCTTAAACCCTCACCTTAAAGCCTTACATACAGTAGATTGCCTGACTCATTAAATGTCTATATCAGAATTTGAGGTAGTTGCAGGGCAGACATTTTAAGGTGTTAGTTCTATTTGTTTTATTAAGTTGATGCACAAAAAGCTGTTTAATAATGAAGAGTTCACTTCAGATCAGTTTATCGATGGGAAAACGGGGCTAAATGGGGCGAAATTCGACGTTTCTTGCTATCCAGGAATTTCCCTACGCCACTGAAAGCTACAGATCAAAACATGTTGCTTGTGCGCGCAGCACTATGAATGAACATCATTATAAGCCGGAAAAATTTGTAATATGTTCCTTCGGAGAACGGAAAATTTTGTTTTGTTTTCACGAAAATCAGGTGAATGCAAGTTTGAGAGATCACATTTTTTTCTGTAAAGCAAGGGCAAATGTAGTCTAAAAAATTAAGTTTCGTAAATTTATGACGTTTTGTACCAAAAAACTCTGTTATAAGCTTGTGTGAATGTATTTTGTTTTACCACATCTATAGGTAGGACCTTAAACACCCATATGTACGAGACGCAATGACACACCGCCACTTTTCGCTATCATGGCGTACACGAAGCCTGTCAAGACAATTTCGGTCTGCAGTTGACTTTAACCCCCCCCCCTATTGTCAATACTGTCTATCTTGAAGGATTTCCGTGAGCCT
>WEDG01000157.1:0-61977 GCA_017591395.1 Schistocephalus solidus
TGGATCGTCGCGCATGGAGGAGTACAATCCATGATATAAGCGAGGCCGGCTAGATCAGGCATGATCGCATCCGTAACAATTACAGGTTTGTAAGTAAGTATTTCGTTGGATTCAGGACTATGGCTTCCACCTGCGTCTTGAAAAGTGCCATTTTTTCCTCCTTTCTGCGAAATACCTCGGTTTCATAAGCAAGCCAGACGGTCATCGCCTAGATCCAGATAGCATCGACACCATCAAGCAGATGCCTCCACCAAAGGACGTAAATTCCTTACGCGCTTTCTTGGGCCACATGAGTCACTACGGCTCAGTTCTTCCAGAAATGCACCGCCTTGGTCATCCGATGAATGAACTACTCAGGAAGGATGTCAAATGGATCTGGTCGCGAGAATGTCAACAGGCCTTTGAAGAAGTGAAAAAAATGTTGAGCTCTGATCTACTGCTCACACACTTAAACCCCAATCGGAAGCTTGTCGTTACAGCGGACGCCTCCAACTATGGAATTGGCACCGTAATTTCACACGTCTTCCCTGACAACACAGAAAAGGCCATTTGTCATGCAGCAAGGTCGCTAACTTCTGCGGAACGCACATACAGACAGATCGAGGAGACCTTGACCATTATCTTCGTCACGAAGAAGTTCCAAAAGATGCTTTATGGCCGCCAGTTCACCCTTATAACGGACTATAAATCTCTTCTTTCAATTTCAGCTCGAAAAAGGTATTCCTGTGTACTCGGCAAATCGTCTTCAGCGATGGGCCTACCATGTTACTAGGCTACGATGTCGATATCCGGTACCAGTCTACCACAAACATAGGCCAAGCGGACGCACTCTAGCGCTTAATCAACTAGCGGACTAAGAAACGTGAGGACACCGTCATCATATCCGTCTCCGTTGAGTCAGAGATTCACAGTCTGTTTATGGATTGTACTCATGCATTCCTTGCCACTTTTGAGGAAGGCCAAAACGCAACCCAACAGGATCAACTGTTGAGACAATTCATTAAGTATCATCGCAAACAGTGGCCCGCAAAACTTTCTGGAGAAATGCAGCAGTTCTACCAACGACGACATTATCTGTCCACCGTTAATGACTGTATCCTGTTCTATGAACGCTTCGTTGTTCCACAAAAACTGCAACTAAGGGTCATGAGGCAGTTCCACATGGGACATCCGGGTACCAACCGAATGAAGGCTCTCGCTCACAGTTATGTGTACTGGCCCCATATGGACCAACAATTGGAACAGCTGGCCCACTCATGCACCAAATACGCCCTCGCGTTCAAGGCGTTAACGAAGACCACACGCATGACATGGCCTGTCCTACAAGCCCCGTGGTCCAAGGGTCCACATCGATTAAGCTGGACTGATCAATAGCCAGAACTTCCTTATCACCGTCAACGCATACAGCAAATGGCCAAAAGTCTTTCATATGGAACGCACGATAACCGGAGCCACAATCAACACTCTTCGGCGACTGTTCAGCAGATTTGGTTGCCACGAAACGTTGTTGAGCGATAAGGAAGGACAGTTCACTTCAGCTGCCTTCGCTCGATTCTACAAGCAGTCAGACACTAACCATTTGCGTTCGCCATCATATCACCTGCAGTCTAAAGGACAGGTTAAACTATTTGTTGACATGTTCAAGCGGGCTCTCAAGAAGCCAAAAGGGGAGGGGACAACGGAAGAGGTTTCCGAAACATTCCTGCTGCACTGTCTGGCAACCCAAACCCGAACGCCCCACACGGCGTATCCAGCAGAAGCTTTAATGCAGAGAAAACTTCGCACACCATTCGACGTAATTCGTCCGCTGTGACCTGTTAGTGTTGGTGTTAGTGCCGATGGAAATACAATTCAACCGATGCCATGGAGCAAAGTAAGGGTTGTTTTATCCAGGTGAGACGGTTCTGGCAAAGGAATACAAGAAAAATTAGGAAAAGTGGACGCTTGGACGTGTTCACCGAAAGTGCGGTGACGTGGTCTACGATATTTGGGTCGGATCAAACAGTTGGGTATGCCACGCCAATCAGTTGAAACACACCAAATGTACTGAAGCGTCAAATCCAAGCCCTAACCTATCACTGGAACTACTACTGGACACATTCAACCTGCCAAAAGCGAGGTTAGAGTCCCCAGTTCCAGTGGCAAGCCGATCCCCTCAACCACTTAGACAATCGGGTTGAAGAAGAACGTAAACGGTTCCGTTGAAGGTGAACCTGCGACTCAAATTGTACAACTCAGCTCAAAGGGGCGAAGTGTTAGGAGGAGCTGTCCTAACAGATTCGCTCGTACACCGCCCTGAAGACTCTTCCCACGCTGCACTATCGATCCACTCATATGGCATGCGCGCATGGTGAGATCGCGCAAGCTGCCGACAGGGATTAGTGCACCAGTCAAGATGCTAACCCCTCAAGGACACTATTGGATTGGTTCAATGGCAGCCCAACCTTGTAAATACTCGTACGTTCTTCTTTGCCTTAAATACGCTGCAATACGACATCAAAAGACTTCTACTCTTCCGCCCTTGCTGTTGAGTTCTCCTTTGAGGATTCGATCGAGCTGTTCGACGGCGACCATCAAGGCTTGAGACAAGATCCTAACACCTCCCCCCCACGCCAAATTCCCTCCTACTAAGAAGCACAAAGTGCTTGGTGGGTATTGTAGAGAAGTCATCTTCCGGCGGCACGTAACAAAAACGACTTACCACACCAGTTGTAGGAACCGACCTTTGCGTTGCAGCGCGGACAGTTCAGCTAGACGGCAGGAAAGAGGGAGAGAAAGAAGGGTTAATGGCCAACTCTTGGTGCAGAACTGAATAACAGTGAGTTGTAAAACAGTTAGGGTATTTTTGCGGTCATGGGCCATTTCTGGTTTATTTTCTGCCATCGGGCGGTAATACTTCCACTTGGAGGGCTGAGAGTAGTCCCAGTCAGGCAAATATCACGCATTATGGGGACAAAGTTTCCTAAAACACTGCCAGAGTCAGCAAGACTTGTTTCAATTATCCGCAATACCATAAAGCCTGCAAAACTTACGCTGAAATCAGTATTTGGGTTTAAGTGCTGAGTTAAGAGGGCCACAACCACCAAACTAAGTCACGATTAGTAGGGAAAGAAGTTCAAAAACACCAGAATGAGGGAGAGATTTGTTGTACATAGGGCCCTGAGTTGTGGGGCTTGCGCTGACTTTTCATGTCCTGTCTGAGAGAGAAGCAGCTGTGCGGCAAAGTGTCAGCTACTTTTTTTAGGCATTGTTAAGGTTCGAACGGTGTATGCTGCGTTAACTAACGGCATGGAAGGAGGCGATCGTCTGAATGGGCGCGCATGCGCGCGTGCTGTAGTCGGTTAGATCAGCTCATCGGTGGCAGCGCCCAACAAATGCGCATAGTCTTGACGCAGTGGTGCGTTAAAAGAGGATGCCACGCGGTATCTATGGGACAATGCAAATTTAGGTGTAACCGGTGATCTGGCGTACTTAACGGGGGAGGCGAATTCCGAGGGTGTACTTTGGTAAATAAGAGTGGGCTCCAGTGAAAATTTCAACTGGAAAAAAGTAATACTGCACGTCTGGATGCTTAACCCAGGTGTCGAGAAAGGCATTAGATTTGATAAGAGCAGGAATAGGTGGGCCTTTTGGGACGAGATTCGGTGAGTGCATGAGTTGCTGTTCAATAACTACGGATTTTATTTACGTAGATGTGGGTTACTACAGTTTGCTGGGAAATAGGTCATTAACAGCACTATGGGTTCAGAGTTGGCGTATGCAGTTGAGATTATGGTTTGAGGGTTAGGTCTAGGGCTTTGGGATTGAATTTGGGTTTCAGGGCTAATCTTAGGATTCTTAGGTTTTAGGTTTAGGGTTTCAGGTCAGATTTACAGGTTTGGGGTTTTGGATTTACGGTTAGTGATAGTGTTAGGGTTTTAGAACTACGCTTACGTTTAAGAACTGGTTTCGATTTTAAAGGCAAGGATTAGGGAATTGGGTTAGGGTTGAGGTTGGGTTTGGGGGTTATGGTCACAGTTAGGTGGTTGGGTTATATTTATCCGCCTACGGTTTTCCCAGTGAGATTGCTTACCCTAACATGTCTGTCATTATTTACCGACAGCGATGTGCTTTCCAACGGCTACCTAGTAATTTGTTGAAAGACGGAGGCTTCGCGCAGATTTAGCAAAAATACTGATATGCACGCGAGTACTTTGGTATTCAAATTCCGAATCCGACAAAGACAAGAGAGACTGGAATGGCCATTTCTGGTTTATTAGCCGTCGTCAGCCAGTCATAGCCAGCTCCAGGTGATTGCCCACCCGAGAATCGAACTCACGACCCGTTGAGCAGAAGTCCAACGCTCTAATTATTGAGCCACGGGCTCGTTGTCTTGTCGGTTGAGATCGGGAATTTTGACTTGCGTTCGTTGATGAGCGCTCACCGATCGCTAACGGAACTCACTCATTTCGCTCTGCCTTGAGGCTCACTCTCGATCACTACCAGAAGCCGTACAGAGGCTAGTAGTAGAATAGGCAGGTGAATATTTCCAAAAAGACCAGGGTGACTGGAATGGTCATTTCGGGCTTATTATCAGTCGTCAGCCAGTCATACCCAACCCCAAGCAGTGCCTCAACGTAGGTTCGAACCTGGGACCCGTTGATTAGAAGTCCAACGCTTTAAACATTGAGCCACGGGCTAAGGTCGGAAATATGGACATTCGTTGATGAACGCTTACCGATCTTTAGAGGAGCTAACTTGTCCCGCTCTGCCTTGGGGTCATTCTCGAGTCCCGCCAGCAGCCGTACAGCGGCTATTTGTAGTAAAGGCAGATGAACAAATCCGACAAATACAAGGGAGACTGAAATGGCCATTTCTGACACATTAGCCGTCATCAGCCAGTCATACCCAACCCAAACCTAACCTTACTGTCTTGTTGGGGGTTTCAAATCCTTCCATAGTTTCAATCAATACTATATTTAGCCAATAAAAAGAAAATATCCGTCAACTAAACTAAGATGACGCATCTGGAGGACATTTTTAGCCCTGGAAACCAAACAAAAATATAAAAATATTTAGTTAAGACAGGATAAGAACTAAGAATAGGAGTAAAATCATGCTATCTTCTACACGCGGATACCAAGAAGACGACGTATAAGAGGTCCAAGCATAGACAGTGAAAAAAGCAGCTTAAAAAAGCTGTTTTCATTTTGATTGGAAAAGACGGAGATTAATTTTTTCAGTCCACTGTTAATCTTGAGCTTCCGGTCGGTCATATAGAATGCACATCATAGTTAATCAAGGAAATTATTTCTGAAATTATTAACTGCAGGACATGGAGTCAGGTGATCCGAACATGACTTTTTTAGGGTCAGACCCTAAATTACAATGAACATTTGGCTCGAAGACAATCAATTACTGTGGAATAACCACACAATGCCCATTCTGCAAACAAGAAGTAATACAAGTAGCATAAATCGTATATGGCAAAGACGTTATATCGTACTTCCGACATAGGTACTAGCTAAGAGCCCAGACACATGTTTCACCTATGTTTCTGCTGCTGCGTGACACAGCAACGAGGGATTCGGCTTCTAAGTGTTTCACCCAGCGTTCTCTATGCGGTTGCTCGTATAAGGAACCCAGAGAATAATCTAGGAAATAATTTCTGAAATTATTAAGTGTATGATATGGAGTTAAGTGACCCGGGCGTGAAATTATGTCCTTGAGTATTCTCCCAAGTGAATGGATGGTCTCAATCGAGTGCGTGCGCAAGGACAGCGGACTGGAGATCGCAGCGAAGGACAAATAGTTTGTGTTCATTGATAGCGGTGCCCAGGGTCCGACCCGTATGACCAACACACACGCAGGAGCAATTTGCGCATGGTATCTTTTATTAGAGATAGTGCTGCGCGTGATGAAGATGCTGGCTTGCGGGTGATGTGAATACCAACTGGTTTTAATCCCTTGTCTTCATCGATAATGTTCTTTGGCCGCTGTACGGCTGATGGCGGGGCTCTAGAGTGAGCCCCGTAACTAATCGGTGAGCGTGCACGTACCAATGTTAATATTTCCGATCGAAACCGGCAAAACAACGAGCCCATGGTTCGAGGGTTAGAACGTTGGACTTCTAATCCACAGGGGACGAGTTCAGGCCTCGGGTGGTGCACCACCTGGGGTTGGGCATGGCTGGCTGACAACGGCTAATAAGCCAGAAATTGCCATTTCAATCTCCCTTGCCCTTGTCGGTAATGTGCGTCTAGCCTGTTGCACACTCAGCATGCTATTGATGTATAATTTGGCATGAGTCCTGTGGCACAACGTTCGTTATCGCCAGCAGCAAGTTGACGGGCTGACAAAATGGCATCGAGCAAGATCCTAACTACAACAGTGATGATGACGCGCTTACCTGGCTTGTATATACATATTTAATTACTAGAAAGGTCACTTTGGTATTTACACACTAGCTGCAAGCATACATACGTGGTGATGTTTACTAGTGGAAGAAGAGGAAAACAAACGGGTTGCTAATTTGACAAAGAGTAGCCTAAATAAGCAGATAACGGGATGTTGCGTCTCCTAAAAATTGAGTGGCTTAAAAAATTGGCAGCCGCAATTTTGACTTAAAACAGACAGAGAAGTACGGATGTATTCATCCTTTTGGCAGAATTTTATGACTTGAAAGATTTGAGTAAAAACTTGAACTCAAAATGTACATTCCCAAAGATTCTAAAGCTGATATATAAATCTAGGAGTGTAAGAGGCAAAAATGCATTTGCTAAAAAAACAGAAATGGAAGGAAAGTATCATGGAATAAATAAATATTATTGCAGCAACTGAAAAATACTCCTTACTTTGCCTTCAATTTCACGAGTAACTGCAGAGGTCCAGTCCAGGCTCTCTGTGAAAAGTTCACCCGATTTACAGCTAATGTGTCAGGATTAGTACGTTGAAAGTACCTTTCCGAGTAACTATCCATTTGAGTATGGTGCACCAGAGCATCAGAATGAAAGAGCATTTTGCTGGCAGAAGTGTAACATAAATAGTGAATAATACCGGCATTTCCGGCAGGCAAAATATATCGAGTTAGAAAGACGAGTGTCCATAGTAGTGACTCGTGCTTTGCCAAAAACTTGTGCTACAAAAATTAACTAGACGGAGACCTACGAGAAACTATCTGAAACGCACCAACTTTATTCGCAAATTGTTTATACAGTGGTGAATCCTTGTTCACTGTGAAATTCATGCTCTCAAACAATTTGAGTTGGTTGATGAAGCCTGAATTTGGACTAAAAATAAGTTCAAAAACAACATACCACACTGAACGCATTCGCGTCACTCGATGAAAAGGCCTCATTATAAGAGATTCTGTATTTCCGCATAACATAGGCGATGACAATAGTTGCACTACGGGAGACGCCCGCGAGACTAGAGAATTAATGCACGGAGTAGAAAGACATACCAATGCACCAGAACTGCGCCCTCCAGCATGTTTTTGCTCGATAAAAATGCAATGCTTCCTCAAGCACAGAGAGTATGTTTTGGGATGGGTCATCAGCCAACTTGATGTAAAGCCGTGTGTAACTATTAAAAACAGCATCCTCCAAAGGACTCAGGTCAACTGTAAGGATTGCCTTTATCTTAGCTTTTCTTAATCTAGGCAAATCGCAATTACGCGGACGGCCACCTAAGTAAAGGCTATCTTCAATAATATCCATCCGCACTACAGTGCACTTTGAGGCTAAGTGACTGGTCGCAAGGACCTCTTTCTATCCGTCCGGCTTTCAGCCCAGTAAAATCAATCGGGACCTGTCAAAATTTGTCAAACGTTAGTCATAATAACTCGAACACAAAGCTGGTAATTTTCAGTCTATTTACCTTCAAAAATACGCAATAATCTAACTTGGACTTCGTAGGCTTGGGTGGAAAGCCTTGGGAATTATCCGGACTCTCATATTAATATTTCGTGTCTGAACATTCAACTTCAGACTTCTTAAAGAGCTTTCCTTTAAAAAAGTTATTTTTGGAATTTTTAAGTTGTCAGGTTTATTTTGCAAAAGCTTCATAACGTGATTAAGCATAAAACATGTAAAAACTGCTTATTTAACTCTGTTTGGTATAACCAAGGCATAAGTTTGCGTATCGATTCTAATCATTTTTTTTAGGATTTGATTACACGTAACTGTGTATTTACAAGTATATATTTTTTCAGTAATCTATTGATGGTCCAAACGGTTTCCATCAAGATGGCCGAGGAAGATGGTTTTTCTCAAACCCGCTGCAGTAAGACGCTAGCCTTATATCAACCATAACGTATTTTATATTCTCTCCCTGTCGTTAACCAAGAAAAATCTGTCGTTTCGTGACCAATCAACAAGCCAGCTTGCGATGTTCATGACTATATTTACTTCTCCCCCGTATTGTAGCGTAGAGGAAAACGTTTACGTTTTTCTAGTTGTCTGTCTTATGGTATTGATACGATGTTCTTGAGCATTTCGGTAATTTTCTTAGTAACCTGGAGGTTTTTTATGTAGGATCGGCCTTTACGGCCTCAAATTTTTATTCGAACCTAGCCAATGTTCTTAACGTTTGTCTAACAAATGACTCGTCAATCGGCCATTGTTTCCACAATGGATATCAGTAGTATTCTTTGCTATCTTGATATGAGACCGTAATTATTTGGAAGTATGTGTTTCTCATGTTCCACTGTCCTTAAATCTGGCAGCCAATCCTTCTTTATGATCTTCATCTATAAAAGGGCAACGTCACTCAAGGAGCACGCATGGTGCTAGGGCAAACTCAGACAAATCAAAATTTGTGGAAATGTAGAATGAGAGAATTCAGAAGACTACTGATCGGAATTGGTTTAACTCTCTGCTTTGTGGAGTTTCATGATCATGGAATCTTCATTTCCTGTGGCAGTTTTCCTACACTTTATCTTTGAATTCCGTTGAAATTTGCTCACCTTCCAGCGTTTTGATATTTCAGCCAGCGAAGTTATCGGCCATCAGCATGGAGCAGAGAAATATTAACATACGCGCTTAGAAGTCTAAGTCGATCTTTGCTTCACATTGACACACAAATCCCGGTAAAAATGGATATTTATTCGAAGATTTGACGAATTTACCATCAATTATTATCCCAAATTATAAGTGGTGTACTATTTACCGTAAATCCTAAGTCGCGCGAACAAACCGTCTAAATATTCCTATTTTTATATTCCACAAATATGACTGTCGCTAAAGTTTCATTGGCAAACTAAACCTTTCAACTATCTTATGTTTGCAGAACGTTATCGAGAAATATGAACATTTATTTACGATTCTCGACTACCTATTAGACTTAACCCCTTTTACAAGCAGCCTGACAAGTGTACCACAAAGAGAACCGATCGTACGCTTAGCATTAGCAGAGTCCGCAGATAGAGTAAAACGCAGGTTTACCATCATTATCCGTAAGATCTCCCACACAGTTAAACCCAACACCATCAATTCAACAGTTTATACACTCGTGTGGCCTTAACGTCCACATAGCTGTCACCAAAACGTTTAACTCAAGAGGTAAAAACAAGCCAGTGTTAGTGACCTTCTATTCACAGACCGAAGCCGACCTAAAACTACAAACCCTGAATTAAATAAAACTCCGACCAACCTAAAATTATTCATAGGTCCAGACCTAGCACTTATGCAAAGACGTGCACTTCAGACTAATGGCACACAGAACAAATAAGTTAATCACAATACCGTCCCCTCAATGGAATCTGTAGAAATTACTTTTAATTCTGATAACTATAATACGAAACGCATAATCCAGTATAAACAAAATAATAAACATACCGCCCGCTCCCCTCAGTCAAACCTCTGGTGAGTACTTCTTATCTTGATCCTGGTACCCATAATAAAAAAGGAAAAAATGCTAAAGAAGTTAGGTGAGGAGGTTGGAATCAACCAAAATGAGCATCACAAAACCCCAGCACCCAAAAGAACAGGTAGAAGAAACAACTTCTGTATAGCAATAAACGGTTTAGTACGATGCTCTTAAATGGTCCACCCATAACAGAAAATACCTGCCAAGCAAAACATAAAATCCATAAAACTTCTATGAAAATCGTTACAAGTTCTAAAGGAAACCCGATTGGTCTCCAGTTATTATCTCTGCCCAAAAGGTTTATTAAGTACACAATTGCAACCAAAAAGTGCCAAATATGTAGAGCAAAGAATTATGAGTACTCCAACTTCTCGTCAGACACAAATTACCTTTTATAATAACACATCAACTCCCACAAATGCACCTGCATAGCATAGCGTAGAATAGCAGTGAACCAAAACCCCTTGATCTTTCAACCATCTCGACACCTGATGATAACCAAAGCAATCACCTAGACCTATAATATTTCCCAAGTTAAATTTCTATAGGTACCATTACCGCCTAGTTAATCCAAATGAGGCCTTACCTATACACTCAACTCATACACATTAACGCATACACCCAAGGCCCACAACACACTCAACTAATACACTCTAACCCATGCACACAAATCCCATCACCATACAGCTACATAATTTCCTCCCTTTAGTCCATCAAACAATCAAAACACCTTAAGGAATTTGTTTTTCATAAGAGCTTGCCTTTTCCATATCCAACATCCTAAGTATTACCTTAATTCATGTGAGATTAGGAATGAATAAAATATCCCAACTTAGGACAGTTGTTGAAATCTATAACCCCTATATACAGTAGACTGCGTAACTCATGAAATGTCTATATCAGAATTTTGAGGTTGTAGCAGGGCGGACTTTTTAAGGCGCACGTTCTCTTTGTTGTATTAAATTGATGAACAAAAAGCTGTTTAATAATAAAGAGATCACTTCAGATCAGTTTATTCCCCTTTTTATGTCTCCTTTTCCAACTAAATAATAGTTCAACTCTCCCCAAGCTTTCTGTCATTACCCCCGTTAGTCTTCCTTATAACCTAAGAAATTCTGCTTTAATTATACCTTCCCCTGCATCCTCCTCATGTAAACGCTCTCTCTTCTTTGCTTCTAGGTATAGTTTCTTTGGAATAAATTGCCAATTGAAATAAGGTCGTCAACAAGTCTATCTGCATTCAAGCGAAAACTGCACATTTATCTTAACACTGATTCTATTAACCTTTTATTTTCCTCATCTTTTTCCAGTAGCTTTTCCCATGACTCGGAGAAAGGACCATCGGGAATTTAAGTGACCCTCTTGAAACTATATTTTCGCTACCTCGGGTCGCCCATGAACTATGATGTCTCCTTATATAACCAGTCATCCAAACAAGGACGTCATTCGGACGTACACATTCGGTGGTCTACAGTCTAAAATGCAACCGTTTCTTTGGATACTAACCATCATCAGAATTCAATTCTGGATCCAATGATGCTGAGGACTTAAGTTCATTGACGCATTTTCATGAGATTTTGTTTCATATGCCTAAGTGATCAAGAACGAATCACCTCGACGTTTCATTATCTCATTCTGAAATGATACTACCGTATTACCCTACTCTACCACCTGACCATTTTTCCTAAGCAGTTTTTTCTCCTACCTTCTATTAAATAATGAAGGCTAATTGAACTCTGCCTCCATTTTTATGGTAGGAGTTTTTTTTCATTGCCTATTTTTTCTAGTTAACCATTAATTTCAAAACATCGCTTACTGTCGACCTAGCAGGACAAGTTCTGTCTACATTATTAAGTATTTGTACATTTTATCTGCACACATTGTCACAGCTTTATTTCGTTACTTATGTTTGATTAGACAGTGCCTTGCCGGTGCTAACCAAATATAAATTCTTAATTCTAAATTCATGGGAAAACAGGGCTAAATGGGGCAAAATCCAACGTTTCTTGCTATCCAGGAATTTTTCTCCGTTATTACAAGCAACAGGTCAAAACATTTTGATTTTATGCGCAGTACTATGAAGGAACATAGATAAAAGCCGGAAAAAATCGGAATATGTCCCTTCGGAAAACGGAAAATTTTGTTTTGTTTTCACGAAAATCAGGTGAATGCAAGTTTGAGATCTTACATTGTTTTCGGAATAAATGATGACTTATTTAGTTAAAAAAATCAAGTTTAGCCAATTAATGACGTTTTGTACCAAAATACGCTGTAATAAACTTTTGTGAATGAACCTTTTGTTTTACCACAGCGATGCTTAGGACCTTAAACGCGCATATATACGAGACGCGATAAAACACCGCGACTTTTCGCAGTCATGTCGTACGCGAAGCCTGAAAAGACAATTTCAGTCTGCAGTTGACTATAAATGAATAAGGAAACTTCAAACGGAAGGGGAAGAAAATTCACAATTTATCGCAAAATCTGAGTTTATATTCGGCTACTCTCTTGTATGTTTGAAAGCTTAGAACTAGACTGAGAAGTAAGCAAGGATATCTAAAAACGCTCCAATAGAAAGAGAAAAGAGAGTTTTTTAACTTTTAACAGAAGTTTTATCCCTAATTTTCAGTGAAGTTGAAAATTTGGTCGAAGGGTCCCAGATCTTTTATGATTTTCCTTTGAAAAAACGTTAATTACGCAGGAATTCGACGGCGAAAAATCTTTTTAAAGCACTTTTTAAAAAGGTAACTCATTATAGGAAATTTGCTAACTAATTATAGGCATATATTTTCCCAGCTGTTTTGACGTTCATTTTTCATGGCAGCGAGTTGTCATGTTTGTGTGAGTCTACAAATATGACCCAGACGACTGTCTAAATTAGAAAGAATGCCCAAAAAGTCACTGCTTCGGTAAATTTATTAGTCATCGACCGACCTGTGAACGTGTAATCTTATGAAATATTATATTCCTGTGACGTCCCTATCGGCGCAATGAAGAGAAAATCTGCTTGCCTTGGTCAAATGCATCTAATACAATGTACAAACGGAAGAAAAACTACCAATTCTTGTGAAACGGTGTTGGAATATACACTTTCATGTATGGCTGCTTGATGACGGTCATACTTTACGTTGCGCTTAGTCTAGAGAGATATTAATGCGCAAAACCCTGAAGAAGACTTTTTTCAAAAATAATTCGGCTTTTTCTGCTTTATTCACTTATTTTATTCCACGGACAGGTTTCCTTTACATTTGCAACTTCAGTTTACTCAACTAGATCAATTTTTCACTTTTTCGTAATTCGTTCCTATTCTAAAATATAAGCATTTCTGAAAGATGTAATGTTACTTTGCAAACAACAAATGCCATATATTTTCTTACGATCGGTTCTGAATTGATGTTAAATTTTGGTGGACGCAGTGTTAGTTGATTTCGTGAAACGGGCCATAAGTCATGAAATCTATCAAATCTTGACTTCATTGGTTCCTGTTTGTCTAACCACAGCCAGAAGTTCTTAGTAGGTAATAGATATTCGCCTCCTCAGCCGATCATGAGTGGCGTTTTACAAGGCACGGTTCTAGGTCCCCTTCTCTTCATTGTGTACATAATTCACAAAATTTCGTTTACGCTGACGATCTCAAGTGCATTTATTTATTTTCTAAAGACACTGCCAATAGTTGCGTTGATAGAATCAACATTGATCTACTTATGCTCTCACGTTAGAGCTCTAGTTGGCAGTTGTGTTCGAACACTATGCAAGAGGGCTAAAACACACTGCAGCGAGCCAGCCGAAAGAAAGGCAGAACTTCGATATCTCCAATGCCTCGTCATGGCCAATGGGTATCCCCGCAACTTCTTCGAACGCAGCAGACATCGCAGGCAAAACCGAAGATCAGCGAACGAACACCCAAAGATACGGCGAGCGTTGGCATACATTGACGGTGTTTCGGAGGCGGTCTCCAATCTCCTAAGACCGATGGGGATCGGCATCGCCCACCGGCCGGAGTCAACCATTCGAAATCTGGTTATGCGGCCTAAGGACCCCCTGCCCATGGTGAAATAACAAACGTCATCAAACAGCTTCAATGCAATTTCTGCGCAGTCAACTACATTTGAGAGACCGGGAAACGGCTACAAACCTGAGTCGGAGAACACACGAGGAAAAAAGAAAAATGGACCCATTTTCTTTGATGGAGGAACACTGCGCTGACTCTGGACACACGTTTGCTTTCCAGAATGCTGAAATTATGGGTCAGGGTATTGACCGCGTGGCAAGGGAAACAATCGAGGCCTGGCACAAGGTAACAACCTCCATCAATCGTTGTGCGACGCTTCCTACGGCCTACCAAGCACTCAGTTCGCATGCCAATGATTGGAAATGCCAACTTAAACATGGGCCTAACGTGCATCCGAACATCGATGAGTGCATGGTGGACACGCACGCAATTCGCACCCGACGAAGGAACAGTTATCATCTCCGCCAGCTCAACCACTTATCTGGCAGGTGCGAATTTACACGGAGGTGGGATTGCAACCAATATAACCAGCCTAGAACGGAAGCTCCGGTCGATGGGGGTACTGAAAACCACTGCCAACGTGCGAACGCTGGCCCACGACTAGATAGAGAACAAGCTATCACCCGCCCTCCCCCCGTCCGCCACGGACCCGGTGTAAAGTCAAAGGATGATCACCAAAGGTGAAACACCGACCTCTTCATCAAGCAGCATGATGACTGAGGTTCTCCACCCCAACCTGGCTTCTCCTCCAGGCAAATTAAAAAACCTTAGTAATCCCATATTACCCGTAATATAACCACCTATAAATACTGTGAGGCGCGGTACAATACTTACCTCCAACGATAAAATCGTGTTTGATTTTGAATTGTCAGGACAATGTAACCATGGTTCCGGTGATCTCCTCTACTTCGCATATATATTGATAATGTGGAACCGACAAAGAAACAGGAGACCGGAGGGGCCAATTCTGGCTTAATAGCCGTCATCAGCCAGTCATACCCAATCCCAAGTGTGGCACACCTGGGATTTGAACCCGCGACCTTTTTTAATTGAGTCGAACGCTCAACAATTGAGCCACGGGCTCGTTGCTTTGTCAGTTTTGATCGGAAATATAATGATAGTGTGTGGCTCATCGATCTGCTTAAGGAACATTTATGGCTCCATTGGGCCTGGAACTCAGACTACTGCCCTCATAGGCGGTCGCATAGCGACGTATAGCATATGTTGATAAAGTGGAACCGACAAAGATCAGGGAGACCGGAATGGCCATCTCTGGTTTATTAGCCGTCATCAGACAGTCATACCCAATCCCAAGTGTGGCATTCCTGGGATTCGAACACGCGACCTTTAGTTATTGAGTTGAATGCTCTACCATTAACAACATATGCTCTGCTAGACTCAAGTTGAATTATTTAAGGACAAAAATTATGGTTTTTCTCTACTCAAAAGATATACGCAATAAGATTAAACACAGCGAATCGGACTGGTATTTGCGAACATAAAATCACACGTCTTCTCCTGGCTGGCATGGGTTCGAATCTATCCTAGCCTAACGAGATTTTCATAAGTTCATCATAGGAATTCATCATGCAGTACAAAACAAACCTAACTTCAAAGAAAATGACATTTTTTGCAGATGTATGGCCTAGTGAGATATTCTACTGTTTGCTTTTCAACATTGCATTGGAATTCAGACAAAATACGACAAAAGAATACGCCCATACCGATTTCCGATGTTCATGTTTTGGATTGTGTCTGTCCTGTCACAGTTCCGTCCACAACATTGATGTGCAGCATTTTTCAGTTGTTCATGATACGTCACATGTTATTATCGTATGAGAATACAATTTGGATTTGTTTTGACAAGAAAAGCTAGAATGCCACTGGGAGCTGTAGCAAATGATAGGATCTACGTGCATTTGAAATGCAAATAAATTTCCTTTCAATGCATTCTGAGTTAGATACAGGAAGATAACTGTATGTTTGTGGTCTAGGATGCCATCGAGCTTTGTATACTTCAACGCTCATCAAAATTGTGCAGGCATGTTAATTGTTTCTTTGAAAATTAGTTGGAGGCAGCAAGTTTATTTGTCTAGAAAAATAAGCACGATCCATGCGTTTACAAATCGGCCGAATCCTCTAATGGCTATTTTAATTCAAATATTATTATTCTTCTTCCCTGCTTAATTTGCCATGATTGTTTGGCATGCTAAACTGATGCAGCAAATTTTAGTTTTGCATTCATGAAATTTTAAATTGACTTAAACATGATTTACCTGTAGCCCAAATTATTCTGATAGACAAGTAACTTCCCATGCTATTGCAGAAGACGTATTCTTCAGGATAAAACTTGTTTTCGGCATCTTTGGTAATCGTTGTATAATACAATACTGTGTCATTGTTGATAACTTTTCGACCTAAAATATAAAGAAGTAATTTATTACTAGGCATAAAACTATCGTATTTATTGATGGATTTGTTTTCATAAATATCACTCACCGCATGTTTTAGTATCCTCGTTGTATTCACAAAATACTTTGTTGAATCCAAATATCCTAACCTGTTTTCAATCAATAAGCAAAAAATGCATTTTTAACAATAATGCTTACGGCCTCGATGTGACAGCACGAAGAAAGCTGAATGGCACATTTTATCTTCAGTGAATTACTCACGACCGACCGATGTATAAATGGAAGGGAATACTTGGGCAGAATGCAACCTACAGGAGAAACAAAATATGCTTTATCACTCCCTGTTATTTTTCTTAGTAGAGTAGACGATAAATTTGATAAAAATGGTTTAATGACTAACTTAAAGAGTTTTTTGCCCAGCCCTGCTTATCAAGCAAAAATTGCGTAATTTGTGTTATTTGGCCCTCCACACGGAAATCCTCCAACTCCCAACCGACTCTGAAGATGTTTTCAACACCGCAGATTTGGGCTGATGCTATGTAGCCAGATTCCTCTGAAAGAGCATCATTGCTGATTTGTTAAATTAAAAAGGAAGGTAGTAAAATTTATAATGTTTTCTCGAGTCTATGTCCTCTATTTAAATCAAACTTTAATAATAACATGCCAATCTTATTAGAGGATAAAAATATTTTTTTAGATTGCAAATAAATATGTTTTAAGTCCAATTTATGAACTCAGACTTAGGGCGGTTAAGAGAGCGTTGGACTTCTGCCTTACAGGTCACGAGTTCAAACCTTGGGCGCCACAGCACCTAGGGTTGGATATGGCTGGCTAAGGACAGCAAATAAGCCAAAAATGGTTATTGCAGTCTCCCTTGTGTTTGCAGATAGTATCACTCGGCATATATATATATATACATATAAATGGATTCTGACACAATTTTATCAATGATTTCTCTGGAAGGTGGTGCATAAATTATTGCGTGGCAGTGGAAAAGTCATTTTCTCGTCTCCAAACCTATTTGAGCAGTATGATGTTATAAATAATTGACTGTGATAACGTTCTGATTGGCAAGCTATTACTTCACAGGATTTATCAATTAATAAAACTTAACAAATTTTACTTAATGATAATTTCTCTTGTGTCATCAAAAATGTGATAAATTTGTGTTTTTGGGTACCGAATTTCAACTTAGTTGGCTGTAAAGAATGGCACCTTTGGTCTTTGCCCCATCGTAAATGAGATCGACTATCACAGACTCCAAATAGCTCGTGAACAGCATTAACATGACCATCGACAAGCTGAGGAAGGCGGGACCTCTCACGAAAGAGAAGCGCTGGCCAGAAACGCCACTGAGGCTGCGATGGCGCGCTTATACGGTCTGCCAAATATTCGCAAGCCAGAAATGTCCCAAAACCCCATCGTCTGTTTACGTGGCATCCCACTCTTTGGGTTGTCACAGTGGTTGAACCAGAAACTTTGTTTCCTAACCAAGGATTCGAAGAGAAAAATGAAGTCAGTAAATGAGTTCTTTACACGCATTCATGAAGTAGAGGCAGACGAGTTGATGGTTTCATTCGACGTGATCTTGTTATTTACATCTTTCCCACCAGCCTTGGTTATCGATACTATAAATGGCTTTCTCCGGTAAAAAAATATGACAAGCCTAACAAAAACCTCCTCGAACTGTGTATTAAGACATTCTTTACATTCCATGGCCAGGTCTATGAGCAAAAGAAGGTGACGCCAATGGGCTCGCCTCTGTCTGAACAAATGGCCGAAGCAGTTTTGCAGAGGCTTGAGCAACTGGCCTTCAGCTCGTTCTGCCCGACGTTCTGGGGCAGTTACATTAACGACATGCTCGGCATAATCATGAGAATTCACTAGCAGACTTTCAGAGCATTGTTTATTCCAATATTTTCCGACATTTATTCTACCATGGACGTAGAAGTCAACAATCAGTTGACCTTATTGACGTCCAAGTTACAAAGCTGGCAGACAAAGATAAGGACAACAGTCAATTGTAACGCAACCAACAATAGGCACATCCTTCATTTCTGAAGCAACTACCCTGCTGGTTAAGAACGCAGTTCAAAAACACTGCAGTGACGACAGTGGAAATAACGAGGAAATTGAATATTATTCAAAGTCCATCATCCGCAAATGCCTCAGAGAGCCTCATTTTTTAACGGTCGAGCAAAGAAAAGCTAACTTTGTGGCTCGTGATCCCTTAAATTAGGAACGTTTCAGAGGCGATGGCAAGAATCCTAAAATCTTTTGGTATTGGCGTGACTCATAAACCAAAATTCACGATCAGACAGCAATTCATAAAGCCCAAAGACCCGCTACCAGTAACAGAACAGTTAGCAGCGTTCTACAGCATACATTGTCAGATTGTGATGCAAGTTATGTTGGTGAAACGGGCAAGAGCATTGGCATAAGGTTGCATGAAAACCAACTTGCAATCAACCACATATTGCCTTTGGTTTTGTGTCATGCACAACAGATGGACCACGATTTCGCCTCTATAAAAATGAGTGTGATTGACCGAGCCAATGAGAATATGGCCAGACTCGTGCTCGAGAGTGGGTGTTCGACTGGCACACTCAACCGATATATAGACTAAAATTCCGCCTACCAGGCGCTTCATAAATGGTTTAAATCATTTCGACCAGGACCAATAAGGCAAACAAGCATATGGAACCGAGAGCGCACGCAACATAAAAAGCGGAGAGGCGGCCGAAGGTCACTTAACCAAAGTCAAACATTGCCTCACCAATGCGCCCGCAAAACAAAGAACAACTCACTATCGCAGCAACGATGATCAGTCCGCTGATTGACGTGGGGGAGGCCAACAAGCACGCTGACTTGCATAAAACTACGATTGCTCTAAAATGGGACAGTGATCACGTGAGCCCGCCGGCGTTTAACCTCGTGAAAGTCTAAGGGAGTCAGCAGCGATTGGGCAATTAAAAGTTCACGCGTCAACCATGGATATATAATTCACGGCAAGACTGACTAACTCAAGACCACCAGGACCAGCAAGCACTATTCTCTGATGATGGAAGCGAGAACGCTTTCGAAACGTCAGTACAAATATTATTTGTTCCATGAACTCGCCCCCTCTTCTTCTTCGTCTTCTTCGGACGATGATAAATGTGATAATATATCGGGACGATGGTGACAGGAAGGTAGACCGAATAAATGGACCAATAAAATCCCGTAAATATTATCCTTTTAACATTTTTTCTAAGAAAGAGATGATAAAAATGATTTGGGTTAACCCCGCTAGCCGACAAACAAGTCTTGGTCACATTGTCTGGGACATTACATGTGTGTTCTATCACGCACATGGGTGAAGTAAGTAATGGAACTTACACACGGACACTTAAATCTTTAAAAAATTACAAATATTATATGTTCATAGTATTTTTATTTATTGTGATCAAACCTAAAATATATATAAACATTCATTAAGGATTTCGTCATTGATTTGAGGTGAAAACATATGCATAAACGTCTTATTCAGATAGAGTCACATATAACTTGCGAATTGTTTAAAGTCCGTTTAATGATACTTTGTGGTCAAATCCATCAACTAATCTCTAATATGAAATCTGACTTCATGAAACATATTTGCTTTATATATACACAATTTAAAATTATTTTGAACATTGCTTAACGTCATTATAAGATAGCTGATAACTCTGAAATTTGAAGCTCAGTACAGTAAGTACGATGCGTCATCACAACCAATGCAATTCAGCATTAATTTCCATATTGCTGCAATGTATTCAATATGAAAATGTGTAGTTTTTTTAGCAAGGCAGGGTTTTCAGGTGTAAACTTAAATTTTTTTACTTTAATTATTTCTTAAGACGATTATTAAAATAAGATATCCGCGAAAAAAAACGGAAAGTATTTATGTTGTGACAGAATTCCAAAGAGTAAAAAAGGTTCTTTTTTACCTTAATTCCGAGATATTTAAACAATTCATGCTTGCTATATTTCATTTTTATCACCGATTTGCAAAGTAATGGTAATTAGTGCAATCAAAACGTCTTCTTGTTTGTGCTAAGCAACTCATACGATCTTCTAATTGGGCACTAAGAGACTTGGTCGTGTTTGATTTAAATGCTTTGTATGCAGGTTTAAAAACGCGTGGTATCTCTATAGGTATTCAAGTTTTTAAAGTTTTCAAAAGTGGAGCACATGTGCGGAACATGTTCATGAACAGCATACGACATCCTTATAGGGTATTGAAATGTATGGGATGCGAAGAAACATATTGATTTAGGAATCACAAGTTGATCCCCTAGTTCGACAATTTTTACTCCGTGCTTTCGCAAACTGAAATTAAACGCGCTGAGTTCCTTCTACATTAGTTAGAAGTGGTAGTATAATTTCACTTCGCGTACCATATTAATTCCCTTCACTTACCCACCCGTGTTTCGTGTCAGCATAGAGCAAAGAAGCCCAGAGGAGGGCCAGGGCACAGGCGTAAGAGTTGGTACGGTTTAAAAAGGCTGGAATGAAATCGAATTTAAAACCAAAAGATGCAATTTATCGAAATGCAAAATAGGAAGGGTTACCAACCAAATGCAAGAGCAGTTGCTTATTGCGCGAATCCTATAAATTGTGTTATAATTTATAGAAGCATCGAAAATACAAGGTACAATTCATAATTTATGTAATCTCAGTACTTGAGCATATGTTTATGGTGGGTAGTAAAATGAAGTTTGTTTCTTATCAAAACTTAAAAAGTTGAGGATTATAGTGCCGTTGTATTAATATATTATTTAAATATTATTATTTTTTAATCGAAAGATTTATTTAAAATTTCGTTTAATAACTTATGTGATCACACTTCAGACGAATTTCGATGAAAGAATCAACTTTATAATTGCAAACCCATACGTTTTTGTTGTCTGCAAGGAATAGTTTGGCTGTACCCTTGATTTGACTGGCAGTTTTCAATGGAAATTGAGAGATTTCTTTCATCCAAAAAGATCATCTAGTTTCAAAAAAATGTATAAGACTTCCATTCATGTTTTCAAAAAAGCTATCCCTACGATAAAATAAATAAAATGTGAAAATGAAAAATATACTCTGTCAAAATGCTTGTAAGGTATTTTACAAAATTATAACTTAACTTCTTCATGTGTATCATCCAACGAATTTCGTTGATAATTTAGTAGAACTAAGCATAAATTCATTTTGTTTAAAACATAAAGACAAGAAATTTGTCTTACAACCAATGACAACATAAGTATTTAAAAATCGTCCCCAAGCTTACCTTAAATGGTTGAGGTAGAAAAACATATATCCACGTGCAACTGTCATAAGTCCTTACTAAATTGTCTTTTAGTCCAGGTATATATATATCGTTTAACAGTGGCCAACTTTTGACACCTACAGAAAAGACGAAATTTTCACATCTTTTAAAAGACTTTAATTGTGTTCTTAGGCGTTTGGCGTTTTATGGCCGTTGGTTTCTCTTTACATAGAACAACATTGTGTTTATATAATTAAACAGTATATACATTTTATAAGACCTATTTGGTGATCCCTGGCTCGGCAAAGTCATCCGAAAAGGATAATTTCGTTTGAATAAACCATAATTTATTTTTGATATGTTAGTGGTCATATACAGATTCTTAAACAAACGTTTTTCGTAATGTAAAACTATAGTTAAATTGAAGAGTCTTGGTCAAATTCAAACAATAAAACTTACCCAGAGAGAATAGAATTATAAGTGACAGCAAATTGCTTTGCATTTTTAAAAGTAATGAGAAGAGCATTTGCGGGCCTATTTATCTTACGTTGCGTTTGACCTTCATTGTGAACAAAAAGACTGCCACAAGTTGAGTCAGGAGAAGTGCTGACTTCATACGTGGCATTAGAAGTCTTCAAAACAACTGAGAATAAGATATATCCACCTCCAGCTGGGGAAAATGCGAAGATTACATACAGACCAGTCACGAAGCGTTAATTTAACTGTAAACAGAAAATGTTTTGCGAGCAACGTCAATTTCTCCAAAATGAAAGGTTTAACATATCGACCATTAACACCTCCCACTGATAATATATCTTCCAATTGATCTGTTAATTAACAAAGAGCAGGCTAAATATTCTGACACAATCCAGAATAGACTATCCACAATTCGAGTTTAAGCAAGCTACGGCACATAATTTGTTAACAGCATTCTAGGTGGAGTTTGTAACGGAACCTATCGTTTTCTCACACAAACCTTTCAACCTTTTTAAAGACATCTAAGCTAAGGATTGTTTTGTATTGTGAACAATGTTTGTGGCGATCAAAAGTAGATCGATTGAATCATCAAAGTGCGAATCCTTTGCTTTTTACTAAAGTATTTTAAGTGCATAATTGCACTGGTTGTATAACACACAGCATACGTCACAGGAAGAATAGATTTGCGTCAGGATTTCATTTTCCGTATAACTAGAAGTATTTATGAAACTGTGCATAAGGACTTTTAATTCATATATAAACACGCACCGGAAGAAGTTTAAAGCTGACATTAACACATTACAAATTGTTGCCACAAAAACGATAGCCTATGTTTGCGTAAACGCGCAGAGTAACGACTTTGCCTCATCAACGCCTTCTTGTCAAATCCGATGAGAATGAAAGCTGATTAGATCTACCACGGCTCAAAAAGAAGGCATTGGTTGAAAACCATCTCGTTCAGGCGACAGACCATCACTCAATGCCCATGAGATGTTTGATTAATTGTAAGAGTTATTACTTTACCAATTTCACGATGAGGATGCGACAACAGACTCACATTAACACAAAAGGTAGGCAACTAACTCGTGATTTGGAAAAAACGTATGTACACTGTGTTTTTCTACCAAGAGGCAACACTTCAGAAACGTCAAGTAGCTTGCAAAGTTTTTATTTTACACGTGGTGCTTTATTGAATTGGTGACTTCTACTAAAAATACATTTTACCATCAGGTTGCTGAATATTCTACTAACGCCGATTTAAGTGTGTTAATAACTCAGTTGATATCTTGATACCAACTTCGGCAAAGCAAGTGCTGGTATGCAGGATCAGTGTATGTTTGCTATGTTAAGGACTGAGGGCTGGTCAATTACTTCAAATGTGTCAGCATTCTAAATGCAGATACATGCAACCATAGGGCCACAGTTATGAGGTCTCTAAAACGTCTTCTTACCGCAAGGTGTATTAAATGAATTTTAAAAGCTCCTTAACTGAGCAGTCGTGAAAATCGTTTTGCAAGGTCTCATCTTTCCAAAGGCAAAGGATATTTTGGAAAAACAATTTTCTTATGGAAATTTCCAACACCTTTCATCAGGTCAGGCGCAAGTGGCAAGTGACATGTCTGGCTAGTAACCCTCGGGATTGGAGTGCTAAAAATGTAAAAATAGACATTTTGAATTAAAATTTCATTTCACCAGTGAACCACCCCAATCTAAAACACAATGCATTAAAGTGGTCTTTTAGCTAATGGTGATAGCTTCAAGCCAATTACAATGTAAACCAAACGTTCAATTTCCGCTCACAATCAAGCTCTTAACATAAAGTTATACACAGGCTCTTTGGCTATTACACCCTATTTCATCTTACGAAGTGTTTTGAGTAAAAAATGCTCAAACGTACAAAAAAACGTTTGCCAAATGACTGCTAAGATTATGGCCATCGTTTAAACTTAATCATTTGGTTTTTTTCGGCAAAAGTAATTAAGAAACGAAGGAGCAGCACATTGAAACAGTGAGCAAGGTTTTATTTTATGTTATTTGTTAGATTTTGATAATTATACAAAATGGTGAAAAAGTGGCGAGAAGAAGATGAACAATAAAACTAACTGGACGCAAATGTAAGAAGAAAGTTAACATTTAAATTGATGACTAACACATGTTAACCATTGGCATTAACCACAAAATAACATTCTTTTCCTTGAATTAACATAAACAAATTTGATTAAATAGCACCATATTCAGCATAATCATACGGTATTTAATAACTGCACATCAACGACAGAATAACAATGCAGACAAAGGCAAGGGAGACTGCAATGGCAATTTCCGGTTCTGTAGTCACCATCAGCCAGTCAACCCCAGGCTGTACACCCCCGAGGATCAAACACGTGACCTGTTGAGCGCAGGTCAAACATTATAACCATTGACCCACGGGCCCACTTTCTTGCAGGTTTTAGATCGGAAATATAGATGATCCTTGATGAACACTCGCAGATTTCTAATTTAACTCACCCTTTAAGCTCTGCATTGTAATCCTCTCTTGGGTCCTTCCTGCGGTTGGAGTAATAAATGTAGTAGATAATGTCTAAGAAGTTTAATAATCAATAAAAGTAGGATTATTGTTATAGGAAGGATTACAAATACCATTATCCATGGTTATAAAAGACAACAGAGTGAGGGGAAAGGTTATAATGAGCTCTTTAGCTCTCACCAGTCTATTATACCTAACTCCAGGTTCTGTATCACCCGAGACATGGCCTTTCGAACTGTTGATCACAAATCCAAAGCACAAAATAATATAGAGCAGGCCCACAAGCTTTGATCGCTGAATCGTCAATTTAATGGGTTTGAACCTCCCGTGAAGTACCACATGGCAATGGGTATGCCGGATTGATGAAAATTTATTAAACTCATGGCTTATCCAGTCTCCATTGTCAAATGCTGTATTGAGCTCTGACTCTGTGTGGTTATTTAGCGAACTGTGAGCAATACTCATCAACGGGCACTATTAGCGATGGAAACGGACGGGAAACAATGCCCATTATTTAATGCTTAGAGCGTTGGACTTCTGAGCAACATTTAATTGTTTCGAAACATCGGGTACTTTGCCACCTGCTGTTGGGTATAAGGATACTGAGCCCGTGGTTTAATGTTTAAATTGCTAAACTTTTGTTCAAAATACTACAGTCTTGAGCCTCAGATGGTATCATATGTGGGGTTAGGTTTGACCGCCTGCTGATGGCTTATGAATACAAAATTGCCTTTTCAATTTCCCGTGTCCTTATTGGCATTGTTAGTCTGCCTAAGCAGATAAATACTTAAAATTCACTAAGGCCAAATTGAACAAAATGAATAATTTATATGACGTGAGCAAATACAACTTGGGGTTTACTAGAATATAAATTAATTTCATTTCGCACCATAAAAAAGTAAAAACGAAGCGAAACCAAGGAACAATTCGTAAAATTTCAAAAGAAGGGACAAATAATTTATGATCGTTCTGAGAATTCATTCGGTGCGACATCCCTCTTACATAATGTGTACTATACATGAACATGTTTAACGTATAGTAAACCTTCCACAAACAGGTTATAAACGTATGAATATTCTAAGCATTATTTCTTTCCCCGTCAGCAAACTGTTGCTCTAGTTGTACGCCCTGTTCATCCGTAACCTTTGGCAAAATGTTTGGGCAGCTTATTTATACATTCCCTTTAATATCACTCATTGTCACTCAGAAGACAAAAAAAACAAAATGAAGGAAGAGATTAATCAGCAAAGTCCAAGTAAGAATTGTTATCTACTAAAATGCCGCCGTGATGTCAATCCTCCGTCCAAACAAACACATTGATACAACATAATTTATTTAAATAGCATTCACATTATGCCCGCCCAAAAACGGCAACGAAAAAAGGGCGTTGCATTAACATCTGATACCGATCAGCCTTTCATTTGGCTGCTTTCGTGATATTATCGAGGGTTTACCATCAACCGAATACATCTCTTCGCGCAGCAGATTATAGGAAGAATGTAACTGTTCAGCTCACTGACATCATTTTATGAACTCTCTTCGATGCTTTATTGAACTTTGACTTTTATGTTTTTTTATTTGTTATTGGCGCCAACGTTACTTCCCGAAGATATGGTCAAGTCAGTTGCGCGCGGTGCCACCTTCGACACTATATGCAGTCTCTTTTGCCAGTTTCGCCCAGACCGTCTGTCTGCGACACTTAAATCGCGAGAGGTCCGGCGGTATGCTCTCTCGTATATTTGTAATACGTTCAAGTACACCGGTTTTTTTTACCACCACCGGTCCACATACAATGGTGCCCTCTGGGTTTCTTTTCGATTGATAATAACTTCACGCAACCAAAAATGTATTCCAGAGGAGAACGCAAGAATTAACTCCTAAAAGGTGTTTCCCGGGCACTCCACCAGACAAATTACTTTTTCCCATTGCCTCTTGTCTTCCACGTTCCTCAAATTATATCATTTTTGCCACATATTTTCCCGTCCGCCGAGTCTTTTGTCTTCAACCTAGCACAACCTCCTTATTGGCCTCTAATACGCAAGCCAAAATACAAGCTGTATCTTAATCTGTATGCGCTTTTTATCAACCGCCATTAACCGTGTGCTTAGTTTCCTCAGGTGATGTTTTCCGTGAACACTCATCTGAGAGGCTGAGAGGTACATTTACAATGCGCCTACTTTTTTTCGCAGAAATCCTTATGAAAACTCAGATCTACGTGCATAATCACATTTGGCAAATACTGGGTCCGCTCGTAACTTCAGTGTGCATTTCGGAGTCATACACTTCAAAGAGGTGAATGCAGTTATGACGGTGGACACGATGACCGCTTTGCCAATTCATTAAAAGGCACGGGATTTAAAGCGAAGATTCACATCCAATTTTCTTGTTTAAATAAAGTGGCAAAATCAGAGCAACCTTCCGGCGGTGCACAGACTTGGCCACAAAACGCATCGTGGAAGAGTTAGGCGTGGGCATCGCCCGTTGACCTTTCCCTGTCATGCTTGCCAGATTCATGAAGTTCAAGAACGGGCTAGACGCGTGCTAGCAATTGAGCGTTGTGTATCACATCACGTGGGAGAAAGGACCTCACCACTAAAAAGTAAGAAAAATTAAGAATCATCATCCCACGGATAGTCCAGCACAAATAGCCATTCAACTTCGCAAATACGCAGATGATGCCATGAGCCACCAACACCACGGGGTAGTAGCTACTGGAGGCGTGGTTGTGAGGCCACAACGACACCAATAGATGAAATGCATGAGTCCAGGTTTATTAAACACTACACCTAGCAGCCAGGTGGCACGGCACAACCCGTCGCGAGGCACGAAGGACAACACCTACTGGCCATATTTCCCATTTATTTAGATGATTCGGACAAGTCCTATGCGCAATCTTTTGCACCTCTCTCCAATCATTACCACGGTATGACTGCATTCATCTACCTGAGCTTTTGCACTTTAATGTGCAGATTTTCAAATTTTATTCATTTAGTGTTCAAACATCCGTACATTTAACGCTGTTCACGGTTGCAACAGTATGCACCCTATATGTTGGAAGTTTATAACTCTTCGCCTGTTAACCTTTTTAAATGAATGAAAATGCTTGTGTCCGTTGCCATCGATAACTATAATCATTTCGTTATTTTATGATGGTAAGAAGACCTGTAATGATTATAAAATGTTTACCTGTGAAGAACGGACTAAAACTCTACGCTGGTACATTCAATGAAAGGAGAGTACCTCCTTGCTCGCTTCAGCGTTTGGGTGGTTAATCGATTTATTAATTTTTAAATATGCTTACCAACACCATTTTCGTATCAAATAATTTTCACTTGACCCATTTGCGAACGTTATACCACATAACCTGCGGCATACCTTTAGGTAGGAACGGTATGGTTTATATGTTTCAAACAATTTGCATCGTTTTATAAACGTAAATAAACCTGAATAGGTAGTTTTTGTTTAATTTTACGAATGATGCTTTATTGAATTGGTGGTTTCTATTGAACAGACGTCTTACCATCAGCTTGTTGAATATTCCACTAACGCCGATTTAAATGTGTTCATAACGCAATTCATACCATAATACCGAAAAGGCTGAGCAAGTGCTGATTTGCCATATCAGTGTCTATTTGAAAGCATCAGGTTGATTTAATTTCACACTTTTCTAGTGTTTCTGCCATTCCAGCGTCTACTAAGTCATCTATTTCTAAAATTAACCAGTGATTAACCACGAATGGCGGATCGGATTTGCGATCGCCTGATCGGAAAACCTCTTTCTGCAACCCAGAATTTCAAATTCTACCAAAGGCTTCATAATATTGCATAGGGCAAAGCTAGTGCAAAATTACGTGAGAAGACGCGCCAAAGCAGTTTGCTTTTAAAACAAATGAGGTAAGTTAAACTATTTCAAAGTCATCAAAATTATAAGTGCGCATGAAGTGCTATCATAGAACCATGGATACGAGGTGGCTAAAATCGTCTCTTTACTGCAAATTATATCCAATGGTTTTTAAAACTCTTTACATGAGCACGCATGAAAAGCGTTCTTCAAATGCGGATTTTGCAAATTTTCACATTTCCCAATGCCAATTATGTTATTGGAAAACAAAAGCCTTAAGGAAGGTTCCAACACCAGCCTTTAGGTGAGGCGAAAGCGGTTAGTTACATGTTTGGCAAGGATCCCTCTATATGCATTCGAATATAAGTACTTCAGTAAGACACTCAAAACCTAGGCTAAAACTCTGCCTACGTTGTTTCACTCCAACAGTATCTGGTAATGAACAGAGGTTCAAGGTTTATTGCTAGACGCTTGCTAGCAATTTGGTGCTGTTTATCACATCCCGTAAGAGAAAGTTCCTCACCACTAAATAGTAAAAAGAGGACGACACATCATCCCGCGATTAGTCCAGCACAAAGAACCATTCGACTTCGCAAGCACGCGGATGATGCCGCGGGCCATGAACACGATGGTGTAATAGCCAC
Organism: Schistocephalus solidus; assembly: GCA_017591395.1. Classification (NCBI taxonomy): domain Eukaryota; kingdom Metazoa; phylum Platyhelminthes; class Cestoda; order Diphyllobothriidea; family Diphyllobothriidae; genus Schistocephalus; species Schistocephalus solidus. The sequence continues at coordinate 29,034 of WEDG01000157.1, forward strand.
TGGAGGCGTGGTTGTGAGGCACCAACTACGCCAATAGATATATTACATTAATCCAGGTTTATTAGACACTGTGCCCTAGCAGCCGGGTGACACGGCTCAAATCGTCGCTAGGCACGAAGGTTTAGTGAATCAAACGACTTGGAGCAGACCTAGGCGCGAACATTTACACCTAGGTCGGCATGAAGGCATTAATCTACCTCAGTGTTTGCACTCCAATGAATAGCTTTTTAAAGATTATTCATCTCGGTGTTCGTACCTTCTTCGTAGCTGAAATATATACTTCTGCATCTAAAACGGGTGTCCGATTGTGTGCTCTGTGCAAACCTTATTACATTGCCTTGGTAGACTGAGGTAGATGAGGAGTGAAGAGCCGTGCGCCTAGTGATAGTTGGTAAACTGAAAAACTACTGCGTTGCCTGCTCACCATGTGTGAGTATTTCAGCATCATTGCCAAATAAATATTAGATAGAACGGGTCAAAACTCGAAGCCGCACGCCGTTCGAATCGCATCGCACGGCCCTAATATTACTAAAGAAGTCGGCCTTGAACAGCACCACAGAATTACCAAAAGTCCTTTGACTTGACAGTTTATTAGTTTATAGTGATAAAAGAGATACAGTATATTAATGAATTTCTTTATTTCTCACTCACTCGCGTCCATTATAGGTACAGTTTCATAACCAGTGGTCGGGTCGGTGGCGATCGGTTTTTGCACAGCAGTGTGCGCATTGACGTGGCGCCACAATATCTCAATGCGGAACAATGATTATTGAGCATTGCTGGTAGGAACTGCCGACCCTGCATGTCTAGTCAGTGGCCAGATTTGAGTAGTAATGGTATATGACAGCAAATGCCTTTTACTATGCAGCGGAATTTCTAGGCCACCGTATGGCCAATATTGAACTGCAACCCCTAAAAGACTTATGCATACTTGCTGCACAAAAACGTTATTTGTAATTCAGTTTCACTGCTGTCCAGTATATGTAAAGTCAATGGAAACAGGTTGCCTTCATTTAGATCTCGGGATTTTAGAACGTCAAATTACTTAACGACGTAGTTTTCTACATTTTCATAGTGACATTTAATCATGTCTTAATAATGTTATATATGAAATGTTGGCTTAAACGGAAAATGCGTTTGTACTATCAGTTTGTTAGACAATCGTCAAATGTCTCTTTATGTGTTTTATTAACTAAGTTGATGCCATGAGAGCGGCATCTTGTGTAAACCTCTGTTCATTTAAAGCACTGAAGAGCAAATGTTATTTCTCTATTAAAGCATCAGATAAATTTTGCCGAACATTTTCATTTTCTCTCTTACATGCGCAAATACTCATGATAATATCAAGTGGTACAGAGCATCTGCCAAGCCACGTACTTCTTAAATATAACCAGCCATTCACCGGCAATGATGGATCAGATTCGTAAACGCCTACGCAAGTAACGCCGTTCTTAAATCCGGAGTCGCCAAATCCTTCCTACGGCTTTACAATATTACAAAGGGCGCTGTGAATGGAAATAATTTGATCCTACCCACCAGAACAGTTTGCTGTTCAAAGGACTACGGGTTGTCAAAAACAGTAAAGGTGCCAACATTCTAAATCCACGTGTCGCGTTTTCATAGTGCCATTGCTACGAGGTATCTAAAAATGTCGCCCTACCGCAAAAAATAGCAAACGGTGTTGAAATTCGCTGTATATGTGCATACGGAATAATCGTGCTTCAATTTCTGACTAGCAAATGTAAAATTGTAGCGTTGGTTAGAAAGGGAAAGTAGTTTAATATTTCTTTATGTCAGACACAGGTGGCTACCAGCATAACTGATCAATGATCACACGAAGAAAGTGGGACAAACAGTTCAAAGTTGGAACCAGCCATTGCAATCTGTGTTTCAATCTATCCGTGAGCCACTCCACAGTAACACAAAATGGGCTGATCTCGAGGTCCCAGTGGTCGGGTCGGAGGAGATCGGTCTTTGCACAGCAGTCTGCGCATTGACGTGGCGCATCAATATCTCAATGTGGGACAGAGGTTAGTCAGCATTGCTGGTAGGACCTGCCGATTCTGCATGTCTAATTCATAGCCAGAAGGAATTTGACAGCAATCGCCGTTTTCTATGCAGCGGAAATTCTAGACCACCATATGGTCTATCTTAAATGGCAGCCCCAAAAGACTTTTGTATTTTTGCTGTACAAAAACGTTTTTTAAAATTACGTTTCACTGTTGTCCAGTTTACATACAGTGAACGGAAACAGGTCGTCTTCTATTGGATCTCGGGTTTTAGGAACGTCAACTTACTTATCGACATAGTTTTCTAAATTTTCATAGTGATATTTCATCACGTCTCAATAATGTTATATATGAAATGTTGGTTTTAAAAGAAAAGCCGTTTGTACCATCCGTTTGTTAAACAATCTTCAAACGTCACTTGAGGTGTGCTATTAACTCAGATGATGTCGTGACAGCGGCATCATGTGTAACCTACTGTTCAATTAAAGCACTTCAGAGCAAATCTTATTTCTCTATTAAAGCATTAGGTAGATTTTGCCGATATAATCCTTTTCTATCTGCCATGCGCAATTTCTCATGATAATATCAATCGGTACAGAGCAGCTGCCAAGCCACGTACTTCCAAACATGCACCAGTCATTAAACGGCAATGGTGGATCAGATTTGCGAACGCCTACGCAGGTAATGCCGGTCTTTTACCCAGAATCGCCAGATCAAATGCTCTGAATTGAAATAATTTGAGCATATCCTCAAGAACAGTTTGCTGTTAAAATGACTACGGTTAGTCAACTACATTAAATGCGTCAGCATTCTAAATCCGCGTGGCGTGCTTTCATAGGGCCATTGTTACCATGTATCTTAAAACGTCACCCTACCACAAAGAGTAGCAAACGGTATATATATTCATACGGGATAATCTTGCTTAAAATCACTGACAAGCAATTATAAAAATTTTAGCGATGCTAAGTAAGTAAAAGAAAAAGCATATCTTAAGGGAAAGTTTGCTTCATTTTTCTCGAGCTCAGGTGCAGGTGGCTACAAGTATAACTGATCAATGATCACACGAAGGAGGATGGCCAAAAAACGCAAAGCTAGAAACAGTTATTGCAATCTGACTGTCAATCCACCCATGAGCCACTGAACATTAACGAAAAATGGGCTGATCTCGTAGTCCCATTTTTCCATTTACTTGGCATATGTTGAATCCGTGGGCTTAATCAATCAGTCAAAAAGTGTTAAAAATATGCGGTTTACCATTTTAACCATATTTTATCTTCCGGAATTTTGATAAATGATTCGCCAGCGAAAAAGGTATTTCGCCGTGTGAGTGCTTTAATGATTACTATCTTATGCAATTAATTTAGTTTTGTGTGTTTTCTGGCAAAACGTGGTTTATAAAAGTTTAGTCATCACTTTCATAATTTGAGCAATATGTTCTTATTATAAACGTTTTACGTTGAATGTTTATAATCACATAAAAATCCTAAAACAATTAATGTATAATAAGGAACATTGCTTCAATATAAAAATAATAGTTTATGTCTTTATTTTTCTAAAAACATTTTGTCAGATATTTTACCAGTTTTTAAAAAAGTGCCTCTATGTATGTAAATAGGTGTATGGAGTAATTAATGAAGCATGTTATTTTGTAGAAATCGCCCATTGGACTATCTTAATAAAGCCAGGTTAATTTGTTAAATAATAAGAAAACGATGTTTCATTTATCATAAGCGAACTCATTACAGATCATTCCTTCATATATTCCTATTTTAAAGTTAGACTTTTATTGTAAGGTCATTCTGCAGATAGGATATACGTAATTATCTGCATAAGATAGCCTTCAATAAAACACACTACCTTTACAGTACCTTTAACTCGTTTGTTGTATAAAAAGACGCGAAAAGCTGATCACTTCTTGCAACAATATACGTTAAAAAAATAAATAATCAAATTTTTAATTATATTTCAAATCACCATTTTACCCAGCAAACGAAAACGCCACTTATTTTTATTTCGTTATCCTAATAAGTTTTAACAAACACCTGCACGAAAGCGATTAGGTAATTCATTATGCATATTTGGTTCTAATGTCAGTCGCCAGAATCCTGAGATAGAACGTTATAAATAATTTATTTATGTGCAGTTTTCAGCATGGAAACAAAAAATGATTTTTTGTCTTAAACAACTGACATTTGGAGAAAAACTAAAAAATAACAATTAAACTATTGCTTGCAATCAGCTTTTGAAACTTACTGTTAAATCATATGCTCTGATTGCTCTGTTGTTTTTTACCTGGGAATAACTATTTGCAGATATTTAATTTGGAATTTTCTTTGGAATATCTGTATTCACTTCATCATATCCGCACACTTCAACTTACATATTTAGATGCATGAGCCCAGCGGTTGGCATGGTACACTATGGCACAACGCGCAACAGACACTCTCAGTCATGCAGATTAGATATGAAGCAGTTTCAGTTAAAAAAGTAAGCTTCTACAGGACTGCAGTATTCAATTCACAAGACGCATTATTGGGAAGTTCAATTGCCAAAAGATCATGGATAAAACCTAACAGCGAATTTCAAAACTTACCCTGCAGCTTTACTTTGAGATTTATGTCCCATTCATTGATAACATGGGAGTGAGAATACATTAATTAATACTCCTGTACACTTTGATTCCGAATACACCTCAAACCGGCCAGATGTCATCCAAAAGCAATCACATGTGAAATCGGTATCGTAAATTCGTTTGACGCATTGTAATTTATTATGAAAGAGCATTACAAATTCTCTATTCATAACTCTCTTTGAAACATAAATATGCAAATAGTACCTTGTATAAGGATGTTTTATGTGTAGATTACGGACCTCGTAAATTACCAGAATTCATTGAAAGAACTTTTGAAATCATTAATGTTTATGCAGTCCTCATCGGTGAAATCAAGTAAAACATTTTTTTGCATTATACACGTGAATGTTTAAAAAAAGAAAAAAATGCTTGCAATCAGCTTTTAAAAATTGGGCTAAAAATAATACTCACTAAGTGTTCTGTTGTATTTTACCTAAAATTACTTATAAGAAGATAAGGACTTAGCATATTTATTTGTGAAAAACATTCCCATGGAAGATTATCATGCAACCAATATATTATTTAATCAGGTTTAAAAATTTATATGATGTATGCGCTCCTCTCTTTCAGTTTTCTTTATTCCGCGGGGCACATTATTGAAGTAACCGTTTAGTAGATGGATACGCAGTGGTGCTAGATGGCGTACATGAACACATAAATTAACGAATATGCGAAGAGTTACACCAAATCAGTAATTATCCAATAGCACATCTTCAAAATTGTCAAAAACCAACTTATTTCAATTTGAACATCGAAATAACATGACACATTCGATACAAAATTACATTTTTCAGGTGAGACAAATATAAGTTGGCAACTGCATATCAACGACAAAATAAAAAGGCTAAAAAGCCACATTATACTGCGAAGGCCATTTCCAGCTGATTTGCCGCCATCAGCGAGTCATACCCAATTTCAGAGGCTCAAAATCAAAACATGTTGATCTGAAGTTCACAATTCTTTCAATTGATTTACAAGCCCATTGTCTTGTCGGTTAAGATCGAAAATATACGTGACAATTGACGAACACTCACTTGTCGCTTAAGGAACTTTCTCACTCGGTTCTGCTGAGAGGTTAACTCTCTTGTCCAGTCAGCAACTTTCCAGTGACTACTACTGGTAGAATAATATCCTTTTTTCGACTTCAGGCAAAATTATTCAACCCGTAATCTGTATAAGCAAGGCAGTTATCCCATATTCCCTACGTATATACTAGTTTGAAGTCCAGACACGTTTTTCAATTATTTTTCTGTGGCTGCTTAACACAGTTAGGAGGAATTTTCCACCTCAGTGGGTCCCACAGTATTCTCTGTGTGATTTCAGTTTTCTGACCTGCAGAAAAATATCAGAGAAATACTTTCTGAAAGTAGTATGTACAGACATGTAGTTAAGTGACCGGTACATGTCTTTTTTGTATCAGAACCAACATTTCTATGAATATATTTGTCGAAAAAAATGAAGCACTGGTTGTTTTACGAAATGCATATTTTTCAAACAGACGAAACTATGCAAAGTATTTTTCTGACATGCAAAGAAGTTAAAACTTATTTCTTACGTACGTACTAGTTTGCAGACAAAACACGTTTTCTGCTGATGTTTCAACTGCTGCTCAGTTTGCCCAGCACAACGCAACGATTTGCGCCGAAGAAAATTAACAAAATCGAATAACAAACGAAAGGAAATTTTAAAAAAACATTGTATGAGAAGAAGAATGAATTTCTATGACAAAAACCTAACAATGTACTTCCTATGTAGGTAACAGCAAATACAACAAACACTTATTTCGCTGATGTTTGCTGCTTCTGCGAGGCACAGAAAAGATTGTTTTCGGCTCCTCATTTAGTACCCCGGCGTTCGCTTTTCGGTGTTTGGTATACGAACTCTTGAGAATAATGACAGAAATATTGACTGAAATTATTATGTGCATGATATTAAGATTAGCGACTGGCACATGACGTTTATGGTCAGACAGGAAATTTAAAAAATTTTTTTAGTAGAATACAATCAATCTTTGTCAAAATACCATGAAATGCACATTCTACAATCAGGTAAATATATAATAAAAAGGTATATTTAGTGGCAAAAACTTTATACCCAACTTCCTACGTAGGTACTTAAAAAAGATCAGGCACGTCATTCACTGATATTTTTTCTGCCACCTAACGCAGAAAGGAAGGGCTCGGCTCTCCAGTTTTTTCCCCATCCGTTCGTTATGCGGCTATTGTAATATTATATTTTGAGTATAATCACATAACTATTTTTTTGAAATTTCAATGTTCAGGACATGTTTTTAAGTGACCTGTACAGGACATTTTGGGGTCAGGCCCATAATTTCAATAAACATTTTATACATTTAAAATCAAGCATTGTGGAATATCGACAAAATGCACATCCTTAAACACAAAAGAACAGTTAAATGAATGTATCTTTAAAGGCAACGTTTTCATACAGTGCGTATAACGTAGGTGCTAGCGACAGGTACATGACGTTTATGGTCAGACAAAAAATTAACAAAAAAAACATTTGCGTGGCATTCAATCAATCTAAGTCAAAATACCACGAAATGTACATTCTTCAATCAGGTTTATCTATAAGTAAAAGGTATCTTAATTGGCAAAGACGTTTTACCCCACTCCCTACATAGGTACTAAATAAGACTAGGCACGTATTTTGCTGATATTTCTACTGCTGCTTGACACAGTAACGTAGATCTCGGCTCATCAGTTTGTCCCAGTCCCTTCTTTATGCGGCTACTGTGATATGAAATTTTAAGAACAATCACATAACTAATATTTTTGAAATAACTATGTGCAGGATATGTTGTTAAGTGACCGGTGCAGGACATTTTGGGTCAGAGCCACAATTTGAATTAAAATTGCATTCCTATAAAAGTAAGCATTGTGGAATATTGACAAAATGCACATCCTTCAAAGCAGTAGAGCAGTTATAATAATGTTTCTTCAAAGGGAATTTGTCAAGACATATCATCAAGTTTCGGCTAATCAGTTTTTCGTCAGCATTCTCTATTCGGTTTATGGTATCAGCATCAGCATGAACCGCAGTTAATAATCGGATACATTTGTCTGAAAAACTTTCTGCAGGATATGCAGTTGTGTCACTGGAACATAACATTTTGGGATCAGAACCAAAATTATAATGAAACTTTGTATCGATGTAAATTAACCATTTTTAAGATACCACGACATGCACATTATAACTTCAGGTAGTTTTATAAGTAAAATGAGTCGTATATTAAAAAATGTTATACGTTACTTCCTTTGTAGGTTTAGCTAAAAGACTTGGCACTTTTTACGTTGATGTTTTCACTTGTGCCTGACGCCGCAACAAATGGATCGGCTTCTCAATTTGACCCCCGGACGTTTTTGCAGTTTTTGGTATATGGACTCTAGAGAATAATAAGATACATATTTTCTGAAATAAATATAAACACGACAGGAAGGTTAGCTACAGAAATATGACTTTTATGGTCCCATGCAATATCTGCAAAAAAACCATTTGTACGGAATACAATAGATTAAATTGAAATAACCACGAAATGCACGTTTTTCGCTGATGTTTTTACTGATTAGTGACGTAGTGACATACTTGTCTTTCTCCCTAGTGTGTCCCATGCGTTCTCTTTACGGTTTCTCCTATATATAGTGCGGAGAATTAGCAGAAAATTTCATGCGATATAATTATTTGAGCATATGAAGTAAGGTGGCCGGTTATTGACTTTTTGATATCGGAACAGACATTTGAACAACAATTTGTATATATGCAAATCGAAAAACTGTGGAATAACCATGAAACGCTTATTTCACAAAAATGCATTATAATAAGTTTAATAAATCCGATATGGCCATTAAGTTATACCGTACATTCTACGTAGGTACTACCCTGAAATGCCAGACACGTGTTTCTCTGTTGTTTGTATTGCTGCTTGATGCAATAAATAAGGCTACGGCTTCCCAATCGGACCCTTTACGTTCTTTTGGAGCCCTAAAAGATGATTAAAGTACTATGTTCTGAAATAATTATGCGCACGACATATATATTAGCAACAGGAACATGCATTTTAAGGTCGGAAATGAAATTTTATAAAACAAAATGTGTGAAATACAATCAAGCATGGTCAAAATACCATGAAACGCTCATTTTTCAAACTGATGTTTCACCTGCTGACTGCTGCGGCAGCGATGGGTTCACTTTTTCGTGGTTTGGCCAGCTGTCTCTATTTGGTATCTAGTGTACGGACTTCCGGTAGAAATCAGTTTAATATATTATGAAATTATTGAATGCAGGACATGGATTAAATTTAACAGTTCCTAATATTTTGCAAAGTGAACCAAAGTTGCTATAATATTTTTTGCCGAAATAAATAAATCTTTCTTGAATAACCAAGACATGCACAGCAGTTCGAGCTAAAAGAAGAATGAATATCGTAATGCAAATACGTTGTGCTGTACTTCCTAAGTAGGTACTAGCTTAAAACCAATTCACTTGTTTTGTTGACGTTTCTGCTGCTGCGTGAGGCAGTAACGAGCGATTAAGCTCCTCAGTTTTTTCACACAGCGTTCTCTAGCTGTTTTTGATAAATTAACTAAATTGAATAATCGGAGAAAAACATTGCGAACAAAATGTGTGCAGGACATGGATTTATTTGACCGGTAAATGAATTTACGGGATCAAAACCGAAATTGCAAGGAATATATTTATCAAGTGACTACAACCAATGTGGAAATACCTATACATTATACAAAAATGTCAAAGAAAAATTTGAATTTATTTTATATGGCAAAGACGTTATACCATAATTCCTGTGGAAATACTTCCTTAAAGGCAAGACATGTGATTCACTGACTTTTCTGCTGCTGCGTGTTGCGGCAGTGAAGTGGTCGGCTTCTCAATTCGACCCTCAGCGTTCAAGATTTCTACGAAAGTTGACACATTCATCTGGAATTATCCAAAATGTAGTTATGAAGGTGTATAGTCATCGACTGGTCTGATCTAATGTTTTGCGAAATAAACATTTTCATAATTGTGAAGAAAGGATTTATTTGATGGTGCTTTAGTATTTATTTTGTATAAGAAAAAATTCAAGGTCGCTTTAATACCTCTAAATGACTGTACAAAGTTGTTTTTGCTAATTCAAGTATGGTTTGATAGAAAACGTACATCCGATGTTCGTTTTGGTACTAAAGTGATGGAAAATCTTTTATTTTGAAATATTTTACGTGAAAATAGACTATCAGTTTGCTTTTAAACACGTATCTAGTTGTTTAAAAATTTATTACTGGAAAACGGCGTTTCAAATTGAATACTATCAGAACGCTTGTTTAAGTGTTTCCTGGTGCATATGATAAGTACTGCATCGACTGCAAAACTAAGTAAGCAACATGTATTTTTGCCTTGGTGACATCTAACAATATATCCCATTATTTCCGCGTAAGACACACAGCATTTAGAGCAAAAATTGGATGACAAAGCAAACAAATGGAGGATTCAAAATTGTTCAATTGATGTTTCAATTGATGTGATATTCTATTACGTATGCTCGATAATCTTTACTTATTGTTAACCGAATTTTTAAGGACATTGCACAATTTAAAAAAATGCACACTTTATGGTTAGGTATTTTGAAAAGCAGTCGAAGAGATGTTTGGTACACAATTAATAAGCACTATAAAAATTAAATACCAGTCAGTTATCAATAATGATTGCTCATCACAAATTGAACTTCATTTTAATATGAACCTCCATTGGGCTCAGTTAAATATGTAATAGTTATTCAATGTATCTACAGTTCAACCTGGACGCAGCCGTGGACGTTTTGCTGCATGATTCTTCGTGAAAAATTATAAAGAATAAGAAATTATTTTTGAATTGGCGTTTGTGATGGAATTGATTGTGGGTTATGATCAAGACAAAATTCTGTGATCATGACAAATCTGCTCTAGCTTTAACATCTGTCCAGGAAAATTTCGTAGATTTTCAATTCGTAACGCAAATCATCATCTCAAATGTCAAAAGCTTACTAAGTGCATTCTTTGAAATTTTAAACAAAACATATTAGTCACAAATTGGCTCTACTGTTTAGAACGTTGGACTGAGGCGGTCGATATAGGAAATACGGTGAACGCAGTCTATATCAAAGGGTATCTCAACAACAACTTCGACAGCTTCTACGGCTACTAATCAACAATTACCAATGGTGCAGGAAAAAAAACAGTCCGCCTAAAACAAATAAAAACGTCCAAAATGCAAAACTGACACCAAGAAGGAAAAAGCCAATGGACAACCGACTTCGAGAGATTCCTCAAAAAAGCGCGAACACGGGGTATTGACCATTGCCTTGTCCTCCACAGGAAATACAAGACAGGCTTTTGAAGTGGACCTGCTGAACCGGGCCACCGTGAACCCGAAACTGTTTTACGGTTACCTTAGGCAGAATACACTGAACAAGGATCCGATACCCCTACTGAAGACCGCCGAGGGCATAGACCTTACTGAAGACGGTGCGAAGGGTGATCATCTTTCGGAATTTTTCAAGTCGGTTTTCAGAAAGGAAACGAGTTACAATTACCCCTACCAATGGCTTCGAAGTGGATACAATAGTCAAGACTGTTAATTTCACCGAGACTACTGTCCTCAAGGAACTTGTGGGGTTAAATGAATCTAAGTCTCCGGGTCCCGATGAAGTACCTGCGAAGCTGTTGAAAGAGCTCTCGAGAGAGTTAGCAAAACCACTCTCTACGCGTTTTCAAACATCCTTCCAGACCGGAAGTCTACCAGCCGACTGGAAATCCGCATGGATTACGCCACTTTATAAGGGTGAGAGCCGGGTCTCTGCACACAATTATCGACTGGTTGGCCTTACTTCAGTTTGCTGCAAAATCATGGAAAAATAATTAAGCAACAACTAATGCAGTTCTTCGAACATAACAATCTGCTATCCGAAGCCCAGCACGGTTTCCGTAGAGGTAGATCCTGCGTCACAAATTTGCTCTACTGTTTACAACGTTGGACTGAAGCGGTCGATAGTGGTAATACGGTGCACGCAGTCTATATAGACTTCAAAAAAGCTTTTGATAGCGTGCCGCACCACCGCCTTCTTTATAAACTCAACCGCATAGGCGTAAGAGGTAGACTTCTGACATGGATAGAAAACTTCTTAACTGGCCGCTCACAAACTGCGCATATCAGCGACAAACAGTCGACTTAAGTTGAGGTTGAGAGTGGTGTTCCCCAAGGCTCTGTTCTCGGCCCTATACTGTTCATTGTCTCCATCAACGATTGTGCCAACGAACTGGACTGCGATAGTGCCATGTTTGCCGATGTTCTCAAACTTTGGCGCGTCATTCAAACTGCGGCTGATGAAGAGAACTTGCAGGCAAACTTAAATCGACTCCAGAAATGGTCCAATGACTGGCTCTTGCCGTTTAATGATTTAAAGTGCAACATCATACGAGTCGGGAAAAGCAATCCTTTGAACCGTACGGTTAACAGTCTAAACGGCATTCCATTGAAAGGAGTGGATGCCCAAAAGGACCTGGGAGTTTGGATCCCGCCATTGCTTAAACCCTCCCTACATTGCGCAAAGGTAGCGCAACCGTAACAGTTTCGGGTTAACGATGGCCTGGTTCAGCAGGTCCACCTCGAAAGCCTTCCTTGTTCTAACAATAAGGCCCTTTACCCGATTTCTCTGCATTTTGTGCGCATTTAGAGATGCAGGAGTTCCTTCCGTAAGCGATTTTTTCCACAATCTCCGCTTTTTGTTAACTTCGATATTTAAGGCCTGCGTAAGCCATCGCGGTCTGTTGGTTAACCTTTTTCTCACAATCGGACAGTGATTTTCGATGAGCCTGGTCAGTATGTCCCGGAAAGTGCGGCCACAGTTTGGAGTCCGCTATCCAAGCTTGGAGACCCCAGGCGGCGAATAAATCAACATTCTCGAAAAGGTCCAAAGGCGAGCAACAAAACTTGTCCTTGGACATAGCTCACAGCCTTATGAAACACGGCTGTCGAATCTTAATCTCTTTCCCTTGCGCTATAGACAGCTTCGGGGGCCCTGATACTAACATTCCGCATACTACGTGTCCAGGACTGTTGTCTCGTCCCAGGTTATTTCGTCGAGTTAACAACAACAACGAACTTGAGAGATCATTCTGTCAAATTACGTGTGAGTGAAGCAAGGCTAGGCACTCGGAAGAAATTCTTTTCCAAAAAGTAGTTGAAGCTTGGAATAATCTTCCTCTGGAAGTTGTTATGTCGGACTCTTTGGCGGTTTTTAAGCGAAAGTTACATTGATATAATGGTGAGAGCTTCAACACAAACTATAAGCTGCAAGTGTGATGTCAGAAAATTAGGTATTTAGGATACTACTAGCTAACATTGAGTAACTTTTCTTTATGTTTGTTATTTTCGTTCGAGGGCTTGCACTCTCCCATAATTCCCATGCTGAGGTCCCCGCGGTCTTCACTGCTTAATTATTTGCACACATTTGTGACATGATGAGTGTTCGCATCAGTTGGACCTGGCGGGCATCGTCTTTGCGGCGTATGAACGTTATCCCTTCGTTTTAACCGCAACGGACCGAGGATGATCTGGGCGGATATCTCCGCCTTTGAAATCACTAAACAGATTCTGATATCAGCAAGGGAGCATCTGGCTGCGCCTTCTGCACTTCGTTGCTGATTAATGTGACCTCCGCGATGTCCCCGTTGGACCCTCTCCCCAAGAGTGTCAGTTTTGTTCTCCTAAATATCACTGTAATTTTTTTTTTCACTGTATGCTATTTTTTAACTATGTTCCAGCCAGTTTGCTCATATCAATTGTCCTCGCAAACGTATCGAGATACTATTTTTTTGATATTACAACTCGCATGTACAAATAGGGAATTCAAAGGTCACTCACCTACATCTCCCTCAAACATACTGACACTGATACTGCTACATTCACTGAACTGATAACTACTCACATTTATCAATATTAGTAGTTTCCTTGAAAAAGGGGCTGTTGAAATAGCAAAGAATACTTTAAAATGAGAAACCCTGATGTTTGAAGCAAATAAACCTGACCAATCACGTTAATCCACAATAAATTAAGTAAAAGCGAATTACTGCATGGAAGTATTTTTTTCGTTATTTTAGAGTATATTTTCTCCAAAAATATGTGTGATGTGTAAAGACAGGAGGCTTATTTGTAGATGTTAAATCTCTTGCAGGATGGATCAATTCACTTCCTCCCATTTTCGTTTTTTGTATTGCAGTGGGTGAAATGAAAGAGGATTTCATGTGATCATTCTAAAATCGACAGACCATTATAAATATTTCTATAAGTTGTCGTGTGGAAAGGCAGATCAGACACTGATAAAATCGGCTAAAGTGAAAACACTGGAGAACAGGCACACCCTTTAATAAACATATAGCGACATTTTCGTCATCAAAAGTACTGTGCATTATTTTGCGACGACAATTTCGATGAATTTGTAATGAAATAATGCTTTTGCACTTTTTGTCTGCGAAGCATTCAACTTGTATAGTGTTTATAACCTTAAAATAAAGTGTTATGCTTTTGGAATTTGTTTTCGAATTTCATGTTGCCGATGTTTTTCCACAGTTTTTATCTTATTGCCGCCCGATGTTCCCCAACGTGCCACTCTGATTTACGAGATATATGTGAATACACAGTTTCACAAAAAAACAAAAAAACAGAAATTGTTAAATAGTTGACCTCGATATATCAACTTTAAACACAGTAAGCGTTATAAATGTCAAAGAATGTGGCGAAAGATGTCTCCTCCGGGGATTAAAATTTAGGCAATGACGGCTTGCTTTTTTACGCTAGGATTTATTCTTGCACAATTTCTTTGATCAAAGAACAAAAAGACTACCAAATCATTGGGTGAAAAACATGTCGATGAATAACCATATTATTTTTATCAAAGAATAGTGGCAGCCAAAATGTTTCGGCAGATTTCCATGTCACACATGGGTTTTATTATTTTGCTAGTCTGCCCCCATGGTTATATTGGCTACAGATTCACGCATCTCTCCTTTAAACTGAAAATTTTGAAACGCACTATGACAACTGACTGTTGCTCTGCCTTAACATGTGTCTGCTAGAACCATAGTTTTCTCGTCCACAGTGGATAAATAAACACAGTAAACTCGCGGCTCCATATGTTGTGTTGCGATTTTACCAGACGAGAAAGCGTTGACCACCGATGCAGTGGGCAAAATTGCTTGCCATGTGGGGAGAAGGATGTGCAAGAGCAATAGGTGTGGTGACAGCAGCCCCCTTGCCGAGTAATAGTCACGCCCAGAATCGGCGATAGTGATGAAATCATGGCCATTAACGACTTTTCTACGGACCAAACGGAAATCATCGTAATGAAAACAAACGACAGCAATGGACACTCAGACCGCTAACGATAGAAGTTGATGATGGTATGGCTTCAAAAATTTACGTCCATTTTGCATGTTAACTTCATTCCATGGTGTATCTAGTTGTTTTTTCTAAAACACAATCTAGGATCTACCCTAAACATAGCCTCCTGGATTTCGCGCCAGGCCATCTGTAATACGGCGAATTTAAATGTGTAAGGTAAAGATGCAAGTTCTGGAAGAAGTTATTTATTAGTTTAAAGATTCAGGTCCTCACTTGATCTTATCGTCAGACATGGGCACAGATAAGGGAGATAATTTTGGTCGCGAACAGCCGACCACGCAGCATTGGTGAGAAGGAAGAGCAAGAAAGACAGGATATTTCAGTTGGCAGTGAACTCAATGGGATTTGATCACATGTTCAAGTTTGACGAAGCCTAAATCCGCACAATATGTGACAACCGAGTGGCCTTCGAGGTGCTCGAGTCATAGCTCAAAGGACCCGTAGTCCATCAACAAGCGCATAAACCTCCCGTTCCCATATTTTTAGTTGAGGCCTTGCCTTAATCACATGGGATGCTGTTGAGCGACCAATGTTTCCGATGACAGAGAGAAAAATTGTCGAGTGATTATCTTGTCAACATCATAAAAAGACGATTACCTCACGGCGGTTAACGTCTCGGATACGCATGCCCAAGCCACCGTTCCATATAACAGGACTAATAGCGGCAACCGCGAGAGCACTTAAAAGGGACAACATATTCTTGAGTGCGATTCTCTTTGAAAATGGGTTTGTGTCCAAATCCGAAAAATCTTAATAATTATGTTGTTTTTTCAAATGTTTTAATTTTCTTCACTTCTTATTCTTCCTGGAACTCAGCATTTAATTATAAATGAAGCCTTTAAATTTCTCGGTGACTCTATGTGTGCCCGGAGGATACTAAAAAAAACTTTTTGAAAATATAAGCTAACTAATACGAAAATACCGGGACGGGTTAAGCAAAAACGTGGTCACTACCAGACATTTTGGAATATAGTTTGAGAAATAATATGCATAAATAAGCATAAAGCAGACTGTTTTGATAAAGCAACTCAATATTGTCGTATATGCATTCTGTTAAATTATTTAATGTTTATATCAGGAACAGAATACAATAAAATAAATGATCATATATTAGACAGGCACATATGGCCAGCAAATTCAAGAGAGACCAGAATGGCCATTTCAAGCTTTTTCAACCGTCATCAGTCGGTCAAACTTAATGTTAGTTAGTGCACCACCCGGAAATTGAACACAGTACTCTTTGAACAACAGTCCAGCTCATTTGCTTGTCAGTATTGATAGGGATTAGGTACAATCTTTGATGAATTTACACCGATCGTTAACGAAAATCACGCGTACCGCTCTGATTTAAACGTCATTCTCAAGCCCTACCAGGAGACGCACAGCGGTTACTATCATTGACATTTTATGATTAACAGCAAAGACAAGGGAAACTTGAATGAACATTTCTGGCTCATTAGAAATCGGCAGCCAGTCAACATGAGCAACAGGTGTCGGCCAGATCACTTTAACAAATTTATCGATTTCATTAGACGATAAATGCCGAATACAATTCGGATGCTAACACCAATTTGCTCAATATACGAGCTGGTTTCACATTTGTATCTGAAAGTAAAATCATTGAAATTGGTCAGCTACGATCAAATTAAGATCTAATAAGTAACTCAATACTGCAAACAACCCAAGGGTTGTGCATTATTGTCTTGTATTTTTACTTGGAGTCAAAGATACAGTTTATTGCTTAACTCATGAAATTTCTATATCAGAATTTGCGATAGTAGCAGGGCAGGCTTATTAAGGTGTAAGTTCTGTTTTTTTATTAAATATATGCACAAAAATTGTTTAATAATAAAGAATTCACTTCGGATAATTTAACTGATTGGGGCAAAATTAGAAGATTCTCGCTATCCAGAATTTTCCCGATGCTATTCAAAGCTACAGATCAAAAACGTTTGCATTTTGTGCGCAGTACTATGAAATAGCATTTATATAACCTGGAAAAATGTGAAATATATCCCTTTGGAGAACGGAACATTTTTTGTTTTCACGAAAATAGATGAAGGCAAGTTTAGAGAGCACATGGTTATCCGAACAATGATGACATATTTAGTTTATCAAATCATATTTGGCAAATTTCTGACTTTTTGTACCAAAAAAGCACTAAAAGACTACTGAATTTATTTTGTTTTACCACACATGTAGTTAGGAACTTAAACGCCCATATATAGAAGACGCGATGACACACCGCCACTTTTCGCTATCACGGCTTACGCGAAGCCTGCCAAGACAATTTCGGTCTGCAGTTGACTATAAATGAATAAGGAAATATGAAACGAAAGCGAAAGAAAATAAACATGTTATCGCAATGTTTTAGTATTTATTCGGCCAATCTCTTTTGTGTTTCAAATCTTAGAACTAGACCGAGAAGTATGCGAATATACCAAAAAGCACTTCATTAGAAATACAAAAGTTTGTATTTTCATTTTCAACAGAAAATATATCCCATCGTTTCAGTGACGTCGAAAATGTGGTTAAAAGGTCACAGTTCTTCCTTGACATCACTTTGAAAAAAACTTTTATTCCGTAATAACTTGACAGCAAAAAATCTAATTAAAGCACTTTTAGTAAGTTTACTTATTATATAAAGTTTGTTAATAAATTATAGGCATGTATTTTTCGGTTTTTGTTGTGGTCGTTCATTTTTCACGGCAGCAAGTTTTCATGTTTAGGTGAGTCTGAAAATATAACACAGACGGTTGTCTGCATTATAAAGAACGGCCAAAAAGTCACTACATGGAAAAATGCTTTTGAGAAATATATTATTTTGAGTTTTTCCAAACAAATGGAACTAATGTACATTTATGAGAAGTTGACTGAATCGTAAGAATTCACTCCATTTTCAAATACTTTCTGAAACCCATCGTAATATGAAACCCGAAATAGTAATTGACAAATTTAAGAATATAATAGTTATCTTTCTATGCACCAAATGGAACGTTTAAGATTGCACTTGACGATACTTTTTAATTTATTAGTCAGTGACCTGCCTGTGAATTTGTTTAGTCGGTGACCTGCCTTATGAAATATTTTATTCCTGTGTCGTCTTCATCCGCGCAATCAAGAGAAAATCTGCTTGTTTTGGTCAAAGGAATATAAGAAAATAAAAAAATGGAAGCAAAATTAACAATTCTCGTGAAAAGGTTTGGAATATACACTTTCATGTGCCCCTGCTTAATGACAGCCCTTCTTTACTTTTCGCTTAATCTAGAGGAATGTTTATGTGCGAAACTCTTAAAAAGACTAATTCCAAAATACATTTGGCTTTTCTGGTTTATTACTCGCATAATTGCATAGAGAGGCTAACTATACATTTACAACTTCATTTTACTAATCTACGTTGATTTTTAACATTTTCGTAATCCGTACACGTTCTAAAAAAATAGCATTTCTCGACAATGTTATATTAATTTTTAAATCAAAACAAGCCATACTTTTTCCTGAAGATTGGTTATTTCGCGTAATGGGCCATCACTCATGAAATCCATTAGATTTCATGAGAAAGGAGAGCCACTGTATATTGAATCAGACGTAGCGCAAAAGCTAGTGGGCACTGTTCATGGTTATTTTTAACTGTTACACTTAGCTTGTAACTTGACCATAGTTTTCGAAATAAAGTACTCAACCTAACTGATAATCACTTTTTCAGTAATTTCAGAGCTCCCTCTTATCTAAATATATTTGCACGCTGTTTCACACAGTAGGTTTGATAACAGCTACTTAAAACTTTTGTGATTTTTCTCCATCTCCGGGGGCTGCCTGCTTGCCTTGGGGTACTGAAAATGTGAATTAATACGGGTGTATGTGTGCTTTTCCAGTTGCATCGAAGAATTAAGATTTGGTGAACTTTCATTTTAGATTATTCATACGCAGGAAATTGCAGTTATACGATTTCGGGTGGAGAAAAGAACATTCGAAGCAGCCATTAATAGTTGTGAGGACGGAGAGGATTGTGGTCGTTCAAACATGTTGCCGAAATTTAAGTCTAGGAAATAAGGGGAGGCTGCTAAGCATGATTTACGCCTGTTGATACGCTGTAGCGTGAGAGGTTAGCATGAAAGTACCAATATCGTAGGCTTCTATATGAATCCAAATCCACGCTTCCTACACGTGGAAGGCAGGGGTCATTGTTCGTTACACAAATGTACGAGGCTCGAGAGTGGTTATTAAAATTAATTATTTATGCTTGAAGCTAACAACTGTTTTAGTCATTTCACAACTCCCTCCAGTTTAGAAAATGTGCATGCTGGATCCCTATTTTGTATTCGGTTGCAATTATTTGAATATCATTCATTATGTTCTTAAAAAATGACGATAGAAAGCAGTTTAAATAGCACCAGCGCAAACGTGCTGGTCCGTTAACGTTAAAGTCGTTAAATACTGCAAACATGCGCTTAACGCAATTAATCAACACGCCTTTACAGTAATACAAGTAAGAGCCGCAAATGTCAAACAATGCAAGGCAATGGCTGAAATGGAGATATTTGAGTGCAATCAGACATATAGGGTGTACTTTTAGGCTGTAAGGGGGCGGTGAAAGATGACACTTTAGGTGAGCTTCATCGGTTAAGTCATTGTGGACTTAATTGGCCAGATATGAAAATGAATGTACTGGATGTTTTCTCGTGACGGGGGTTGGCCGTCCCGCAGATAAACCATCTGCCGGTAAACAGCTGTATTCGGTAACACTGTGAACACTGATTCTGCCATCGCAATGTCGACCAGAATTTGCGGTTGTGCCACTTGGTAGACAAACACATGCAACATAACAGTATTCATGTTACTATTTATTAACCTACCTTTTGGGCTTCTATCCGCATGTAGTCGATTCCTAATTTTAGATGTTGACCATTAAGTACTTATTCAATGGCCTTTTGTGATGGCAAGGATTTTATATCATAATTCGAACTAAAATACTAGCTTTGTGCGCTGACGCGTGTTTCGCTATCGTTTCTGCTGCTGCTTAAGGCAGTTTAGAGGGGTTTATTGCCTCAGTCGGTCCTCTAAGTATAACAAGGCTTATAAATGAAAGATGTTATAGCGCACTTTCTACGTTAGTACTAACTAAAAGTCCAGGCTTGTTTTACGCTGATGTTTCTACTACTGCCTGACACATAAAAAAATTGCTTTCCTCCTCATTTTACGGTTTGTGATCAGAAAACATTTTCAATGAATATTTCTATCGGAGAAAATCAACCACGTTTAAATGACTATGAAATGTACATTTTAAAAACAGGCAGTAAATTAAGTATAATGCATCGTATATGACATAGACGATATACAGTACTTCATTGATAGGTACGAGCTAAAAGCCTAGACACGTATTTTTTGATGTCTACTGCTACGTGCTGCAGCAAAAGGTAAGGTCGATTTTCAAGGGGTATCCTAAACTTCTCTATGTGGTTTACTGCTATATAAACTGCAGATACGAATCAATAAATTTATTTCTGAAATAATAATGTGCAGGACATTGATTAAAATGTTCGTTTAATGCATTTTTGCGATCTGAACCAAAATTATAATGAATATTTGTATTGAACTAAATAAGCTAAGTTTCAACTACCAAGAAATTTACATTCTACCAGCAGGTATAACTATCAGCAGCGGCAACGAGCGTTTAATTTACGCAGTTTTTCACACAGCGTTCTCTGTGTTGTTTTTGGTAAATGAATATAATATGTGAAATATGTGTGAATATGTGCCAGATATGAATTAAATCGACCGCTTAATTAATTTTCGATATCAGAAACACAATAGCAATTAATATGTTTATTGAAAAACCTTCAACCACTATGGAATTACCCTGAAATGCTCATGATACAAAACAGGTTGAACTATAACTTGAATGAAACTTATATGGCTAAGACGTTATATCGTAATGCCTGCGAAGGTACTAGCTGAAATCCCAAACACGTTTTTCGCTGATTTTTCTACTGCTGCGTAACGCAATAACGAATTTCTTTGTTTCGCAGTTGGACCCTCAGCTTTCCCTTATTAGTTTCTGTTAAACGAAATCTAGATAATAATCACAGAAAAAAAACTGTTGAAATAATTGTGCTCAGGAAATGGAAAAAATTGACTATTTGATAAATTTTATGATCAAAACATTAACATGAATGCAAATTTTTATCGAAGAAAATCAACGCCGCTGATATAACTATTAAATGCACATCTACCAGCAGGTTATATCATATTTATAATGGATTCTTTTTGGCAAATGCGTTAAACCTTATGTCCAAAGTGGATACTACCTAAACGCCAGGACAGGTGTTTTGCTGATGTTTTTCGCTGGTGCGTGAAGCAGTTATGCGTTGCTGGCTCCTTAGTGTGACGTCGCGTTCGTCTTGCGGGTTCTGGTTTATGAAATGAAATGAATATCTAGAGAAATACTTTCTGAAATTATTATGTACAGGATATCATGTGAAGTGACAGGTATATGAATTGTAAGAATCAGACAAAAAATAAATAGACATTTGTTTCAAAGAATACCAACCAGTCTGGAATAACCAGTAACATGTATCTTGTAAAAGCAGGTAGTACTCTAAGTTTAAAGAATCACATAATGGCAAATACGTTATACATTAATAACTACATAGGTACTAGCTTAAAAGCCAAAACACGTGTTTTGCTAGCGTTTTTGTTGCCTCGTGAAGCTGCGACGAATTTGTTATCTTTTCTCTGGATACCCCCGCGTTCTATTTGCTGTTTTTAATATAGAAACTCCAGAGATGAGCATTTTCCAAAAATAAAGTGTGCAGGAAATTACGTTAAGGGAAATAGAACATGCCATTGTGGAAAAAAAATAATTTCAATGAATATTTTTAAAGATGATTATCAATCACTGTAAAATACCCATGAAGTGCACATTTTAAGAAAATAGTACAATACGTTGAATAAATCTTTTATTTTTAACACTTAATACAATACTTCCTACTTCAGTCCTAGCAAAAAGACCAGATACGTGTTTCGCTCATTTTGCTTCTGCTGCCTGACTCATTATCAAGATCCCTTTTGCTTCAATGGGTCATCGAGATTTTCTTTGCTTAAGTTCACTTTTGGATATATATACGACTGGCTGATGACGGCTAATAAGCCAGAAATAACCATTCAGTACTCCCTTTTACTTGACGTTTCAAAATGATCAACATTTGCTACACTTCGCTATGTGGCCGCCGGCAAGTACTCAACGGGACATACTTTGTCCTTGAGCAGATTGTTAGAGCACCACATTTTTATCATATTTCCGATCGCAAAGTAACAACGAAAGTTTCCATGGCTCAATGGTGAAGACTTTGTGACCCAATTTCTAATGTTCGTGTGTCTTAATTGGTGAGTTGCTCTTAATCATATATTAATATATATATGCCCGGTGTTCCACAATTGGGATTGGGCGTGACTGGCTGATGATCGCTAATAAGCCAGAAATGACCATTTTAGTCTACCTTCTCTTTGTCGGATCCACATTATCAAAATATATATAAAATAAAATACCGAAAATATATCAAAAAATATATAAAAAATATCAAAATATATAAAATAAATATATATATATATTCATTGGGCAAAAATAGAAACTTTAATGCGTAAATTTTCGAGACTGGTCACCCAGCTCGTCGTCAGACTACAGGCAGTGTACAGTAACATTTAATAAATTAACCGTGTTAAACAATGGGTTCTGAGATTGGGCAAAATCCGAACCAATAGGCGTTGAGTGTATTTCGTCATCCCGTCGGGATTGGTTGTGCGCGTTTGAATTTTTCTTTAACGATTTTGTATGTGGTATCCAAATCGATATGCCGGTTGATGCATGCCTCATCTGAGTGCATTGCTTCTAGGAATTCACGGCCTTTTCTGATTGGGCAGATGCCAACCATCCGTGTTTTCTGCCATGCAAATTTATTTCCGGTTTCCAGTGTATGCATAGCCACTTGGGATAAATGGTCTCGTCTTCTAACCGCCAATTGATGTTCGTGTAGGCGGGTTAAGACAGATTTTCCAGTTTGGCCACAATAAATGGCATTACAAATGGAACATGGAATTTTGTGGATAACACCTTTTTTATCAAGGTAGCTTACCCTATCCTTAGTGTGTACAAGCTGTGAGCGTAAAGTAGATGTAGGGTGGTGTGTTACTTGTATCTAGTGTTTTTTAAGCTGTTTTTTGACAAGCTCAGATACAATTTCAATGTATGGGAGAGTTCGCCAGGTCATTGTTTTGGGTGCCCTGGGTGGCCGTGTTGTTTGAAATACCTTTCTTGTCGGATTCTTGTCGCTGTAGACTTTAGATTTTATATCTACTTTACGTTCACAGCTTGTACACCCTAAGGACAGGGTTAGCTACCTTGATAAAAAAGGTGTTGTCTACAAAATTCCATGTTCCAGTTGTAATGCCGTTTATTGTGGCCAAACTGGGAAATATGTCTCAACCCGCCTACACGAACATCATTTGGCTGTTAGAAGACGATACCATTTATCCCAAGTGTCTATGCATACACTGGAAACTGGACATAAATTTGCATGGGAGAATACATGGATTGTTGGCATCTGCCCAATCAGAAAAGGCTGTGAATTCCTGGAAGCAATGCCCTCAGATGAGGCATGCATCAACCGGCATATCGATTTGGATGCCGCATACAAAATCGTTAAAGAAAAATTCAAACGCGCACAACCAATCACGACGGGATGACGAAGTTCACTCAAAGCCTAATGGTTCGGATTTTGCCCAATCTCAGAATCCTTTGTTTAACACGGTTAATTTATTAATTGTTCCTGTACACTGCCCGTAGTCTGACGACGAGCTGGGGGACCAGTCTCGAAAATTTACGCATTAAAATTTCTATTTTTCCCAAATAATTTCGTTTTTTCTATTGAATATCTTGGGATGCCTGTTTTTTAATATATATATATATGCATACCAGAAACCGCATAGAGAACGCTGGGGGACAAACTGAGTAGCCGAACCCCTCGTTGCTGCGTCACGCAGCAGCAGAAACATCGGTGAAACACGTGTCTGGGCTTTTCGCTAGTACCTATGTCGGAAGTACGGTATAAAGTCTTTGTCATATAAGATTCATACTACTTGTAGTACTTCTTGTTTGTAGAATGGGCATTACGTGTTAATCCACAGTAGTTGATTGTCTTCGACCCAAATGTTCATTGAGATTTCGGGTCTGACCCTAAAAAGTCATGTCCGAATCACCTGACTCCATGTCCTGCACTTAATAATTTCAGAAATTATTTCCCCGATTATTCTCTGGAGTCCATATACCAGAAACCGCATAGAGAACGCTGGGGGACCCACTGAGCAGCCGAACCTCTCGTTGCTGTGTCACACAGCAGCAGAAACATCGGCGAAACACGTGTCTGGGCTTTTAGCTAGTACCTATGTCGGAAGTACGGTATAACGTCTTTGTCATATAATATTCATACTACTTGTAGTACTACTTGTTTTAGAATGGGCATCACGTGGTTATTCCACAACAATTGATTGTCTTCGACCCAAATGTTCATTGAAATTTCGGGTCTCACCCTAAAAAGTCATGTCCGAATCACCTGACTCCATGTCCTGCACTTAATAATTTCAGAAATTATTTCACCCGATTATTCTCTGGAGTCCATATACCAGAAACCGCATAGAGAACGCTGGGGACCCACTGAGGAGCCGAACCCTCGTTGCTGTGTCACGCAGCAGCAGAAAAACATCGGCGAAACACGTGTCTGGGCTTTTAAGCTAGTACTCATGTCGAAGTACGGTATAATGTCTTTGCCATATAAGATTCATACTACTTGTACTACTACTTGTTTGTAGAATGTGCATTACGTGGTTATTTCACAGTGGTTGATTGTCTTTCGACCCAAATGTTCATTGAAATTTCGGGTCTGACCCCTAAAAAGTCATGTCCGAATCACCTGACTCCATGTCCTGCACTCTAATAATTTCAGAAATTATTTCCCCGATTATTCTCTGGAGTCCATATACCAGAAACCGCATAGAGAACGCTGGGGACCCACTGAGGAGCCGAACTCCTCGTTGCTGTGTCACGCAGCAGCAGAAACATCGGCGAAACACGTGTCTGGGCTTTTAGCTAGTACCTATGTCGGAAGTACGGTATAATGTCTTTGCCATATAAGATTCATACTACTTGTAGTACTACTTGTTTGTAGAATGGGCATTACGTGGTTATTCCACAGTGGTTGATTGTCTTCGACCCAAATGTTCATTGAAATTTCGGGTCTGACCCTCAAAAGTCATGTCCGAATCACCTGACTCCATGTCCTGCACTTTAATAATTTCAGAAATTATTTCCCCGATTATTCTCTGGAGTCCATATACCAGAAACCGCATAGAGAACGCTGGGGACCCACTGAGGAGCCGAACCCCTCGTTGCTGTGTCACGCAGCAGCAGAAACATCGGCGAAACACGTGTCTGGGCTTTTAGCTAGTACCTATGTCGGAAGTACGGTATAATGTCTTTGCCATATAAGATTCATACTACTTGTAGTACTACTTGTTTGTAGAATGGGCATTACGTGGTTATTCCACAGTGGTTGATTGTCTTCGACCCAAAATGTTCATTGAAATTTCGGTCCGACCCTAAAAAAGCCATGTCCGAATCACCTGACTCCATGTCCTGCACTTAATAATTTCAGAAATTATTTCCGATTATTCTCTGGAGTCCATATACCAGAAACCGCATAGAGAACGCTGGGGACCCACTGAGGAGCCGAACCCCTCGTTGCTGTGTCACGCAGCAGCAGAAACATCGGCGAAACACGTGTCTGGGCTTTTAGCTAGTACCTATGTCGGAAGTACGGTATAATGTCTTTGCCATATAAGATTCATACTACTTGTAGTACTACTTGTTTGTAGAATGGGCATTACGTGGTTATTCCACAGTGGTTGATTGTCTTCGACCCAAATGTTCATTGAAATTTCGGGTCTGACCCTAAAAAGTCATGTCCGAATCATCTGACTCCATGTCCTGCACTTAATAATTTCAGAAATTATTTCCCCGATTATTCTCTGGAGTCCATATACCAGAAAACCGCATAGAGAACGCTCGGGGACTCACTGAGGAGCCAAACCCCTCGTTGCTGTGTCACGCAGCAGCAGAAACATCGGCGAAACACGTGTCTGGGCTTTTAGCTAGTATCTATGTCGGAAGTACGGTATAATGTCTTTGCCATATAAGATTCATACTACTTGTAGTACTACTTGTTTGTAGAATGGGCATTACGTGGTTATTCCACAGTGGTTGATTGTCTTCGACCCAAATGTTCATTGAAATTTCGGGTCTGACCCTAAAAAGTCATGTCCGAATCACCTGACTCCATGTCCTGCACTTAATAATTTCAGAAATTATTTCCCGATTATTCTCTGGAGTCCATATACCAGAAACCGCATAGAGAACGCTGGGGACCCACTGAGGAGCCGAACCCCTCGTTGCTGTGTCACGCAGCAGCAGAAACATCGGCGAAAACACGTGTCTGGGCTTTTTAGCTAGTACCTATGTCGGAAGTACGGTATAATGTCTTTGCCATATAAGATTCATACTACTTGTAGTACTACTTGTTTGTAGAATGGGCATTACGTGGTTATTCCACAGTGGTTGATTGTCTTCGACCCAAATGTTCATTGAAATTTCGGGTCTGACCCTAAAAAGTCATGTCCGAATCACCTGACTCCATGTCCTGCACTTAATAATTTCAGAAATTATTTCCCCGATTATTCTCTGGAGTCCATATACCAGAAACCGCATAGAGAACGCTGGGGACCCACTGAGGAGCCGAACCCCTCGTTGCTGTGTCACGCAGCAGCAGAAACATCGGCGAAAACACGTGTCTGGGCTTTTAGCTAGTACCTATGTCGGAAGTACGGTATAACGTCTTTGCCATATAAGATTCATACTACTTGTAGTACTACTTGTTTGTAGAATGGGCATTACGTGGTTATTCCACAGTGGTTGATTGTCTTCGACCCAAATGTTCATTGAAATTTCGGGTCTGACCCTAAAAAGTCATGTCCGAATCATCTGACTCCATGTCCTGCACTTAATAATTTCAGAAATTATTTCCCTGATTATTCTCTGGAGTCCATATACCAGAAACCGCATAGAGAACGCTGGGGGACCCACTGAGGAGCCGAACCCCTCGTTGCTGTGTCACGCAGCAGCAGAAACATCGGCGAAACACGTGTCTGGGCTTTTAGCTAGTACCTATGTCGGAAGTACGGTATAATGTCTTTGCCATATAAGATTCATACTACTTGTAGTACTACTTGTTTGTAGAATGGGCATTACGTGGTTATTCCACAGTGGTTGATTGTCTTCGACCCAAATGTTCATTGAAATTTCGGGTCTGACCCTAAAAAGTCATGTCCGAATCATCTGACTCCATGTCCTGCACTTAATAATTTCAGAAATTATTTCCCGATTATTCTCTGGAGTCCATATACCAGAAACCGCATAGAGAACGCTGGGGACCCACTGAGGAGCCGAACCCTCGTTGCTGTGTCACGCAGCAGCAGAAACATCGGCGAAACACGTGTCTGGGCTTTTAGCTAGTACCTATGTCGGAAGTACGGTATAATGTCTTTGCCATATAAGATTCATACTACTTGTAGTACTACTTGTTTGTAGAATGGGCATTACGTGGTTATTCCACAGTGGTTGATTGTCTTCGACCCAAATGTTCATTGAAATTTCGGGTCTGACCCTAAAAAGTCATGTCCGAATCATCTGACTCCATGTCCTGCACTTAATAATTTCAGAAATTATTTCCCCGATTATTCTCTGGAGTCCATATACCAGAAACCGCATAGAGAACGCTGGGGGACCCACTGAGGAGCCGAACCCCTCGTTGCTGTGTCACGCAGCAGCAGAAACATCGGCGAAACACGTGTCTGGGCTTTTAGCTAGTACCTATGTCGGAAGTACGGTATAATGTCTTTGCCATATAAGATTCATACTACTTGTAGTACTACTTGTTTGTAGAATGGGCATTACGTGGTTATTCCACAGTGGTTGATTGTCTTCGACCCAAATGTTCATTGAAATTTCGGTCTGACCCTAAAAAGTCATGTCCGAATCATCTGACTCCATGTCCTGCACTTAATAATTTCAGAAATTATTTCCCCGATTATTCTCTGGAGTCCATATACCAGAAACCGCATAGAGAACGCTGGGGGACCCACTGAGGAGCCGAACCCTCGTTGCTGTGTCACGCAGCAGCAGAAACATCGGCGAAACACGTGTCTGGGCTTTTAGCTAGTACCTATGTCGGAAGTACGGTATAATGTCTTTGCCATATAAGATTCATACTACTTGTAGTACTACTTGTTTGTAGAATGGGCATTACGTGGTTATTCCACAGTGGTTGATTGTCTTCGACCCAAATGTTCATTGAAATTTCGGGTCTGACCCTAAAAAGTCATGTCCGAATCATCTGACTCCATGTCCTGCACTTAATAATTTCAGAAATTATTTCCCCGATTATTCTCTGGAGTCCATATACCAGAAACCGCATGAGAACGCTGGGGGACCCACTGAGGAGCCGAACCCCTCGTTGCTGTGTCACGCAGCAGCAGAAACATCGGCGAAACACGTGTCTGGGCTTTTAGCTAGTACCTATGTCGGAAGTACGGTATAATGTCTTTGCCATATAAGATTCATACTACTTGTAGTACTACTTGTTTGTAGAATGGGCATTACGTGGTTATTCCACAGTGGTTGATTGTCTTCGACCCAAATGTTCATTGAAATTTCGGGTCTGACCCTAAAAAGTCATGTCCGAATCATCTGACTCCATGTCCTGCACTTAATAATTTCAGAAATTATTTCCCGATTATTCTCTGGAGTCCATATACCAGAAACCGCATAGAGAACGCTGGGGGACCCACTGAGGAGCCGAACCCCTCGTTGCTGTGTCACGCAGCAGCAGAAACATCGGCGAAACACGTGTCTGGGCTTTTAGCTAGTACCTATGTCGGAAGTACGGTATAATGTCTTTGCCATATAAGATTCATACTACTTGTAGTACTACTTGTTTGTAGAATGGGCATTACGTGGTTATTCCACAGTGGTTGATTGTCTTCGACCCAAATGTTCATTGAAATTTCGGGTCTGACCCTAAAAAGTCATGTCCGAATCATCTGACTCCATGTCCTGCACTTAATAATTTCAGAAATTATTTCCCGATTATTCTCTGGAGTCCATATACCAGAAACCGCATAGAGAACGCTGGGGACCCACTGAGGAGCCGAACCCCTCGTTGCTGTGTCACGCAGCAGCAGAAACATCGGCGAAACACGTGTCTGGGCTTTTTAGCTAGTACCTATGTCGGAAGTACGGTATAATGTCTTTGCCATATAAGATTCATACTACTTGTAGTACTACTTGTTTGTAGAATGGGCATTACGTGGTTATTCCACAGTGGTTGATTGTCTTCGACCCAAATGTTCATTGAAATTTCGGGTCTGACCCTAAAAAGTCATGTCCGAATCATCTGACTCCATGTCCTGCACTTAATAATTTCATAAAATAATTTCCTGATTATTCTCTGGAGTCCATATACCAGAAACCGCATAGAGAACGCTGGGGGACCCACTGAGGAGCCGAACCCCTCGTTGCTGTGTCACGCAGCAGCAGAAACATCGGCGAAACACGTGTCTGGGCTTTTAGCTAGTACCTATGTCGGAAGTACGGTATAACGTCTTTGCCATATAAGATTCATACTACTTGTAGTACTACTTGTTTGTAGAATGGGCATTACGTGGTTATTCCACAGTGGTTGATTGTCTTCGACCCAAATGTTCATTGAAATTTCGGGTCTGACCCTAAAAAGTCATGTCCGAATCACCTGACTCCATGTCCTGCACTTAATAATTTCAGAAATTATTTCCCCGATTATTCTCTGGAGTCCATATACCAGAAACCGCATAGAGAACGCTGGGGACCCACTGAGGAGCCGAACCCCTCGTTGCTGTGTCACGCAGCAGCAGAAACATCGGCGAAAACACGTGTCTGGGCTTTTTAGCTAGTACCTATGTCGGAAGTACGGTATAACGTCTTTGCCATATAAGATTCATACTACTTGTAGTACTACTTGTTTGTAGAATGGGCATTACGTGGTTATTCCACAGTGGTTGATTGTCTTCGACCCAAATGTTCATTGAAATTTCGGGTCTGACCCTAAAAAGTCATGTCCGAATCATCTGACTCCATGTCCTGCACTTAATAATTTCAGAAATTATTTCCCGATTATTCTCTGGAGTCCATATACCAGAAACCGCATAGAGAACGCTGGGGGACCCACTGAGGAGCCGAACCCCTCGTTGCTGTGTCACGCAGCAGCAGAAACATCGGCGAAACACGTGTCTGGGCTTTTAGCTAGTACCTATGTCGGAAGTACGGTATAACGTCTTTGCCATATAAGATTCATACTACTTGTAGTACTACTTGTTTGTAGAATGGGCATTACGTGGTTATTCCACAGTGGTTGATTGTCTTCGACCCAAATGTTCATTGAAATTTCGGGTCTGACCCTAAAAGTCATGTCCGAATCATCTGACTCCATGTCCTGCACTTAATAATTTCAGAAATTATTTCCCGATTATTCTCTGGAGTCCATATACCAGAAACCGCATAGAGAACGCTGGGGGACCCACTGAGGAGCCGAACCCCTCGTTGCTGTGTCACGCAGCAGCAGAAACATCGGCGAAACACGTGTCTGGGCTTTTAGCTAGTACCTATGTCGGAAGTACGGTATAATGTCTTTGCCATATAAGATTCATACTACTTGTAGTACTACTTGTTTGTAGAATGGGCATTACGTGGTTATTCCACAGTGGTTGATTGTCTTCGACCCAAATGTTCATTGAAATTTCGGGTCTGACCCTAAAAAGTCATGTCCGAATCATCTGACTCCATGTCCTGCACTTAATAATTTCAGAAATTATTTCCCGATTATTCTCTGGAGTCCATATACCAGAAACCGCATAGAGAACGCTGGGGACCCAACTGAGGAGCCGAACCCCTCGTTGCTGTGTCACGCAGCAGCAGAAACATCGGCGAAACACGTGTCTGGGCTTTTAGCTAGTATCTATGTCGGAAGTACGGTATAACGTCTTTGCCATATAAGATTCATACTACTTGTAGTACTACTTGTTTGTAGAATGGGCATTACGTGGTTATTCCACAGTGGTTGATTGTCTTCGACCCAAATGTTCATTGAAATTTCGGGTCTGACCCTAAAAAGTCATGTCCGAATCATCTGACTCCATGTCCTGCACTTAATAATTTCAGAAATTATTTCCTTGATTATTCTCTGGAGTCCATATACCAGAAACCGCATAGAGAACGCTGGGGGACCCACTGAGGAGCCGAACCCCTCGTTGCTGCGTCACGCAGCAGCAGAAACATCGGCGAAACACGTGTCTGGGCTTTTAGCTAGTACCTATGTCGGAAGTACGGTATAATGTCTTTGCCATATAAGATTCATACTACTTGTAGTACTACTTGTTTGTAGAATGGGCATTACGTGGTTATTCCACAGTGGTTGATTGTCTTCGACCCAAATGTTCATTGAAATTTCGGGTCTGACCCTAAAAAGTCATGTCCGAATCATCTGACTCCATGTCCTGCACTTAATAATTTCAGAAATTATTTCCCTTGATTATTCTCTGGAGTCCATATACCAGAAACCGCATAGAGAACGCTGGGGGACCCACTGAGGAGCCGAACCCCTCGTTGCTGCGTCACGCAGCAGCAGAAACATCGGCGAAACACGTGTCTGGGCTTTTAGCTAGTACCTATGTCGGAAGTACGGTATAATGTCTGCCATATAAGATTCATACTACTTGTAGTACTACTTGTTTGTAGAATGGGCATTACGTGGTTATTCCACAGTGGTTGATTGTCTTCGACCCAAATGTTCATTGAAATTTCGGGTCTGACCCTAAAAAGTCATGTCCGAATCACCTGACTCCATGTCCTGCACTTAATAATTTCAGAAATTATTTCCTTGATTATTCTCTGGAGTCCATATACCAGAAACCGCATAGAGAACGCTGGGGGACCCACTGAGGAGCCGAACCCCTCGTTGCTGTGTCACGCAGCAGCAGAAACATCGGCGAAACACGTGTCTGGGCTTTTAGCTAGTACCTATGTCGGAAGTGGGGTGTAGGGGTACTAGTTAGGGGTAGCACTACACAGATAGCATTTGGTCGCTCCATTTGTCTCGTACAGGTGGTGAATGCTCCTGTGGCCGCCTCTAACTGGTACCCAACTCTCACCTGTGGCTCCTCGAAGTTGGGTTCTTCCCAGCGGCCACACCCCGGGCAACCGTCACGACCGGCGGGCTAAACCAGGTGAGGGTCTCCCGGTGTTGTGTGTGCCTCCACACCCGGTATGCCTGACTCCCGAACTTCCCACCTCCCCCTCTCAAAAGTCCTGCGGTGGGGGCGACAGCAACCCCGTAGGCGGCCCAGACTAACTCGGGTCGTTCTTCCACTAAAACAAAACCGTGACCCATAGTGGAGTTCGGCAGCCGTCTGGGATGTCCGAGCAGCCCTATTTAGGGATAGCACTGCTTGCCTCCTCGCGGAGGAAGGGGCTAGAAAAATGTGCCCTAAAAAGGTGCTGGTTCTCCGGGTGTTGCGTGGCGACAACCGGATCGCAGGCTTTGGGTTGGTGAAACCGGGCGAGCGGCGGTAGCACGTGCGTGCATAAGCTGGCGCTTAGGAGCGTAGGTCAAAGCCGCGCTGGCGTGCCGGATGTTCGTTCGGCGCGGACGGTCGC
>WEDG01000159.1:0-53478 GCA_017591395.1 Schistocephalus solidus
GCTTGAGCCTCGAGCTTGAGAGCCCCTCACGGAGCGAGTCACATAGCAACTTGACAAATATATTGATGAGATGGAACTGACAAAGACAAGAGAGAGTGGAATGGCCATTTCCTGGTTTTATTAGCCGTCATCAGCCAGTCATACCCCAATCAGGTGTGGATCACCCGAGATTCGAACCCGCGACACTTTCGGTCATTGAGTGAAACATCTCTACACTGTGAGCCACGGGCCCGTTGATTTTGTCGGTTTGCGATCGGGACTATGAATTATGATAGTGAGGTGTTCACCGATCCGGCTAAAGAACATGGATGTTCCGTTGTGCCCTGGAGCTCACTTTAAGAGCTCCTCACAGGCAGTTTGCATAGCAACTAGGGGAATAGGATGATAAGGTGGAACCGACAAAGACAAGGGAGACCGGAATGGCCATTTCTGGCTTATTAGCCGTCATCAGCCAGTCATACCCAATCCCGGGTGTGGATCAACGAGATTCGAACCCGCGACCTTTGGTCATTGAGTGTAACACTCTACCATTGAGCCACCGGGCCCGTTGTTTGTCGGTTGCGATTGGGACTATGAATTAGGATAGTGAGGTGTTCACCGATCTGGCTAAGGAACATGGATGTTCCGTTGTGCCCTGGAGCTCACTTAAGAGCCCTCGCAGGCAGTTGCATAGCAACTAGGTGGAATATGATGATAAGGGGGAACCGATAAAGACAAGGGAGACTGGAATAACCATTTCTGGCATAATAGCCGTCATCAGACAGTCATACCCAATCCCGGTTGTTGATCACCCAAGATTCAAACCCGCGACCTTAAGTCATTGAGTGTTACACTCTACCATTGTGCCACGGGCCCGTTGTTTTGTCGGTTTGCTATCGGGATTATGAATTAGGATAGTGAGGTGTTTATCGATCTGGCTAAGGAACATGGATTTTCCGTTGTGCCCTGGAGCTCACTTCAGAGCCCTCGCAGGCAGTTGCATAGCAACTAGGGGAAAATAGGATGATAAGGGGGAACCGACAAAGACAAAGGGAGACCGGAATAACCATTTCTGAGCTTATTAGCGGTCATCAGCCAGTCATACCCAATCCCGGGTGTAGATCACCCGAGATTCAAACCCGCAACCTTTGGTCATTGAGTGTTACACTCTACCATTGAGCCAACGGCCCGTTGTTTTGTCGGTTTGCGATCGGGACTATGAATTAGGATAGTGAGGGTGTTCACCGATCTGGCTAAGGAACATGGATGTTCCGTTGTGCCCTGGAGCTCACTTTAAGAGCCCTCGCAGGCAGTTGCATAGCAACTAGGGGAATATGATGATAAGGTGGAACCGACAAAGACAAGAGAGACCGGAATGGCCATTTCTGGCTTATTAGCCGTCATCAGCCAGTCATACCCAATCTCGGGTGTGGATCATCCCGAGATTCAAACCCGCGACCTTTTGGTCATTGAGTGTATACACTCTACAATTGAGCCACGGGCCCGTTGTTTTGTCGGTTTGCGTTTCGGGACTATGAATTAGGATAGTGAGGTGTTCACCGATCTCGCTAAGGAACATGGATGTTCCGTTGTGCCCTGGAGCTCACTTTAGAGCCCTCGCAGGGCAGTCGCATAGCAACTAGGGGAATATGATGATAAGTTGGAACCGACAAAGACAAGAGAGACCGGAATGGCCATTTCTGGCTTATTAGCCGTCATCAGCCAGTCATACCCAATCCCAGGGTGTGGATCACCCGAGATTCAAACCCGCAAATTTTGGTCATTGAGTGTTACACTCTACCATTGAGCCCTCGGGCCCGATGTTTTGTCGGTTTGCGATCGGGACTATGAATTATGAATAGTGAGGTGTTCACCGATCTGGCTAAGGAACATGGATGTTCCGTTGTGCCCTGGAGCTCACTTAAGAGCCCTCACAGGCAGTTGCATAGCAACTAGGGGAAATAGGATGATAAGGTGGAACCGACAAAGACAAGGGAGACCGGAATGGCCATTTCTGGCTTATTAGCCGTCATCAGCCAGTCATACCCAATCCCAGGTGTGGATCATCCCGAGATTCGAACCCGTGACCTTTGGTCATTGAGTGTTACACTCTACAATTGAGCCACGGGTTCGATGATTTTTCGGTTGCGATCGGGACTATGAATTAGGAATAGTGAGGGTGTTCACCGATCTCGCTAAGGAACATGGATGTTCCGTTGTGCCCTGGAGCTCACTTAAGAGCCCTCGCAGGCAGTTGCATAGCAACTAGGGGAAAATAGGATGATAAGATGGAACCGACAAAGACAAGAGAGACCGGAATGGCCATTTCTGGCTTATTAGCCGTCATCAGCCAGTCATACCCAATCCCGGGTGTTGATCACCCGAGATTCGAACCCGCGACCTTTAGTCATTGAGTGTAACACACTACCATTGAGCCACGGGCCCGTTGTTTTGTCGGTTTGCGATCGGGACTATGAATTAGGATAGTGAGGTGTTCACCGATCTGGCTAAGGAACATGGATGTTCAGTTGTGCCTTGGAGCTCACTTTAGAGCCCTCACGGGCAGTCGCATAGCGACTTGACAAATATATTGATAAGATCGAACTGATAAAGACAAGAGAGACCGGAATGGCCTTTTCTGGCTTATTAGCCGTCATCAGCCAGTCATACCCAATCCCAGGTGTGGATCAACCGAGATTCGAACCCGCGACCTTTGGTCATTGAGTGTAACACACTACTATTGAGCCACGGGTCCGATGATTTGTCGGTTGCGATCGGGAATATGGACTATGAAAGTGTGGTGTTCACCGATCTCGTTAAGGAACACTTATGTTCAGTTGTGCCTTGGAGCTCACTTTAGAGCCCTCACGGGCAGTCGCATAGCGACTTGACAAACATATTGATAAGATGGAACCGACAAAGACAAGAGAGACCGGAATGGCCATTTCTGGCTTATTAGCCGTCATCAGCCAGTCATACCCAATCCCAGGTAAGAATCACCAAATTTATTCGATTTCCGAAAGATTTTTGCTTTTAATGTGAAATCATAATTGACTTCAGACGTGAAAGAAGTTACTTTAAATAATGCAGATAAAATCTGATAAATGCAAACAACATGGTTTGAATCTCTTTGGCCTATGCACTGCTACTGTCCAGTTTACCAGTTTATTTGTTTGCTTCCTTTTCATGTTCAGGACCAGTGGAGCTGATAAGTTTGAGAAAAAAATCATTACATGAAATCGGAGTAAACATGCTGAATACAGCGTTGTCAACGCATCTTTAGTGCTGCTGTTTTGTCGTTTCGATTTGGGAGAACATTCTAACTCGCTTCGGTTGAAGAGCAAGTAACTCAGTGTAAACCACGTTGCCTGGATTATCAGAGTGCGTAAGGTGACAAGGAAGCTGTTACAGCCTGGAAACACACCGAGGTTGCCAAGTTAATTAAAAACGGTTTAGTTAACTTATTAAAATCCCTCAGTGGTTAACTTACTTTATTACAGAATTCCAATTAAAATTTATGGATTTTGCTTATTGCAATAAATGCTGCGTGAAAAGTGGCCCGAATACGAAGAACACGGGATTCGCAGTCAGAGGTGTGTTGTACTGGTACGCCGAGCAAGGGTCATATTCGCACACTGTTGCCAGGACTACTTCAACCAGGGTCGCCAAAATTTAACCATTTTGGCCTTATTGCTCATTCTGGATTATCAAAATCACCAAATAATAAAATGTCAGGAACGTATCATACAACAGAATTAAATGGATACATGCGCCTGCAGTCAAAGGTTAAGTAAAATGTCTTTGAATATCATCCACGACAGCTTGCTGCAAATGAACTCTTAGGCAAGCTCTTTAAGTTTCAAACGGTAGGAGGGAACACTTAGCAGAATCCATTATTTCCAGTTTCCAGTAATTTTGCGTAAAGAATTTTTTAAAATTTTACTAATGTTTTGGGAACTTCCACTTTTTAAAAAATATCCCAAATAGGCCCGTAATTTACATTTGCTTCGCTTTAAGACGACATTTGACTGTTTTATATTCATGCGAAGGTGACTCAAACAAGTAATTTCACACTATATATTTTCTCTTTACTCAATTTGTTGGATAAGTTGTCTGCCGAAGGGTTGCATCTTAGAGTATGCCAGTCACATTCGAAAACTGCAAGGCTTAACAGGATGGTTCTTTCATTAGAATAGACCATCATTTTTCCTTTGGTAGCCGAATGATGAGCGTGTGCTTTACCAGTCAACAACGTAATCCCTATCCATTTGGCAGCATCTTCTGTAATTCCTACTGTTCGCTGCTTTCATTTGCGGAAATTAAGTTACTGTCTGCATAACTGTTACCCAGGTATAATTAAACTCCTTTAGAAAACTCGCGAATACAACTGGTAAGCAACATGTCTTGCAAAAAACATATAGAGAAACTGCAAAACCTGAAGCTAAGCTTTTGTAACGCTACTTTTTTAAAAATAAGTAGTATGACAAAGTCACTGATAGGAGAGAAATAGAGAAAGGGAAAGAGTCAAGATGCTAGCACATACTTTGATGCCTTAGCTTTGCTGAACTAAGCCTGGCAGGTGGACGCTTGTTCATGCCGTCTCCCTCCCCTTCAGAGCCTATTTGTTTCTAGAAGCCATTACAGCGTTCTGAACCTATTCCTGTACGGAGAAACAGCATGATTTTCGATTTATTTTTCATACTTTTAGAGCTGGTAACAGAGTCCTGTCGTCAAATCAGGTAGAAGAGAGATAGGGTTTGGGCCAAAAATGTTCACCCTTCAAGCATCAGAAGTGAGCCAGGGTGAAGTAAGCAACGGACCCAGAGTAAAATTTTATCGGGCGAATGAGGAGTGGGAACTATCCTCTTAACGCGTAGAGAGCAGTATTTGAGACCGGAAAATCCGTCTTTTTAGGTGTCTTATAGTATTCTTTTCTGGTAGGATACAAAGTTGATAGGCCATTTTTATTAAAAAGCAGAGGATTACCTGTCGGAAGTCGCGAATAAATAAAGTCTCGAGAGGAATCCATCCCACAGCATCTCTCGCTATTGACCTGTGGTGGCCGAGAGGAGGAAAGAATATCCAATAAGTATCGGGAGCAGGTCATTCAACAAAAAAGACACTGAGATTAGAAAAAGAGTAGTTTAAAGGATTTTCATCTTTAAAAAAAAACACGTGGAAGCTCTAAGTTGTCTGCGTTTTAGTGTGTGAATACGGTTATACTCGCGGCGTTGCTACTCATCGTTGGTTCCGGAGATGGTTCTTGAGCATTTTTAATTTTGTAACTGGCAATGGAAGCCGAGCTAGAAACACAAAATCGCATGCTGTTCCTTGTTCAACAATCGGTCCTTACTTCAGGCCTCATATCAATAATTTATTCTATTTGTACACCCACGGTGACTAATATATGCATATTAAACCTCCACTTGCTGCCATACACAGAAATTATTTGCGGCAAATAATGGTGCAAATTTTCCTACGCTTTAAACTTTCACGACTGTTACAGCGAACATCTGTAGGCCAGAATGCGCCAAATCCGCTCGGGAAAGTAGACGAGGCACTCCGCCTGTTGGAAAACACAACCAACCAACCAGAAGTCAGCACAAACTTATAGACCCCAAGGGCATACTCAGGCAGCCAATCAGAGTTTGGTCTACTAACCTCGACGCCAGATGCGCCTCACACGCGTGCACCCGGTCCACACGTGCCCCCTGAAGCATACGCAAGAAAGCCAATAAAACAGACCCACATATAAGCCAAGGTTTTACTCTTGTGTACGCTGAACCGCCTTAACCTGCGCCTTGGAGACACAAAATGACCTTCCTACCTTGTTGTCGCAAAGGATTGCGCTTGTCAGTCAGTAAACCGAGACCTCAACGTCCCTTGCATATTTGAGCCCGGCAGGCGGGTAGGTGAAAAATCTCAAAGACTCAACCGATGTAGGGGACAACAAATTGTCCCCTTTGATCGCCACAGCGCTTAAATTTCAGAAAACGTCTACAACCACTTTAGCCATCACGATCCTACTTACCCTAGCCTAATGCAGTAGTACTTTGGGGTAAGCCAGCCTACAAAAAATATCGACGAAATAAGAAAACCGTTTAAGTCAATACTTCTGATTCCTTGCAGCTTCAGTTTAATTGCACGGTCCTTTAAAAGTAACGACAATTTCGTGTAAAATTTATTCACTCGTGAGAACCATTTTAGCCATCATCAGTATCGCCATGAACGCTCTGGGTCGTATCTGATAGACTTCCTTAACACAAATAAATACATAACCACTAATTAGTTAAGGACCCATGGTGGGCCTCAAAGTTTTAAAACTCTTCAGAAAATGATAACTCAGGTAACATTCGTAAATGCAAGCGTATGCAACTTGGTTGACCTATAGTTGCATCCGCTCCATTTCTTTAAACAAACCTATTGCTGATTTAAGACAAACTGGGTAGCCAATTTCGCCATTTAGCCACTATAGACTTCACTGCAACTGGCACATGAAATACAGATGACAGGACGTTTCCCATCGATGTAATCAATCCCGTGCTTAGACTGTTCAAGCTGTGCGCTTAAAGTACATGTGAAGTAGCGGGCTGTTTGTACCTGATGCATTTTCAACTTTTATTTGACGAGCACATATAGATTTTTGAGCAGAAAGACGTTGGTCAAGTTTTTGTCGTTTTGGAAATACTGCTGAACTAACAAATACATTAAATAAAATGCAATATCTTAAATCAATGTTACGACAAATAGAGTATTTTTTTATCTCATTAAACGTCAACCAACATTTTGAAAACCATTTCATTTTGTTAAAATGATTTAACCAGAATTTAAATATGAATGATCACGCAGTCTAATCCCAAAGAGATTTGAGTCAGGACAGGATGCCGGCAAAAACTGCAGTCTGTAACACAGGACCACCTAAGTAGTGTATCCTTTTTCTGAAATATTTCAGATATTCTTTTAAATTAAATTATATTTCGCAGAAAAAATACAGAAGAATGTTCTTTTGTACTCATTTGTTAGAAAATTATGACAGCTTTAAATTTGATACTTAATGAATATCACACGATTATCTACGCTCTCGAGAAGATCTTGCATATTGCTCTTCGAATTTAGCAGTGTGCCGTGCTCTGTACTTTATAAGCCGCATTAACAAATAGCGAGCTATGATGCTTTATGAATGTATGTTACACGTTCTTTTAAACTTCTCACAGTTCGAACCTTTTAAACACCACAAGATACTTTTTTCATGCAAAAAAAAATTGACAAAGACGTAAGTTGCCAATAAATCAGTACATGAAAGGACATGTATATGATTTTTTTCTAAAAATACTATTCAACGTTATAAAAACACCAAAAATATACAGTAAAATGTATACTTTAGAAGTTGGCAACTTTACTGAGTGGAATTTTTGCAGATAGCCGGAGATAAGCTTGTTTGAAAGCCGGCAACCTGTTGTGACCGAAATATCTTGGGATATGGCTGTATGATCCCTAACATTACAAAGTCCACGTTAATCATTTTAACAAATTGAAAACGTGTTTCATAATTTCGATTAAAAGTTTTTGAGAAGCAATTCTGCCGCAGTAAATATAATTGCAAGCGAGCTGGTTGGTTAAAGTTCGCTCTATTTACACGTGAGGAGCAAGTGCATCATTGTCCGTGGATAATTGGCGCTAAAAAGCAAGCGACAGCGACCTTAGAGGTCTCATTTTGACCCTAACATCATAATGTTTTTGTGTGTATAACACATAGGTTACGTTATATTAGCACGCAGGCGTGTCCAAGCGCCCGCACTAATAAAGGTGAGTTGGTGGGTGTTGAGCGTTTTGGCATAGTTTCCGGAGGGAACACCATATCGCGTATGAGGACTCGAAAAAAAAATCTCAATTATTCGACACGTGGCCAAGACAGGTAAAAAGCTACCTGGAGTCAACTGTAATGTGTTCGTTGCTTGATGAGGGACAGACAGGATGAGACCAACACAAGGAAGGACCCGCTATCTGAGTCCTGGGAGTTCTAGACTGCTACTGCTGCTTGCTCCTCTGAACACTGACAACCGTTGGGTAGTTGACTGACGGAGGACTGATTCAGCATGAAACAATCTACTCCTAATAGACCCTGGAGCGTGATTTCAAACCCCTGTGGGCATTCGTGCAGTGAACAATAATAAAAGAAACTACGAAGATCGGGATCAGCACTAGCAGTTGTCAGTCTGCATCAGCCCGAATCCACGTTTACATAACCTTATCAAATTTTTTATATTGCAGCATTACTGACCTCTATGCCACTGCTTGTTGGGGGAGAAATGGATTGAAATCAAAGACGCGACGGAATTAATACGTCTCCTCATCGGTAGACAACCCTCCAACGCCAATTAATATCCCCAAATACAATAACTGTAAAACAGACGAATGGCGAAATGGTAGAGCATTTGGCTTAACGCCCAGTATCCCAGAAGTCAGGGTTGGAGACCCAAGTTTCCAAGCCCAGGGTTAAAAGATGCCTGGCTGACGATGGGTACTGAGCCAGAGATCTTTATACAAGCGGACTCTCGTAGCTGCCTCCTGCTGATTGAGTTTACGGTGAAATCGGAAAAGCAGGCGTTTGGTTTTCAGTCATGCATTTTGTGGAGGCCAATATCCTGTCCTGGAAAACGGAAAAAAGAAGGAATAATTGTCACTCTCAGGAGGCATCCAATTTGCCTCAGTATGATGCTTTCAGTGAGATAGGGGTGAGTCAATTTAACCGAATCATGTTTGGCTTCTGTCACTTTGCGCTCCTAAGGTAGCATACATCAGTACATGCGTGGGCATTAATTTTCCTATCCTCAGCTGAATAAAATCTCAATCCTCGGCGCCCTAACAATCAGGATGACTGAGGACAGTAACGATGCACTGAGATGGTTCGTCTTCGTATTTGGCAGTTCAAATTACGAACGGACGATTTTCTGGAAAAATTTCTCCAAACTCCGGGGTCCCTGCTATAGAGACAAGGTTTGAGTGCTGTCAACAGCGATTTTCCCAAATCGGACGTCGATAAGGCACAAGTGGCATGGAGCGTGAAGATGGCCTAGAGGCCACCGGACGTAATTACTAAAGAGGCTGAAGCGAACTGTGGTCATTTAAGTGACGGCGAGCGTTATTGGCCAGCAAGTAAGCCGTACCTGTTTGAAGCCAATCAGCGAATGGCAGAGTATCGATCAACCTCGTAGCTCAGTTTGCCTGCGCCTAGCACAAGTCCTGCACGAAACGCTTTGGGCGCAAGCTACATAAAAAAAGTCTACCCAATGAGAGGCGCTACCCACTTGGTCGATCGGCAACCCACTGACAACGCGCACCTTCAAAAACTTGCCACTGAAACCTAGTTCTTATTATTTTACTAAGCTCCGTAGTTGCTAGTACAATGCTTATGCTAAGCATAAATCTCTTCAAATGGGGCAACTTTAGAAGTGATGATTGACTGTGGTTAGTTTTTGTCAGCTCTACTAGTTGCATCACCAACTGCCTACTGTTCCAACCTATGTCTTCGCATGTATCGTCTAAGTCCTACTAAACCTGCATGAATTCGGCTGATCGCGTAGGCAAAAATTTAATGAAAGTCTTTTAGTGACTTGGAGGACGTATGTACCAATTTCTGCTGCAAAATTAACTTATCTGTGGCATAGGACAAAACATGAGTTACATTCCTGCAACAGGCGCCTCTGTTTCTAATTCTGAAACACTGGGCGCGAAATAAAGCTATTGAGCTAGATCTCGTGGTTAACGGTTGATCTGAATCTCTGTTCTCCACAAGCTGGAAGCAGGTTGAGTAGTAGGTGTTCGATTTCCAACGCCCATCTGCATTGCGTGGCAAACCTTGATTAGTCATCCGTTGCTTAGCGTATGTTACACAACTGCCGAGTCCTCAAGCGCGCTTCAAAGTACGACTTCACAATCACTTTCA
Organism: Schistocephalus solidus; assembly: GCA_017591395.1. Lineage (NCBI taxonomy): Eukaryota > Metazoa > Platyhelminthes > Cestoda > Diphyllobothriidea > Diphyllobothriidae > Schistocephalus > Schistocephalus solidus. The sequence continues at coordinate 9,926 of WEDG01000159.1, forward strand.
CTGTTCAGGCAACTAGCCAACGAATTATTACGCGCCAAGAGTTAAGAAATAAAATTTCTGATTAAGAATGCAGAGAATCGATTACTGAAACAGCGGGACTGAGTAAATTCAAAACAACCTGAGAAATAAGATCTTTGTCCTGACTATCGAATTTTTACCTGATTAGCTTCTAATTGGAAATCACTTTTCTCATGTGTATCGACAAGTTCTTCTTATCGAAGGCTGTTGGAGTAAATGCGTGGCTACAATCTGTTGTCGATAAAATTTTATACAGAGACCAGGGAGGACCGATGGGCGAAAAGCATACGCTTAGTTTCTTATGTGGGTAGGCTTAGTGATATTTGACTTAATGATGAGTATCTCTGATTAAAAATCAATAGCCTACTCTAGTCAGAGTACTCTACTCCGAGTAATCTTCGAAAATAAATTAGTATATCGTTAAAATACTGAGAATTTCCGACACAAGATGGAAAGCAACAAACCCAAGGATACTAGTTCATTAAAATTTGCTCCCTCAGATGTAACTGGAAGCCACGCGTCCGCTGGACCCGAACTGGCTGCGCATTTTCGAAAGCCATTTAGGTCGACCGGAGAATGTACCTTCTGCCGATTTGCACAGTTCGAGCATATGCTTAGCTTAGCAAACGCGTGAACTCGGCTTGAGACAAAATGCTAAAAATGAATGCTATCCAGTGCTAAAGTTGTAATACCTCAACGATGAACAAACCTTCGAACTTCAGTGTATGTTGGTGGACCGTTGGATTGAGTGCGCAATCTTTCCAGCCGAGTCTGTCTTCCGAATAGAAAAATCAGAAACCATTCGGGGTTAGAGGTTAACGGACGGTCACAGCAACGTCCCTACCAGTACTTCGAAGTAACAAGGAGTAGCTCATGTATGTGAACTGAGATGGATCAACAGACTACCGTAGGAAGTTATTCGTCGGTGCATTGATGAGTATTATTAGGTGGAGGGGAGAACGAGAAGAAGGAGGAGAAGGAGGAGGAGGAGGAGGAGGAGAAGAAGAAGAATTAGAAGGAGTTGGATGAGGTGGCGTAGGAAAGGGTCTTGCATGTTAGGCAAGGCCGGACGTGATGCCTCATCCAAGATGACATGCAGTTCCTCACGTTAAATAAACCTTCAAATTATTGCAACCTCAGATATCACCCGCCAATCGCAACTCTTCACTTTCCCCAAAAACCTCGTTAAAACACATCCCGAAGTTTTTTAGCAACTACTCCAGAAACCGTATAACAATTTCAAGGTTAGTATGTAAAGAGTATTCATTAGCACATTCGATGTTAGTGGATGGCAACCGCCTCGAGATGCTTCAGATTTTAGCTCTATTCGGCCCCAGCAACTAACCAGAAAAGAGCATGGCGTCGCAACCAGTCAATTTGAAGTTCGTTGCTGCGCGACAGTCTGCGAGGATTTTGCCAGTAGGCACTGAGTTCAAATATGTCTCTTCAACATCCCTTTCCAGTAAGCTGAATAGGCTCCTGCATGCCGTCCCCACATGAAGACGTCCTACCTCTGGATAACAGGAAAACATAAATAATCCCTTTCCAAAACTCGAAAGAAACATCACAGAATTGATGGCAGTGCCAAAAAGAAAACAGAAGTATGACTGACCTCACGCATAAGGGCGGACCAGATGGCAGTCGCCACTCCTGTTTCGCTGCCGTAGTCTCGAATCAATCCGGACAGAGAGTCCGTGACCGTCCGCATATACTTGGACCAGGGAAGCAAAGATAAATCATAGATGACTGAAAGTTCGTTAATCGGATAAGCAGTTTCGAAAAGTCAAAATGTTCCTCTTTTCGGGACAGAGTGGGTAGAAGATGGAGCCTATCATGCTAAGCAAAAAGGGAAACTGAACGCAGCTCTCAATAAATACGCATACTAACGTAAATGAGCAATTGTGAACAGCGAGTCTGGTTTTCTACTGTGACAGTATAAACGGCTCTCCTGGAATTCTTCGTCATTGATCAGTAGTTACCCGCTCTCACGGTCGGAAGCTCCACCACTGACTCATGTGGCATTTGCCTATCAGTTCGACTTACGGGCGAATCACAACCTCCGCCAGTGCCGTAACGCCAACTAAGATATTCCACTTCACCCATTGACAGTAGCCGGACGAGTCTCGAGCGGATGCACCTCAGCTTCTGGCAAGTGCCTGCTGAGCTTCGTGTACGATTTCGTACCTCAGCAAAAGCTTGTCAGACTGAAATCCGTCTTCTTTGACTTTTGAGTTAGGCAAAATCATGCTGTCCCTGTTAAAGCCCATTTCGAGAGGTGTACCTTTGCGTCGAAGTTAAACGCCTGCGGGGAGCTTTGCCTTGTCCAACACCCACTTTGCCAATGAAAACGACACCATCCGCTCTCAACCTGACCTAATTCCAGAGGGCATTTGGTGCGTCCGGTAACGTCTCGTCTAACATCTGCTAGCAGTCTGTTGTGGGAATCACTTAGAATTTAACTAATTGAGACCGGTAACTCCGCTGGAAATAGTCTTCATGATCCCCTTGGCGACCTATATTATCAGGTACTTCCTGAATCAGGTGGGCACTGACTTTCAGGTGTTTTGTCCGCCCAGAACATGTGGAACGAACTCCTTCTTGTTTTCCAAGCTGTTATTTGTACCTTTTGACAATTATGTCGTTAATTATCGTCTTGCTGTACTTAAGCAAGTCTTAAACGCTGTATTTACATACAACTTTGTTACATTTTTACTGTATAAGCGGGACAGATTCCAGTAGACTTCGCTACACCAAGAAGCGATCGAAACCACCCCGATTCTTGAAACCTAACCACTTATCGCACCATGCAGTTCTTTACAAATGCCCTTAGTTTGTGGTGTCTTTCCGCAGCGTTTATGATGGCAAAAGTAAACCAATGCACAATTTATTTGAGAAGAATGAAGAAGATTGATCTGAGCGCATCAAGGGAGACACTGACTAGTTAGTCAATGTGTGCCAACCCTTCGCTGCATGCAAATCGAAAAAATACGAATGAGCAGAGACCCAGGGCACTTGTCTGTCAATCCGCAGTCAATTCTGGTCTACCGGATTTTATTCAACTGCCACAACACAAAGTCCAATCGAATATTGTCAGTGAAGACAATGGAAACTGGAAGGGCCATTTCTGGCTTATTAGCCGTCGTCAGTCAGTCATACCCAACCCTAGGTGGTGCACCACACGAGGATCGAGCCCGCGAACCGTTGATCGTAAGTCCAACGCTCTAACCACTGAGCCACGGGCTCTTTGTCTTGCCGGTTAAGATCGAGAATATTGACTTGCTTTCGTTGATGAACGCACACCGCTTGCTAACGGAACTCACTCGTTCCCTTCGGCCTTGTGGCTCACTATCGAGCCCCGCCAGCAGCCACACTGCAGCTAGTAGTAGAATAGGCAGATAAATGTTGCCAGCAAAGACAAGGGAGACTGGAATGGCCATTTTTGGCTTATTAGCCGTCATCGGCTAGCCATATACAACCCCAGGTGGTGCGCCACCCGAGGATCGAGGATCGCGAGTGAGCCTCAAGGCAGAGCGGAACCAGTGAGTTCCGTTAAAGATCGGTGAGCGTTCATCAACGAATGCAAGACCCAGTACAATCACTGACAGCGTATTCACGCTTCTATTCGCAGCCCTAACCACTGCCATGAATTTGCCTTCACCAAATCAAAATAAAAATGTGGTGCCCATAGCTAAAGTGTCAAGAAATAAGCGATGATTGGCCGTCTGGTATCGACTCAGACAATTCGGTAGTTAGTTTACCCGTAACCAATGAAGTCATTTATGCCAACACTAAACATGTAAGTACGAAAAAATTGTCGGAGCATAAGATGCATATAAGTAAGACTGGTTATTGCTTCTTGTCCTTGATTTTCGAAAACATGCGTCAAGGTAAATGCGAACGGTCACATAACTAACTTTAATCATTTCTACTTCGAGCAGTCTTTACAGAACAAAGTATACGTGACCTGTTGAATGACTTGGTGCATAAACCGGCGGTAGTAATGAGAAGCCAGATCACAAAAACCGCGGTGAGCACTCTAGGTGTAGCTGTAATATTCTGTGTATGAACGGATCCTGTAATTGCATGGGCCAAGTAAGTCAAGACATGATTCCATGAGGCATGAAGGTAGAAGTGTGGTTCAATGGAGGAAATTCGGTATTATTTTATTTGTAGAAACATTTCACTGTCTCCTTGCCACCGTAATGACAAAAAGACGAGAGGGAAACAACGCGGGGAATTATGATTCGGCTTCGGTCAGGATATGCAGTGGACGTTTTCCGCATATTAGGAGTCGCATAGACAAACTGAAGGACGCACTTGAGGCCCGAAGATAACGGTCTGCCAACGAGATCGACAGCCTCACATACTATGACAATGGTGATACGGATATTTCCATCTTAAGTTGAAAGTAAATGTGTTATCTGCAATTCAGTGCTGACAAGTTGATGCAATAGCGCAGCCGATTAATTTGCTTCGATTGGCGTTTTAAAGTTGCGCCTCTTTGCCAGAAAACAGTTTTCTTTTGCGTGTTCTGGTCTCACTTTACTGCTTTGGAAGAGCATAGAAATGTCCATAGTCTTGGCTGGACAAAGTAACGTTTGGAACGCGTTAGTCGGTCAGAAGGCGTGCTCCCACGATCCTAGTCTTTTCGTAAAAATTCGTTTGTAAGTCACGCAACCGTAAATGAACCGAGAAATTCTGCAGCACGCATAAAGGCGCATCAAGTATGAGGATTGCGGTTTAAATGACTGCTTTAGCCTGAATTTAAATCAATGTGACTAGTGAAGTATTGCGAATATACCAAAGAAAGTATTACGCCCTGATATATGCATAGAAAAATGTGCACCTGAGCATCTAAGAGAACTTATAAACACGGTTCTTGTTAAAAATGAAGACGTTTAAGTGAGACCACTTACGAGACTTTTGTCCAGAAGGATAACTGCCAGAAGCAGTGATTGGAGGACCAGGAAGACGCCAAGGAGAGCCGTATACTGTAAAATCCGAATAAATTCTGAGTTTAACTATACAATGCTTGTTCTACCTGCTAAAGCGTTTTGAGATGACAAGGAATGAAGTGGCAAAACCGTGGGAAGTTTGGCGTTCAAGTAGTTATAATGAAGCAGAATTTAGTTGCCTCCGACTCACACTCCTGTTATAGACTGATGGGTAGGTGGGACGAAAGGAAAGGGTTGTCATATTGATTATTGTGCCGTCTAATCCCAAGATATTTCAGATACATTAGGATGGCGGCTTTCGAACGAGCTTCTTTCTGACTGTCAATTTAACTCTGTAAAAATTACTAATAAAGTAGTATACATTTTTTTCACTTTTTTCCGCTGCTCTTATTAATTCAAATATATTTTGCAGAAAACACCTATAAAAATATTATTTTCGACTAGTTTTATAGAAAATTAAGTCTTCTTCGAATAGTATACTTGAAGTAAGATTATTTTTTGGTTTTTCAAACTTTCTACATAGCCGAATAATTTCGAACACTATCGGCCGTTAAACTTGAATTCACGGTTTACAAAGTACATGCTGTATGAATTCTGTGGCACCTTTTGGACTATGTTATCGTCCGGAAGCGAGATCAACAGGACGTCCTGGTGAAGTAGATGCAGCGCAAGTCTACCCTCACCGTAATCTAGCGCAAGTCACCGTCCCTACACAGCATACGGTGGACATCATCGAAAACGACTGTCGAACTAGTGTATACATTCTGTGTAAGGAAAAATCCCAAATTTATCTACGGTATGAATAAAAGGTCACAGGATTCTCATAATTTTTTTTAATAGACATGGATCATGTTGTATACGTTGTAGGCAACATTAGAAAATTGATGGCTAAGATACATTATGGATGAGCATTCCACAGTTATTAAAAATCTCAAAATTAGAACCTCTTTTAAGACAGAAGTACTAATTTTGAAGAATGCGCGATTTGCTATTAAACGAGCAAATAAATCGTATTTTGTGCGTGTTTTCGGTAATTTGAATTAATAAGAGCATATAAAATCAATGAGAAAAATTGCATTTTACTTAAGTAGCCATTTTTACAGAGCATATATTTTGCGGGTGGTCACAAATAAACTCGTTCAAAAGCCGATATTCTACCATAACTGAAATATCTTTGGGTAAGGCTGCACGATACTCAATACGATAACCCTCATAAGTAATTTGTTTGAATCGAAAACACATTTTAGAGTTCCGGTTAACATTTAACGAGATAGGGAGGCCACTGTAGGTTTAGGATTTAGCGTAGGGTTATGGTTACGATTAGGCCTATGTTTTATGTTTGCGCTAGGGCTAACCTTAGATTAAGGGCACAATAATCTTTACCCTCCCTGAAATTGTGCGTGGAGTGACCTTTATTAATTTGGTACGGCTTCCCTATTTGCGTGCCCTGTTCAGCCATCCTTCCCACACTTTAATCTCTGCCCACGAACACGAAGTTTGTAACTCCTCAACACTGGCCTTGGAGTTCTAGAGTGTTTCAGCCATGACATTGTAATCGTGAAGAGCGCTGTAGGAAATCCCAGCTTATGGCGTGTCGGTCGTGGATTGGCCGTTTCATGCGCGCAAATTCCCTCGCGGGAAAATCTCGAATCTTCGACCGAATATTGATTGGGCCGCACGCGTGAGCAAAGGCATCGCACGTGCTCGATGCTGCAGTTCACGCTGATTGGGCGTCTGATTTCCCGCGTGCATTCGGCGGTCGGCTTCGCCTGCTGTACCCGGCGTGGTTACGTCCGCCCTTCGTCTTAGGCAGTGACTCAACACCCTTCCCGTTGTCCATACCTCTCCCCTCCGACATCCACCGTCACCAGGCGGTGTCTAGACGACCGGAACTGGGTGTGAGCGCAGTGACTGGTGCCTAAGTGGCTACTGAATCCTGAACTGCGTCAAGGTAGAAGCACTATCGGGGACCTTGTATGTGCATTCTCTTTCTATCGCAGTGATGCTCAGGTGATGAAGGGAATGTTGAAAAAATTGTATGTTTATATTCATAAGTTGATCAAGGTCCTTGTACGACTTATTAAATGCAAAGATGAGCACAATCATGACTTTCTATGCTGATTGTGGCAAACAGAATCTTGTCTTTGTGATAGTCTTTTTAGATTTTTTCCAGCATCGAATTTATTGACTGTTCGATTCGTCTGTCAGTTGCCATAGGTACAGTTTTTAGCAGCAGCAAATACTCGATTAAATCGAAATCGAGCAATTGAATAATTTACTAGAACCAGGATCTTAAGAAACAAACGGAGGTCACCTAGCACGGCCGGCTACCTAATAAGATTTAACTAATAAACAATGAGGACCTACTGTGTGAAAACTGTAGAAGCCAGAGTACGTTAAGCTCAGTGAAAATTCGCCCTGCATAAAAAGGGGATCTTCGATTGGCAAACGATTAGGCTAAAAGGACGGACAACAGATGAACTTACGATGCCGAGGACGATCGTGCATTCACAGCAGGAGGCGAAGGCCCCGAGGAAGGCTATGCAGGCGAAGATCAGACCCACAGTAATGAGAGCCATCGAAAGGTTGCCTGACAGAGTGGAAACAAGTCAATAAAAAACAGCATATAAGCACCTCTCCGACAGAATGTGACGCATATTGGTAGAAAACTCGCTGATAATATTGTGTCAGAGGTAAGAGCAGTTCAGTTAGAGGCTGTTAGAGAGAGAGAGCCTGTGCGGAGCCTGTCAGGAGAATAAACTATGCAAACGAGTGACGGAGGCAATTGAGCTTGATTTTCGAAAATTTTGCGCTTCGGTCGAGACACACAAACGGGTGGTGGTGGTGGTGGCTTGTGCCCCCTAAACGGGCCACGTGGTAGATGCGTTGGACCAACATGGGGGCCACATCAGGGCACGGCATGCGTTATTTGGGTTGCACTCCGCTAACAAATGACGAACATGGGAGGTGTGGTGGCACGCCTAGGGGCGGCTAGGACTTAGGGGACCCGGCCGCGCCAGCCACCTGCGTCCTCTCCCGCCTCCGTTCTTCTTGACTCTGTCTTGACACCGGGCTCAGGTGGGTGAGGCGGAGAGAGTGCGGTAGCTGCAACGCAAGGTTACCATCACTTAAAACTAATTCACGTGCAAGTCACAGTCCCTGCTCCACCCTTCCATAGAGCATACGGTGGACATCGTCGGACTACGACGGTGGAACTAATTACAGTAGACCTGTGTGTCAAACATCGCACGCTCACCTGCCTCACCTACCTGAGTCAGTATCGACAAGGCAAGAATCCGGAACGAGTTCAGTGGCTGACCAAACTAAACAACCCGTCTACGCCTGCCATTCACGATTCGTCCGCGCGCTATAGACCAAGTTTTCACAGACGTAACAAGGCACAGCTCTGGCCCCAACTTATTATGATTTGCGTAGCGGTTACAGTAAGAAGGAACCATTGCAGTCATTCTCGGAGGTGGTCCGATTTCTCCTGTAAGTTGGCAGCCTTCCAAGCCACGGATTTTAGCGAAGCATCAACTAGGTTAAAAGCGCGTTCGGTTGTATGCGAGGTGGGGAGGGGGGGAGGCGGAGTTATGCGCTAGGTGACCCAAAGACCAAGCTCACAGGGTTGACCCCTCGATCTCGCCCTTTCCACTTTCAGGCGCCAGTTCATTCTCCAAGCCAGTCAGCCATCTGATGCGAGACTGGGGCGCAGGTCGCTGGCACGCCTCTGCCCACACCTGGACGTGCAGTCAAGCTCGGTGCGCACATCTCTAATAACTGCTGCGGCCTCACCTGGACTTCGTGCCCTTCCAACGCAGTGACCCCCTGTATGGGCACAATTTGGCCAACCCATTGGGGTAGGAGTTGGGGGGTAACGATACCACTGCGGAACCGGATCACCAAATTGTCGTCATGGTAATTAAGATCGCAAAGGCAGATGTCTCGCCGGTAGGGATGCCGTGTATGGCCGTCTAAACAGGACATGACAATAGGAAACGCCTCGCTCACTTAAAATAGGTGGGCGTACGGTAAATTGCAGGAAAGTTAACTTTACCCTGCCTTACCACTGACACTAACCATAACATAAATCTAAGCTGTATCCTTAATCTTAACCCTGGGCCGACCCCTTAACCTAAACCGCCCAATTAACACGATAATAACATTAACCTTTAGCATAACCATGGCCATAACCCAAAATCTGACCTTGATCTCAAACTTAAAACTAACCCTTAACTTAACCTTAACCTCCACCTTAAACCTAACTATAATTTCCTTGGAAGATGGCGCAAAGCCACGTGCATTGTGTCCTGTTTAGGCGGCCATACAAGGCACCCTTACCGTCTCGCCTAACTACCTCGTGAACTAAGGTATCAGAAAAGCTATGAGAAAGCTATATACGTTTAATTGTCAAAATATCATTTAAAAACTTTCAGCACAAAGACCTCCATAAACTGAGGATAAAAGTGGCACGCAAACGATATAGCACCGGAAGAAAACAAATTATATATAGTGACCGAAAGCTGCAACTGTCAGCACCAGGATCGATCCTCTGTGCATGAGCGCAAAATTTGTACCGGATTTTATTCAACATGTTGCCGGCGTCGTTTGAAAATGACTCCCTTATTGTACTTTAAATAAACGAAGAGTGGTAATGCGAAAAATGGGCCTGCCCATGCATGCGGCTCGAGTTCAAAAACCCGCAGGAAAATGCAAGATGGTTTCCCAGTTGTCTAACGAGTGAGCCCAGCCTTAGGTCAGTTTGTTTCAATTTTTAGGGATAACTCACGTTAAGGTCCAAAATATCAGGTGGATAAAGCTCGGCTTTCGGGAGGTTGATCCTATTGTCAAAAGTCCGGCCCGTGAACACAAGGGGCAGGGTAGTATTCAAGCTCCTACTTGTTTAGTGCAACTGCTACGTCGGTTAAATATACGCTACAATCCAGTATGCAACTGTCATTTCGGCGTTTAGAGCCCAACTTGACAGGATTCAATTAAAAAAAATTGTAAGAAAACTGTGGAGGAATCCCGAAATTCCTGACTCTGATTAAAACTGCCGGCTTCTTCCATTCGTTATATGTGTTATGCAAAGACGGGTTGCAGTTAATAAACCGTCACGAAATTTGATGGACCCAATAAATCCTGCTACATAGGCCGGTTTCAACTTATAAGGATCATTATTTACGAATTTACACCCACTTAAGCCAAACATGCGCACACATTTCACGTAGATGCGTCCACTTTACTTTGAAGATTTAGAAGGGCTAAACAAATAAGTCTTTGCGCATCACATTTAGGCTTAAAGTATTCTATTTTTCAGAAAGTGCGTTCCAGTCCGGACTGAAACCTTCACACTTGTCGATCTGTTAGGACTGCGTAACCAGCACGCTAGCTCCCGAATACACGATTCATCGCCTTGTGATAATTTCCTGTTGATGACATTTGGAACAAATTCAAGGAAACGTTCATTTTAGACAGATAAACAAATACCTGTTTACACAATTCACGTCAGTTCGACCATCGTTAGCTGACGATATCCACCATATGCTCCACACCAGGTGGTGCAGGGACGGTGACTTGCGCGTGAATTAGTTTTAAATGATAGCAGACTTGCACCGCAGCTACCGCACTCTCTCTTCCCTTACCAACCTGTGCCCGGTGTCAAAACATAGTCAAGAAATCTGGAGGCGGGGTCGAGCACAGATGGAGTATCTCCCACGGAGTAGGAGAGTGGGGTGCGGCAGGAGCCAGCCCCTTCGCGTGCCAATGTTGGGCATGCGCACCCCCTCCCCACATCCCTCCCCCTCATCCCACCCCCTCCCCCTCATCCCACCCCTTCCCCACATCCCTCCCCCTCATCCCACCCCCTCCCCACATCCCTCCCCTCATCCCACCCCTCCCCCACATCCCTTCCCTTCATCCCACCCCTCCCCCTCATCCCACCCTCCCTCATCCCACCCCCCTCCCCCCCTCATCCCACCCCCCTCCCTCATCCCACCCCTCCCCCACATCCCTCCCTCATCCCACCCCTCCCCTCATCCCACCCCCTCCCCACATCCCTCCCCTCATCCCACCCCCTCCCCACATCCCTCCCCCTCACCCCAAATAACGCCTACCGTACACTAATTTGACCCCCGTGCTGGTCCCGCGCATCTACCTCGTGGCCCGTTTTGGGGGCATACCTGTTGACACAGGGACTAGGAGTGACAAACTATTCGCCACTGAAGGAGTTTACTTAGCTGATACTGTGCTTTCTAACTGAACGAGACTAGACACTGGTCGTCTGAGCGACTTTTTTCCGAATAAAAATTGGTGTGGATAGACAGTCCGCATGCTCTGAGTCCTCTACCTACCATTCGGTCAGCATGCGAGGCTGAAAGGCTTCTAACGTCAACAGTGGGTTATGCTAGGAGTGTATTTGATGACTGATCATATTTCGAAAGCACTTTAGATAAGAAAATTCCTGTGAAAATTAATCTGCCTATGCGTATATACGCGTTAAAACGTTCTGTCCCTAGTCACAACACATGGTTGACTCGGGCAGACAAACCTAAGAAGGAGATTCAGTCGAGAGAGCGAGGATTATAGGGATACCTTGTATGGCCGCCTAAACAGGACACGGGCAAAGAATCCGCTTAAGATAGGCAGACTAGGTAAATTTCAGGAAGTACAATTATACCCTTGTCTTACCGCTAACACTAACCCCAGAACAAAACTAAACTGTTACCTTAATCTTAAACCAAAACCCTACATTTAACGCAATAACAACCCTAACTCAGCCTAATTATGGCCCTAACCCCAACGCTGACCTTAAACTTAACGGTAACCCTGAGTCGTAACACTCACCTTAATCCTAAACCTAAGCTCACCGGAATTGGGCTCAAAGCGACCTGTATTGTGGCGGTTCCTTTTCCCATGTCCTGTTTAGGTTGCCATACAAGGCATCCTTACGAATAAAATTAGCAGCTTCTAAGAATACTTCTATTTGGTGAGATGATTGCTGGACCACCTGACTCCATCTGTTACGTTTTCACGTGACTCGTTTGAAGTTGAAGAACAATCACCGAGTGAATACACTTCTTCTATCGGTGATTGGTCTTTTTTTCCGTCTTTCAATCGATTTTTCGATTGTGCTCACAGGCAATATTAGTCCAGAGCTGTCACTGGCTGGCTTAAAGCCTTCGGTATCAATGCCTGGATTACCAGTCCTGGTTCTTTAACAGGCTGCAATAGACGGTTGGTTCCAATCTTCATTAGGATATTTTTGCCCATCTGCGCTATTGAATGGCAGATCAACTGTTCCGGATTCTCCAGCGAATGATAAAAGTTGAATGTGAAAGAATAAGGGTTTCAACATAAATAAGTGCTCCATCTGAGCAAAGACCAGAACACTACTGCAGAAGCTAATCAAAAGTATGAGGCCATGCAAGTCTCAGCAAATCCGGGAATATACTTTCATCATCCACCAGGGAACACGACGACGACGAAGAGGAGGAGGAGGAGGAGGAGGAGGAGGATGAGGAGGAGGAGGAGGAGGAGGAGGAGGAGGAGGAGGAGGAGGAGAATTAATGGACCTAAGTATATTTAAACTGAGAGTGCTCTGCTGAATCCTTCAGCCCGTCTTTATTTCTTCAGTCACACCCCAGCCTCCTGTTATTACCGTGTTCAACGCACCTACTTTGGATTACCGGTTGGTAATGGGTTGGTTCTGGCTTCTCCACTGTCGACCATTACCGAGCTCGCGTAACTCGTGTCCCCATCGCGACTGTCGTAGTTGTCACTACGTCAGCGCACTTGTCAACCTCTCCCTCGTTGCCGCTCGTGCGTGGTGAGACCGTGTGCCACGGCGATCATGTGACGTCCTACGGATGCCCTTTTTTCCGCGGGTGTCGTCTGACGGCCCTGTGCGGCTTTTATCGTCCATCTTATGGGATCAGTCTGAAATGACTTTAGCCTTGTCCGGAGTGCCTAGTATGCGGCATGTCCATTCATAACCGATTAACTGTGCTAGTTGAGGGCCAACTTTTCAACGGCAGTCTGGCCACCTTGTCCAGTTAAATTGTTGTTCTTTTGGTGTACGTGGCCATAGACCAGAGACAGCTTCTCCTTGCGGTCGAGCGCAAGCTGGTGGTCATGCAATCTTGTGCAGAGGTGATTGCCCGTTTCACCGACATACCTCGCCTCACAGCTTTGACATGGTATGCTGTAGACCACTGCTGAGTGCTCTGCCACTGGTAGTGGGTCTTTGGGTTTCGTGGTCTGTGGTTTGATTGTGGATGCTGGTTTATGGGCAACATTACTCCCTAACAGTTTCAAGATGCTTGCAGTTGCCTCTGAAACATTCTTCACTAGGGGTTCGAGAGCCGGAACTTTGGTTTTTCCTCGTTCAACCACGCAAAGTTGGTCTCCTAAGGCACCTACTTATGAAAGGCTTAAATAACCGTTGGCCACCGACCGAGTGGTTACTTCTTACGTGGAAGATGCTCGTAGCGTTATTAGCCTTACGGTAGACCGTTATCCTTGTCTTCCTGTCTGCCATATTTGTAACTTGTCGAAGAAATGGAGATGAGTGTTGACCAGTCCTTCCATGGTAAACTGTATTCCGGAAAGATGGAAGTTAGTGGTGCCTTAAAAGACTGCGCGTTGCTCCTTTTGGTTACTACGAATGTTTCGTCAACATATCTGGTGCTGAACTTCGGGTGGTATGAGCTGAAGGCCAGCCGCTCGAGCCTCTGCAAAAGTGCTTCGGTAATTAGTTCAGACAGAGGCGAGCATCTTGGCGTTCCATTCTTTTGCTCGTAATCTTTACCATTAAATGCGAAGAAAGTCTTAAGACACACTTCTAGGAGATCGGTGATGTGCACTCGCCTTACTGTTGTTTGATCTCATCATTGTTTCTCGGAGAAAGCCGTTGATATTGTCGATAGCCAGACCGGGTGGAAAAGAGGTAAATAATAAGATCACGTTAACTGAAAACATTATCCTGTCTGTCACCATTTCCCGTGGTTAGATGCCCATCGAAAAGTCTTCAGCCGACTGCAACGTCCAAACCGAGCCCTTGATGGGGAAAAAAGTCACCAGTACAGCCACCTTGACAACCCAAAGGTTGAGGTGCCACACAAAGAGACTATGGGTCGTAGGATCACTCCTGGCTTGTTTAACTTCAGCAGGTCATAGAAGCGTCCCACGCGGTATCATTGGCATTCACGACCAGTTTTGCCCTTCGCGTGACAGCCCCACGCTCTCCAACTTCCCTATCGTCTTGTTTATGTTGCAATGGAGTACCGACAAACACAAGGGAAATTGGAATGACCACATCTAGTTTATTAGCAGTTATCAGCCAGTCATACCCAATTCTAAAGTGTTGACCACCTGGGATTCGAACGCGGAATCTCTGCTCATTGATTCTAACGCTTCATCAATGAGTCCCCGGCTCGTTGTCTTGTCGTTGTGATCAGGATTATCAGGCAGGAGAAGGTGGCGCATGTCCCGTTAATTGATCAGTGAGCTCCACCTTAGTATGATTAATATTCCCCATCACAACCGACAAGACAAAGAGCCCGTGGCTCATTGGTAGAGCGTTCAAATCAAGGACCAAAGATTTTGGGCTCAAATCCCAGGTGGTACACATTTGGGATTGGGTATGACTGACTGTTGACGGCTAAAAAGCCAGAAATGGCCATTCCAGTCTCTCTTGCCATTCTCGCTACTCCATCCTATGTATACGTTACTAGTCACTATGCGACGGCCTGCGAGGACTGTAGATTGAGTCCCTAGGTACAAGATCATGTCCCTTAAACTGAAGCGCCATTTCAAAAGCTTTTCGAACTCGCAGTCAGCCGAACACATACAGGCTTCTTTGTCCATCAAGAGGTTCTGCAGTTTAGTCCAATATTTGGTCTCATACTTGATGACGTTTGAGCGCCCCTTGCCAGCGGGGAGGATAACAGTTTTCTTAATTTTTGGTATTGCCAGAAGGTCTTGATCTTCTGCTTCGGAAATCGTCACCTGGGGTTTGGAGGAGTCTTCTGGTAGGGCATCTCACTCATTGAACTAAGTGTCATAGGATAGAACAATTAGCTGCTTTTGCATGAGAAGCTGGTAGATGGGACCCCTCTGTGTCATATTCGGTTGCTCTACCCACACTGGATTACAAATCAAACCATATGCGTACAACCGCAGACCTAGCTGTAGTCAAAGAATTGTTAAAACAAGCGGTAAAGTTCTTTAATTATAATTTTACTTGTGAAAAGTAAATTGGCCAGGCCATTTAGTCTGATGTCCGTTGTTACCAGAGTGTATTAGCCGTCAGGATGCAGCAACTGGTTAAAATACTGGCTGATGAAAGCAACAAACCCGTAGTGAACGTATTTGTTGCCTGGTCTGTGAATTCGACGAGCAGGATTATATTCTGCCAGCTTTTTAGTTTCATCGGAACTTAATTTTTAACTTGGAGTACATTCAAGGGTCTGTAGGCGCCGACTGAAATTCGCTCTGCGTCCATCAGTCACTGCGGGGTAACCGCGTGCATATCCTTGAAAAATTAATTTCTGAGGAATGTAAAAAGCTGAAGACTAAAAACTAGAGTATCTACCAGGAAACACACAGGGAAGGCTGGTGGATCCACTAATGGACCGAACCCCTCGCAGCTGAGCCATGCAGTGCAGTGCTGAGCACTTGGAAACGTCGTTTACGGCCCGTGGCATTCAAGGTATATGAAAATAAACAGACTTACTGAAGTTATCCTTAATAAATGTTGTGATGGCTGTAAGTTCCACATCCACGGCGAACTGGTAGAGGAACCAGTCGATGATTTTTCGCAAGAACTCCGGTGCTGTTAACATAATTACACCGAGGAGGGCGAGAGAGAGGAATCCAAGCTATCAGAGAGACGAATTAATTGTTCTTATAAAAAACGTTTAAAACAACATTATCAACAATAAATGTAAATCTGTTGGAAAGGGCAAATAAAAATTTTTTTAACAGATAAAAAAACAATTAAAACCAGGTAGCATATGTGTGAAAAAAAGCCATAGAGGTCATGCGTGAAAATCTTGGGGAACGGATTCAGGGAACCTTTAGGTTAACACTATGAATTGTTTGATGCTTGTAAGTATTTTGACGAAGGGTTCGTTTTTAATCTGTGCGCCAGCTGCATTCGACTTAGTTTATGTGCTGATAAGAAATAGTTTCGAACTGCCCGTTTCAGTGGCAACATTATATATATATATGCGTAAAGATTCGAGGTCCC
Organism: Schistocephalus solidus; assembly: GCA_017591395.1. Lineage (NCBI taxonomy): Eukaryota > Metazoa > Platyhelminthes > Cestoda > Diphyllobothriidea > Diphyllobothriidae > Schistocephalus > Schistocephalus solidus. The sequence continues at coordinate 26,150 of WEDG01000159.1, forward strand.
GTTATCTTATCGCGTTCATCATCTCCTGAAGAAGACGAAGAAGATGAGGGGGCGAGTTCATGGACCAAATTGTATTTGTACTGACGTTTCGAAAGCCTTCTCGCTTCCATCATCAGAGTAAAGTGCTTGCTGCTCCTGGTGGTCTTGAGTTAGTCAGTCTTGCTGCGTGCCTCGTATTATATCCATGGTGGACGCGTGAACTTTGACCTGCCCGATTGCCACTGACTTCCTTAGACCTCCCCGAGGCTGAACGCTGGCGGGCTCGCGTGACTGCCGTCCCCTTTGGAGCCGTCGTAGGTTTTAGGCAAGGCAGCGTGCCTGTTGGCCTCCCCCACGTCAATCAGCGGACTGAGCAGTCGTTGCTGCTCTCGTGAGTTGTTATCCGTTTTACAGGCGCATTCGTGAGGCAGTGTTTGTTTTTGGTCATGTGACCTTCGGCCACGACCCCGCTTTTCCGTGTACCTGGGCTCTCGGTTCCGTGTACTCGTTTGCCTTATTGGCCCTGGCCGAACTGATCCGAGCCGTGTACAGAAGCGCCTGGTAGGCGGAATGTAAGTCTATAGCTCGGTTGAGTGTACCCGTCGAGGACCAGCTCTCGAGCACCAATCTGGCCATCTTCTCATTGGCTCGGCCAATCACCCTTGTTTTGTCAAAGGCGAAATCATGGTTCAGCTGTTGTGCGTGACCATAAACCAAAAGGAACAACTTGTCTTTGCGGTTGATTGCAAGTTGGTGTTCATGCAACCTTGTGCCCAGGCGTTTGCCCGTTTCACCAACATACCTTCCATCACAATTTTGGCATGGTATGCTGTAGACCACTGCTGATTGTTCTGTCACTGGTAGCGGGTCTTTGGGCTTCATGACTTGCTGTCTGATAGTGCATTCTGGTTTATGAGCCACGCCAATCCCAAAAGGTTTTAGGATTCTTGCAGTCGCCTCTAAAACGTTCCTCACATAGGGGATTGCGAGCCAAAACTTTGGCTTCTCTTCATTCGACACCGCTCAAACTGAGGGCTTCCTGAGGCATTTGCGGATGAAGGACTTTGGATAACCGTTGGCTGTACAAAGGGCATGTAAGTACTCCATCTCCTCCTTCTTCCCACTGTCGTCGCTGCGGTGTGTTTGGACACGTCGGAAGAGGGTTCTGACTTTACAACTGCGTTTGTGGCCGACAGGGTGGTTGCTTCGGAAATGGAGGATACGCCTAGTGTTGGTTGCCTTACGGTACGGTCTACCGTATATATATATATATATATATATATATATATATATATATATATATATATATATATATATATATATATATATATATATATATATATATATATATATATATATATATATATATATATATATATATATATATATATAAAGTCATGTCCGAATCACCTGACTCCATGTCCCTGCACTTAATAATTGCAGAAATTATTTACCCCGATTATTCTCTGGAGTCCATATACCAGAAACCGCATAGAGAACGCTGGGGGACCCACTGAGGAGCCGAAACCCTCGTTGCCGTGTCACACAGCAGCAGAAACATCGGCGAAAACACGTGTCTGGGCTTTTTAGCTAGTATCTATGTCGGAAGTACGGTATAACGTCTTTGTCATATAAGATTCATACTACTTGTAGTACTACTTGTTTGTAGAATGGGCATTACGTGGATTTATTCCACAGTGGTTGATTGTCTTCGACCCAAATGTTCATTGAAATTTCGGGTCTGACCCTAAAAAGTCATGTCCGAATCACCTGACTCCATGTCCTGCACTTAATAATTGCAGAAATTATTTACCCGATTATTCTCTGGAGTCCATATACCAGAAACCGCATAGAGAACGCTGGGGGACCCACTGAGGGAGCCGAACCCCTCGTTGCTGTGTCACACAGCAGCAGAAACATCGGCGAAAACACGTGTCTGGGCTTTTTAGCTAGTATCTATGTCGGAAGTACGGTATAACGTCTTTGTCATATAAGATTCATACTACTTGTAGTACTACTTGTTTGTAGAATGGGCATTACGTGGTTATTCCACAGTGGTTGATTGTCTTCGACCCAAATGTTCATTGAAATTTCGGGTCTGACCCTAAAAGTCATGTCCCAATCAACTGACTCCATGTCCTGCACTTAATAATTGCAGAAATTATTTACCCGATTATTCTCTGGGTCCATATACCAGAAACCGCATAGAGAACGCTGTGGGACCACTGGGAGCCGAACCCTCGTTGCTGTGTCACACAGCAGCAGAAACATCGGCGAAACACGTGTCTGGGCTTTTAGCTGGTTTCTATGTCGGAAGTACGGTATAACGTCTTTGTCATATATATATATATATATATATGTATATATATATATATATATATATATATATATATATATATATATATATATATATATATATATATATATATGATAGTGCAGGGCTCACCGATCTGCTTAAGGAACATGCATGTTCCGTTGTGCCGGATCTCAGCTAGAGCCCTCGCGAAGTCGGGCTAGCGACGTGTAGCAAATGATGGAATGGAACCGACAAAGACAAGGGAGACCGGAATGGCCATTTCTGGCTTATTAGCCGTCATTAGCCAGTCATACCCAATCCCAAGTGTGGCACACCTGGGATTCGAACCCGCGACCTTTGGTATTTGAGTCGAACGCTCTACCATTGAGCCACGGGCTCGCTGTTTTGTCGGTTGTGATCGGGAATATGATGATTGTGTGGGGCTCACCGATCTGCTTAAGGAACATGCATGTTCCGTTGTACCCTGGATCTCAGACTAGAGCCCTCACAGGCGGTCGCATAGCGGCGTGTAGCATATGAGAAAATGGAACCGACAAAGACAAGAGAGACCGGAATGGCCATTTCTGGCTTGTGAGCCGTCATCAGCCAGTCATACCCAATCCCAAGTGTGGCACACCTGGGATTCGAACCCGCGACCTTTGGTATTTGAGTCAAACGCTCTACCATTGAGCCACGGGCTCGTTGTTTTTGTCGGTTGTGATCGGGAATATGATGATAGTGTGGGGCTCACCGATCTGCTTAAGGAACATGCATGTTCCGTTGTGCCTGGATCTCAGACTAGAGCCCTCGCAGGCGGTCGAATAGCGACGTGTAGCAAGTGGAATGGAACCGACAAAGACAAAGGGAGACCGGAATGGCCATTTCTGGCTTATAAGCCGTCATCAGCCAGTCATACCCAATCCCAAGTGTGGCACACCTGGGATTCGAACCCGCGACCTTTGGTATTTGAGTCAGACGCTCTACCATTGAGCCACGGGCTCGTTGTTTTTGTCGGTTGTGATCGGGAATATGATGATTGTGTGGGGCTCACCGATCTGCTTAAGGAACATGCATGTTCCGTTGTGCCCTGGAGCTCAGACTAGAGCCCTCGCAGGCGGTCGCATAGCGACGTGTAGCATATGATGAAAATGGAACCGACAAAGACAAGGGAGACCGGAATGGCCATTTCTGGCTTATTAGCCGTCATCAGCCAGTCATACCCAATCCCAAGTGTGGCACACCTGGGATTCGAACCCACGACCTTTGGTATTTTGAGTCGAACGCTCTACCATTTGAGCCACGGGCTCGTTGTTTTGTCGGTTGTGATCGGGAATATGATGATAGTGTGGGGCTCACCGATCTGCTTAAGGAACATGCATGTTCCGTTGTGCCCTGGAGCTCAGACTAGAGCCCTCGCAGGCGGTCGCATAGCGACGTGTAGCATGTGATGGAATGGAACCGACAAAGACAAGGGAGACCGGAACGGCCATTCTGGCTTATTAGCCGTCATCAGCCAGTCATAACCAATCCCAGAGTGTGGCACCTGGGATTCAAACACACGACATTTGGTATTTGAGTCGAACGCTCTACCATTGAGCCACGGGCTCGTTTTTTTGTCAGTTGTGATCGGGAATATGATGATAGTGTGGGGCTCACCGATTTGCTTAAGGAACATGCATGTCGGCCATTTCTGGCTTATTAGCCGTCATCAGCCAGTCATACCCAATCCCAAGTGTGGCACACCTGGGATTCAAACCCGCGACATTTGGTATTTGAGTCGAACGCTCTACCATTGAGCCACGGGCTCGTTTTTGTCGGTTGTGATCGGGAATATGATAATAGTGTGGGGCTCACCGATTTGCTTAAGGAACATGCATGTTCCGTTGTGCCCTGGAGCTCAGACAAAAGCCCTCGCAGGCGGTCGCATAGCGACGTGTGGAATATGATAGAATGATGAATTCACGGGTTCGAATCAAAGGTATGCCACACTTGGGATTGGGTATGAATGTCTGATGACGGCTTATAAGCCAAAAATGGCCAGTCCGGTCTCTCTTGTCTTTGTTGGTTACATTCCATCATATGCTACACGTCGCTTTACGACCGCCTGCGAGGGCTCTAGTCTGAGCTCCAGGGCACAACGGAACATGCATGTTCCTTAAGCGAATCGTGGTACACTATCATCATATTCGGTCACAACCGACAAACGACAGCCCGTGGCTCAATGGTAGAGCGTTCGACTCAAATACCAAAGGTCGCGGGTTTCGAATCCCAGGTGTGCCACACTTTGGATTGGGTATGACTGGCTCATGACGGCTAATAAAGCCAGAAATGGCCATTCCGGTCCCTTGTCTTTGTCGGTTCCATTCCATCATATGCTACACGTCGCTTTGCGACCGCCTGAGGATCTAGTCTGAGCTCAGGACACAACGGAACATACAGTTTCCTTAAGCAGATCGGTGTGCCCCACACTTGGATTATATTCCCGATCTACAACCGACAAAACAATGAGCCCGTGGCTAAATGGTAGAGTGTTCGACTCAAATACCAAATGTCACGGTATTATATTCCCGATCACAACCGATAAAACAACGAGCCCGTGGCTCAATGGTGAAACGTTCGACTCAAACACCAAAGGTCGCGTGTTCGAATCCCAGGTGTGCCACACTTGGGATTGGTTATGACTGGCTGATGACGCTTAATAAGCCAGAAATGTCCATTCCGGTCTCCATTGCCTTTGTCGAGTCCATTCCCTTATATGCTACGCGTCGCTTTGCGACCGCATGTGAGGGCTCTAGTCTCAGCTCCAGGGCACAACGGAACATACAGTTTCCTTAAGCAGATCGGTGTGCCCCACACTTGGATTATATTCCCGATCACAACCGACAAAACAATGAGCCCGTGGCTAAATGGTAGAGCGTTCGACTCAAATAACAAAGGTCGCGGGTTCGAATCCCAGGTGTGCCACACTTGGGATTGGGTATGACTGGCTGATGACGGCTAATAAGCCAGAAATGGCCATTCCGGTCTCCATTGCCTTTGTCGGTTCCATTCCCTCATATGCTACACGTACCTTTAGACCGCCTGTGAGGGCTCTAGTCTGAGCTCCAGGGCACAACGGAACACACAGTTTCCTTAAGCAGATCGGTGAGCCCCACACTATGATCATATTCCCGATCACAACCGACAAACCACGAGCCCATGTCTCAATGGTAGAGCGTTCGACTCAAATACCAAATGTCGCGGGATTATATTCCCGATCACAACCGATAAAACAAAGAGCCTGTGGCTCAATGGTAGAGCGTTCGACTCAAATACCAAAGGTCGCGGGTTTCGAATCCCAGGTGTGCCACACTTGGGATTGGGTATGACTGGCTGATGACGGCTAATAAGCCAGAAATGGCCATTCCAGTCTCCATTGCCTTTGTCGGTTCCATTCCCTCATATGCTTTACGTCGCTTTGCGACCGCCTGTGAGGGCTCTAGTCTGAGCTCCAGGGCACAACGGAACATACAGTTTCCTTAAGCAGATCGGTGAGCCCCACACTATGATCATATTCCCGATCACAACCGACAAAACCACGAGCCCATGTCTCAATGGTAGATCGTTCGACTCAAATACCAAATGTCGCGGGATTATATTCCCGATCACAACCGATAAAACAACGAGCCTGTGTCACAATGGTAGAGCCTTCTACTCAAATACCGAAGGTCGCGGGTTCGAATCCCAGGTGTGCCACACTTGGGATTGGGTATGACTGGCTGATGACGGCTAATAAGCCAGAAATGGCCATTCCGGTCTCCATTGTTTTTGTTGGTTCCATTCCATCATATGCTACACGTCGCTTTGCGACTGCCTGTGAGGGCTCTAGTCTGAGCTCAGGGCACAACGGAACATACAGTTTCCTTAAAGCAGATCGGTGTGCCCCACACTATGATTTTATTCCCGATCACAACCGACAAAACCACGAGCCCGTGGCTCAATGGTAGAGCGTTCGACTCAAATACCAAAGGTCGCGAGTTTCGAATCCCAGGTGTGCCACACTTTGGATTGGGTATGACTGGCTGATGACGGCTAATAAGCCAGAAATGGCCATTCCGGTCTCCATTGTTTTTGATGGTTTCATTCTATCATATGCTACACGTCGCTTTGCGACTGCCTGTGAGGGCTCTAGTCTGAGCTCAGGGCACAACGGAACATACAGTTTCCTTAAAGCAGATCGGTGTGCCCCACACTATGATTATATTCCCGATCACAACCGACAAAACCACGAGCCCGTGGCTCAATGGTAGAGCGTTCGACTCCAATACCAAAAGTCGCGGGTTCGAATCCCAGGTGTGCCACACATGGGATTGGGTATGACTGGCTGATGACGGCTAATAAGCCAGAAATGGCCATTCCGGTCTCCATTGTCTTTGTCGGTTCCATTCCATCATATGCTACACGTCGCTGTGCGACCGCCTGTAGAGGGGCTCTAGATTGAGCTCCAGGGCACAACGGAACATACAGTTTCCTTAAGCAGATCGGTGAGCCCCACACTATCATCATATTCCCGATCACAACCGACAAAACAACGAGCCCGTGGCTCAATGGTAGAGCGTTCGACTCAAATACCAAAGGTCGCGGGTTTCGAATCCCAGGTGTGCCACACTTTGGATTGGGTATGACTTGCTGATGACGGCTAATAAGCCAGAAATGGCCATTCCGGTCTCCCTTGTCTTTGTCGGTTCCATTCCATCATATGCTACACGTCGCTATGCGACCGCCTGTGAGGGATCTAGTCTGAGCTCCAGGGCACAACGGAACATACAGTTTCCTTAAGCAGATCGGTGTGCCCCACACTTGGATTATATTCCCGATCACAACCGACAAAACAATGAGCCCGTGGCTAAATGGTAGAGTGTTCGACTTCAAATACCAAATGTCACGGTATTATATTCCCGATCACAACCGATAAAATAACGAGCCCGTGGCTCAATGGTAGAGCGTTCGACTCAAACACCAAAGGTCGCGTGTTCGAATCCCAGGTGTGCCACACTTAGGGATTGGGTATGACTGGCTGATGACGCTTAATAAGCCAGAAATGTCCATTCGGTCTCCATTGTCTTTGTCGGTTCCATTCCATCATATGCTACACGTCGCTTTGCGACCCGCCTGTGAGGGCTCTAGTCTGAGCTCCAGGGCACAACAGAACATACAGTTTCCTTAAGCAGATCGGTGTGCCCCACACTATGATTATATTTCCGATCACAACCGACAAAACCACGAGCCCGTGGCTCAATGGTGAAACGTTCGACTCAAATACCAAAGGTCGCGGTTTCGGGATTCCCAGGTGTGCCGCACTTGGGATTGGGTATGACTGGCTGATGACGGCTAATAAGCCAGAAATGGCCATTCCGGTCTCCCATTGCCTTTGTCGAGTCCATTCCATATATGCTACGCGTCGCTTTGCGACCGCATGTAGGGCTCTAGTCTCAGCTCCAGGGCACAACGGAACATACCAGTTTCCTTAAGCAGATCGGTGTGCCCCACACTTTGATTATATTCCCGATCACAACCGACAAAACAATGAGCCCGTGGCTAAATGGTAGAGCGTTCGACTCAAATAACAAAGGTCGCGGGTTCGAATCCCAGGTGTGCCACACTTGGGATTGGGTATGACTGGCTGATGACGGCTAATAAGCCAGAAATGGCCATTCCGGTCTCCATTGCCATTGTCGGTTCCATTCCCTCATATGCTACACGTACCTTTGCGACCGCCTGTGAGGGCTCTAGTCTGAGCTCCAGGGCACAACGGAACACACAGTTTCCTTAAGCAGATCGGTGAGCCCCACACTATGATCATATTCCCGATCACAACCGACAAAACCACGAGCCCATGTCTCAATGGTAGAGCGTTTGACTCAAATACCAAATGTCGCGGGATTATATTCCCGATCACAACCGATAAAACAAAGAGCCTGTGGCTCAATGGTAGAAACGTTCGACTCAAATACCAAAGGTCGCGGGTTCGAATCCCAGGTGTGCCACACTTGGGATTGGGTATGACTGGCTGATGACGGCTAATAAGCCAGAAATAGCCATTCAGTCTCCATTGTTCTTTGTCGGTTCCATTCCCTCATATGCTACACGTCGCTTTGCGACCGCCTGTCAGGGCTCTAGTCTGAGCTCCAGGGCACAACGGAACATACAGTTTCCTTAAGCAGATCGGTGAGCCCCACACTATGATCATATTACCGATCACAACCGACAAAACCACGAGCCCATGTCTCAATAGTAGATCGTTCGACTCAAATACCAAAATGTCGCGGGATTATATTCCCGATCACAACCGACAAAACCACGAGCCCGTGTCTCAATGGTAGAGCGTTCGACTCAAATACCAAACGTCGCGGGTTCGAATCCCAGGTGCGCCACACTTGGGATTGGGTATGACTGGCTGATGACGGCTAATAAGCCAGAAATGGCCATTCCGGTCTCCATTGTTTTTGTTGGTTCCATTCCATCATATGCTACACGTCGCTTTGCGACTGCCTGTGAGGGCTCTAGTCTGAGCTCAGGGCACAACGGAACATACAGTTTCCTTAAAGCAGATCGGTGTGCCCCACACTATGATTATATTCCCGATCACAACCGACAAAACCACGAGCCCGTGGCTCAATGGTAAAGGCGTTCGACTCAAACACCAAAAGGGTTGCGGGTTCGAATCCCAGGTGTGCCACACTTGGGATTGGGTATGACTGGCTGATGACGGCTAATAAGCCAGAAATGGCCATTCCGGTCTCCATTGTCTTTGTCGGTTCCATTCCATCATATGCTACACGTCGCTATGCGACCGCCTGTGAGGGATCTAGTCTGAGCTCCAGGGCACAACGGAACATACAGTTTCCTTAAGCAGATCGGTGTGCCCCACACTTGGATTATATTCCCGATCACAACCGACAAAACAATGAGCCCGTGGCTAAAATGGTAGAGTGTTCGACTCAAATGCCAAATGTCACGGTATTATATTCCCGATCACAACCGATAAAATAACGAGGCCCGTGGCTCAATGGTGAAAGCGTTCGACTCAAACACCAAAGGTCGCGTGTTCGAATCCCAGGTGTGCCACACTTAGGATTGGGTATGACTGGCTGATGACGCTTAATAAGCCAGAAATGTCCATTCCGGTCTCCATTGTCTTTGTCGGTTCCATTCCATCATATGCTACACGTCGCTTTGCGACCGCCTGTGAGGGCTCTAGTCTGAGCTCCAGGGCACAAAGAAACATACAGTTTCCTTAAGCAGATCGGTGTGCCCCACACTATGATTATATTTCCGATCACAACCGACAAAACCACGAGCCCATGGCTCAATGGTAGAGCGTTCGACTCAAATACCAAAGGTCGCGGTTTCGATTCCCAGGTGTGCCGCACTTGGGATTGGGTATGACTGGCTGATGACGGCTAATAAGCCAGAAATGGCCATTCCGGTCTCCATTGCCTTTGTCGAGTCCATTCCCTTATATGCTACGCGTCGCTTTGCGACCGCATGTAAGGGCTCTAGTCTCAGCTCCAGGGCACAACGGAACATACAGTTTCCTTAAGCAGATCGGTGTGCCCCACACTTTGATTATATTCCCGATCACAACCGACAAAACAATGAGCCCGTGGCTAAATGGTAGAGCGTTCGACTCAAATAACAAAGGTCGCGGGTTTCCGAGATCCCAGGTGTGCCACACTTGGGATTGGGTATGACTGGCTGATGACGGCTAATAAGCCAGAAATGGCCATTCCGGTCTCCATTGCCATTGTCGGTTCCATTCCCTCATATGCTACACGTACCTTTGCGACCGCCTGTGAGGGCTCTAGTCTGAGCTCCAGGGCACAACGGAACACACAGTTTCCTTAAGCAGATCGGTGAGCCCCACACTATGATCATATTCCCGATCACAACCGACAAACCACGAGCCCATGTCTCAATGGTAGAGCGTTTGACTCAAATACCAAATGTCGCGGGATTATATTCCCGATCACAACCGATAAAACAAAGAGCCTGTGGCTCAATGGTAGAGCGTTCGACTCAAATACCAAAGGTCGCGGGTTTCGAATCCCAGGTGTGCCACACTTGGGATTGGGTATGACTGGCTGATGACGGCTAATAAGCCAGAAATGGCCATTCCAGTCTCCATTGCCTTTGTCGGTTCCATTCCCTCATATGCTACACGTCGCTTTGCGACCGCCTGTCAGGGCTCTAGTCTGAGCTCCAGGGCACAACGGAACATACAGTTTCCTTAAGCAGATCGGTGAGCCCCACACTATGATCATATTACCGATCACAACCGACAAAACCACGAGCCCATGTCTCAATAGTAGATCGTTCGACTCAAATACCAAATGTCGCGGGATTATATTCCCGATCACAACCGACAAAACCACGAGCCCGTGTCTCAATGGTAGAGCGTTCGACTCAAATACCAAACGTCGCGGGTTCGAATCCCAGGTGCGCCACTTGGGATTGGGTATGACTGGCTGATGACGGCTAATAAGCCAGAAATGGCCATTCCGGTCTCCATTGTTTTTGTTGGTTCCATTCCATCATATGCTACACGTCGCTTTGCGACTGCCTGTGAGGGCTCTAGTCTGAGCTCAGGGCACAACGGAACATACAGTTTCCTTAAAGCAGATCGGTGTGCCCCACACTATGATTATATTCCCGATCACAACCGACAAAACCACGAGCCCGTGGCTCAATGGTAAAGGCGTTCGACTCCAAAACCAAAAGTTGCGGGTTCGAATCCCAGGTGTGCCACACTTGGGATTGGGTATGACTGGCTGATGACGGCTAATAAGCCAAAAATGGCCATTCCGGTCTCCATTGTCTTTGTCGGTTCCATTCCATCGTATGCTACACGTCGCTTTGTCACCGCCTGTCAGGGCTCTAGTCTGAGCTCCAGGGCACAACGGAACACACAGTTTCCTTAAGCAGATCGGTGAGCCCCACACTATGATTAAATTCCCGATCACAACCGACAAAACCACGAGCCCGTGTCTCAATGGTAGAGCGTTCGACTCAAATACCAAATGTCGTGGGATTATATTCCCGATCACAACCGATAAAACAACGAGCCTGTGGCTCAATGGTAGAGCGTTCGACTCAAATACCAAAGGTCGCGGGTTCGAATCACAGGTGTGCCACACTTTGGATTGGGTAAGACTGGCTGATGACGGCTAATAAGCCAGAAATGGCCATTCCGGTCCCTATTGTCTTTGTCGGTTCCATTCCATCATATGCAACACGTCGCTTTGCGACTGCCTGTGAGGGCTCTAGTCTGAGCTCCAGGGCACAACGGAACATACAGTTTCCTTAAGCAGATCGGTGTGCCCCACACTATGATTATATTCCCGATCACAACCGACAAAACAATGAGCCCGTGGCTAAATGGTAGAGTGTTCGACTCAAATACCAAATGTCACGGTATTATATTCCCGATCACAACCGATAAAACAACGAGCCCGTGGCTCAATGGTAGAGCGTTCGACTCAAACACCAAAGGTCGCGTGTTCGAATCCCAGGTGTGCCACACTTAGGATTGGGTATGACTGGCTGATGACGCTTAATAAGCCAGAAATGTCCATTCCGGTCTCCATTGTCTTTGTCGGTTCCATTCCATCATATGCTACACGTCACTTTGCGACCGCCTGTGAGGGCTCTAGTCTGAGCTCCAGGGCACAAAGGAACATACAGTTTCCTTAAGCAGATCGGTGTGCCCCACACTATGATTATATTTCCGATCACAACCGACAAAACCACGAGCCCGTGGCTCAATGGTAGAGCGTTCGACTCAAATACCAAAGGTCGCGGTTTCGAATCCCAGGTGTGCCGCACTTGGGATTAGGTATGACTGGCTGATGACGGCTAATAAGCCAGAAATTGCCATTCCGGTCTTCATTGCCTTTGTCGAGTCCATTCCCTTATATGCTACGCGTCGCTTTGCGACCGCATGTGAGGGCTCTAGCCTGAGCTCCAGGGCACAACGGAACACACAGTTTCCTTAAGCAGATCGGTGAGCCCCACACTATGATTATATTCCCGATCACAACCGACAAACCACGAGCCCATGTCTCAATGCTAGAGCGTTCGACTCAAATACCAAATGTCGCGGGATTATATTCCCGATCACAACCGATAAAACAAAGAGCCTGTGGCTCAATGGTAGAGCGTTTGACTCAAATACCAAAGGTCGCGGGTTTCGAATCCCAGGTGTGCCACACTTGGGATTGGGTATGACTGGCTGATGACGGCTAATAAGCCAGAAATGGCCATTCCGGTCTCCATTCCCTCATATGCTACACGTCGCTTTGCGACCGCCTGTGAGGGCTCTAGTCTGAGCTCCAGGGCACAACGGAACATACAGTTTCCTTAAGCAGATCGGTGAGCCCCACACTATGATCATATTCCCGATCACAACCGACAAAACCACGAGCCCATGTCTCAATGGTAGAGCGTTCGACTCAAATACCAAATTTCGCGGGATTATATTCCCGATCACAACCGATAAAACAACGAGCCTGTGTCACAATGGTAGAGCGTTCGACTCAAATACCGAAGGTCGCGGGTTCGAATCGCAGGTGCGCCACACTTGGGATTGGGTATGACTGGCTGATGACGGCTAATAACCCAGAAATGGCCATTCCGGTCTCCATTGTCTTTGTTGGTTCCATTCCATCATATGCTACACGTCGCTTTGCGTTTGCCTGTGAGGGCTCTAGTCTGAGCTCCAGGGCACAACGGAACATACAGTTTCCTTAAGCAGATCGGTGTGCCCCACACTATGATCATATTCCCGATCACAACCGACAAAACCACGAGCCCGTTGCTCAATGGTAAAGGCGTTCGACTCCAAAACCAATAGTCGCGGGTTCGAATCCCAGGGGTGCCACACTTGAGATTGGGTATGACTGGCTGATGACGGATAATAAGCCAGAAATGGCCATTCCGGTCTCCATTGTCTTTGTCGGTTCCATTCCATCGTATGCTACACGTCGCTTTGTCACCGCCTGTGAGGGCTCTAGATTGAGCTCCAGGGCACAACGGAACATACAGTTTCCTTAAGCAAATCGGTTTGCCCAACACTATGATTATATTCCCGATCACAACCGACAAAACCACGAGCCCGTGTCTCAATGGTAAAGCGTTCGACTCAAATACTAAAGGTTGCGGGTTCGAATCCCAGTTGTGCCACACTTGGGATTGGATATGACTGGCTAATGACGGCTAATGAGCCAGAAATGGCCATTCCGGTCTCCATTGCCTTTGTCGGAACCATTCCCTCATATGCTACACGTCACTTTGCGACCACCTGTGAGGGCTCTAGTCTGAGCTCCAGGGCACAACGGAACATACAGTTTCCTTAAGCAGATCGGTAAGCCCCACACTATGATTATATTCTCGATCACAACTGACAAAACCACGAGCCCGTGGCTCAATGGTAGAGCGTTAGACTCAAATACCACATGTCGCGGGAATATATTCCCGATCACAACCGATAAAACAACAAGCCTGTGGCTCAATGGTAGAGCGCTCGACTCAAATACCAAAGGTCGCGGTTTCGAATCCCAGGTGTGCCGCACTTGGGATTGGGTATGACTGTCTGATGACGGCTAATAAGCCAGAAATGGCCATTCCGGTCCCTATTGTCTTTGTCGGTTCCATTCCATCATATGCTACACGTCGCTTTGCGACTGCCTGTGAGGGCTCTAGTCTGAGCTCCAGGGCACAACGGAACATACAGTTTCCTTAAGCAGATCGGTGTGCCCCACACTATGATTATATTCCCGATCACAACCGACAAAACAACGAGCCCGTGGCTCAATGGTGAAACGTTCGACTCAAACACCAAAGGTCGCGTGTTCCGAATCCCAGGTGTGCCACACTTGGGATTGGGTATGACTGGCTGATGACGGCTTAATAAGCCAGAAATGTCCATTCCGGTCTCCATTGTCTTTGTCGGTTCCATTCCATCATATGCTACACGTCACTTTGCGACCGCCTGTGAGGGCTCTAGTCTGAGCTCCAGGGCACAAAGGAACATACAGTTTCCTTAAGCAGATCGGTGTGCCCCACACTATGATTATATTTCCGATCACAACCGACAAAACCACGAGCCCGTGGCTCAATGGTAGAGCGTTCGACTCAAATACCAAAGGTCGCGGTTTCAAATCCCAGGTGTGCCGCACTTGGGATTAGGTATGACTGGCTGTTGACGGCTAATAAGCCAGAAATGGCCATTCCGGTCTTCATTGCCTTTGTCGAGTCCATTCCATTATATGCTACGCGTCGCTTTGCGACCGCATGTGAGGGCTCTAGCCTGAGCTCCAGGGCACAACGGAACACACAGTTTCCTTAAGCAGATCGGTGAGCCCCACACTATGATCATATTCCCGATCACAACCGACAAAACCACGAGCCCATGTCTCAATGCTAGAGCGTTCGACTCAAATACCAAATGTCGCGGGATTATATTCCCGATCACAACCGATAAAACAAAAGAGCCTGTGGCTCCAATGGTGAAACGTTTGACTCAAATTCCAAAGGTCGCGGGTTTCGAATCCCAGGTGTGCCACACTTGGGATTGGGTATGACTGGCTGATGACGGCTAATAAGCCAGAAATGGCCATTCCGGTCTCCATTGCCTTTGTCGGTTCCATTCCCTCATATGCTACACGTCGCTTTGCGACCGCCTGTGAGGGCTCTAGTCTGAGCTCCAGGGCACAACGGAACATACAGTTTCCTTAAGCAGATCGGTGAGCCCCACACTATGATCATATTCCCGATCACAACCGACAAAAACCACGAGCCTGTGTCACAATGGTAGAGCGTTCGACTCAAATACCAAAGGTCGCGGGTTCGAATCGCAGGTGCGCCACACTTGGGATTGGGTATGACTGGCTGATGACGGCTAATAACCCAGAAATGGCCATTCCGGTCTCCATTGTCTTTGTTGGTTCCATTCCATCATATGCTACACGTCGCTTTGCGTTTGCCTGTGAGGGCTCTAGTCTGAGCTCCAGGGCACAACGGAACATACAGTTTCCTTAAGCAGATCGGTGTGCCCCACACTATGATCATATTCCCGATCACAACCGACAAAACCACGAGCCCATGTCTCAATGGTAGAGCGTTCGACTCAAATACCAAATTTCGCGGTATTATATTCCCGATCACAACCGATAAAACAACGAGCCTGTGTCACAATGGTAGAGCGTTCGACTCAAATACCGAAGGTCGCGGGTTCGAATCGCAGGTGCGCCACACTTGGGATTGGGTATGACTGGCTGATGACGGCTAATAACCCAGAAATGTCCATTCCGGTCTCCATTGTCTTTGTTGGTTCCATTCCATCATATGCTACACGTCGCTTTGCGTTTGCCTGTGAGGGCTCTAGTCTGAGCTCCAGGGCACAACGGAACATACAGTTTCCTTAAGCAAATCGGTGTGCCCCACACTATGATTATATTCCCGATCAAGACCGACAAAACCACGAGCCCGTGTCTCAATGGTAAAGCGTTCGACTCAAATACTAAAGGTTGCGGGTTCGAATCCCAGTTGTGCCACACTTGGGATTGGATATGACTGGCTGATGACGGCTTATGAGCCAGAAATGGCCATTCCGGTCTCCATTGCCTTTGTCGGAACCATTCCCTCATATGCTACACGTCACTTTGCGACCACCTGCGAGGGCTCTAGTCTGAGCTCCAGGGCACAACGGAACATACAGTTTCCTTAAGCAGATCGGTAAGCCCCACACTATGATTATATTCTCGATCACAACCGATAAAACAACAAGCCTGTGGCTCAATGGTAGAGCGCTCGACTCAAATACCAAAGGTCGCGTGTTCGAATCCCAGGTGTGCCACACTTGTGATTGGGTATGACTGGATGATGACGGCTAATAAGCCAGAAATGGCCATTCGGGTCTCCATTGTCTTTGTCGGTTCCATTCCATCATATGCTACACGTCGCTTTGCGACCGCCTGTGAGGGCTCAAGTCTGAGCTCCAGGGCACAACGGAACATACAGTTTCCTTAAGCAGATCAGTGTGCCCCACCCTATGATTATATTCCCGATCACAACCGACAAAACCACGAGCCCGTGGCTCAATGGTAGAGCGTTCGACTCAAATACCAAAGGTCGCGGTTTCGAATCCCAGGTGTGCCGCACTTGGGATTGGGTATGACTGGCTGATGAGGGCTAATAAGCCAGAAATTGCCATTCCGGTCTGCATTGTCTTTGTCGGTTCCATTCCATCGTATGCTACATGTCGCTTTGTGACCACCTGTGAGGGCTCTAGATTGAGCTCCAAGGCACAACGGAACATACAGTTTCCTTATGCAGATCGGTGTGCCCCATACTATGATTATATTCCCGATCACAACCGACAAAACAACGAGCATGTGGCTCAATGGTAGAGCGTTCGACTAAAATACCAAATTTCGAGGTATTATATTCCCGATCACAACCGATAAAACAAAGAGCCTGTGGCTCAATGGTAGAGCGTTCGACTCAAATACCAAAGGTCGCGGGTTCGAATCCCAGGTTTGCCACACTTGCGATTGGGTATGAGTGGCTGATGACTGCTAATAAGCCAGAAATGGCCATTCCGCTCTCCATTGTCTTTGTCGGTTCCATTCCATCATATGCTACACGTCGCTTTGCGACCTCCTGCGAGGGCTCTAGTCTGAGCTCCAGGGCACAACGGAACACACAGTTTCCTTAAGCAGATCGGTAAGCCCCACACAATGATTATATTCTCGATCACAACCGACAAAACCACGAGCCCGTGTCTCAATGAAAGAGCGTTCGACTCAAATACCAAATGTCGCGGGATTATATTCCCGATCACAACCGATAAAACAACAAGCCTGTGGCTCAATCGTAGAGCGCTCGACTCAAATACCAAAGGTCGCGGTTTCGAATCCCAGGTGTGCCACACTTGTGATTGGGTATGACTGGCTGATGAGGGCTAATAAGCCAGAAATTGCCATTCCGGTCTCCATTGTCTTTGTCGGTTCCATTCCATCGTATGCTACATGTCGCTTTGTGACCGCCTGTGAGGGCTCTAGATTGAGCTCCAAGGCACAACGGAACATACAGTTTCCATATGCAGATCGGTGTGCCCCATACTATGATTATATTCCCGATCACAACCGACAAAACAACGAGCCCGTGGCTAAATGGTAGAGCGTTCGACTCAAATACCAAAGGTCGCGGGTTCGAATCCCAGGTTTGCCACACTTGGGATTGGGTATGAGTGGCTGATGACTGCTAATAAGCCAGAAATGGCCATTCCGGTCTCCATTGTCTTTGTCGGTTCCATTCCATCATATGCTACACGTCGCTTTGCGACCTCCTGCGAGGGCTCTTGTCTGAGCTCCAGGGCACAACGGAACATACAGTTTCCTTAAGCAGATCGGTGTGCCCCACACTATGGTTATATTCCCGATCACAACCGACAAAACCACGAGCCAGTGTCTCAATGGTAGAGCGTTCGACTCAAATACCAAAGGTCACGGGTTCGAATCCCAGTTGTGCCACATGTGTGATTGGATATGACTGGCTGATTACGGCTAATGAGCCAGAAATGGCCATTCCGGTCTCCATTGCCTTTGTCGGAACCATTCCCTCATATGCTACACGACACTTTGCGACCACTTGTGAGGGCTCTAGTCTGAGCTCCAGGGCACAACGGAACACACAGTTTCCTTAAGCAGATCGGTAAGCCCCACACTATGATTATATTCTCGATCACAACCGACAAAACCACGAGCCCGTGTCTCAATGAAAGAGCGTTCGACTCAAATACCAAATGTCGCGGGATTATATTCCCGATCACAACCGATAAAACAACAAGCCTGTGGCTCAATCGTAGTGCGCTTGACTCAAATACCGAAGGTCGCGGTATTATATTCCCGATCACAACCGATAAAACAAAGAGTCTGTGGCTAAATGGTAGAGCGTTCGACTCAAATACCAAAGGTCGCGGGTTCGAATCCCAGGTGTGCCACACTTGGGATTGGGTATGAGTGGCTGATGACTGCTAATAAGCCAGAAATGGCCATTCCGGTCTCCATTGTCTTTGTCGGTTCCATTCCATCATATGCTACACGTCGCTTTGCGACCCTCCTGCGAGGGCTCTTGTCTGAGCTCCAGGGCCACAACGGAACATACAGTTTCCTTAAGCAGATCGGTGTGCCCCACACTATGGTTATATTCCCGATCACAACCGACAAAACCACGAGCCAGTGTCTCAATGGTAGAGCGTTCGACTCAAATACCAAAGGTCACGGGTTCGAATCCCAGTTGGGCCACACTTGTGATTGGATATGACTGGCTGATTACGGCTAATGAGCCATAAATGGCCATTCCGGTCTCCATTGCCTTTGTCGGAACCATTCCCTCATATGCTACACGTCACTTTGCGACCACCTGTGAGGGCTCTAGTCTGAGCTCCAGTGCACAACGGAACACACAGTTTCCTTAAGCAGATCGGTAAGCCCCACACTATGATTATATTCTCGATCACAACCGACAAAACCACGAGCCCGTGTCTCAATGAAAGAGCGTTCGACTCAAATACCAAATGTCGCGGGATTATATTCCCGATCACAACCGATAAAACAACAAGCCTGTGGCTCAATCGTAGAGCGCTCGACTCAAATACCAAAGGTCGCGGTTTCAAATCCCAGGTGTGCCGCACTTGGGATTGGGTATGACTGGCTGATGAGGGCTAATAAGCCCGAAATTGCCATTCCGGTCTCCATTGTCTTTGTCGGTTCCATTCCATCGTATGCTACATGTCGCTTTGTGACCGCCTGTGAGGGCTCTAGATTGAGCTCCAAGGCACAACGGAACATACAGTTTCCTTATGCAGATCGGTGTGCCCCATACTATGATTATATTCCCGATCACAACCGACAAAACAACGAGCCCGTGGCTCAATGGTAGAGCGTTCGACTCAAATACCAAATTTCGCGGTATTATATTCCCGATCACAACCGATAAAACAAAGAGCCTGTGGCTCAATGGTAGAGCGTTCGACTCAAATACCAAAGGTCGCGGGTTCGAATCCCAGGTTTGCCTTACTTGGGATTGGGTATGAGTGGCTGATGACTGCTAATAAGCCAGAAATGGTCATTCCGGTCTCCATTGTCTTTGTCGGTTCCATTCCATCATATGCTACACGTCGCTTTGCGACCCCCTGCGAGGGCTCTTGTCTGAGCTCCAGGGCACAACGGAACATACAGTTTCCTTAAGCAGATCGGTGTGCCCCACACTATGGTTATATTCCCGATCACAACCGACAAAACCACGAGCCCGTGTCTCAATGGTAGAGCGTTCGACTCAAATACCAAATGTCGCGGTATTATATTCCCGATCACAACCGATAAAACAAAGAGCCTGTGGCTCAATGGTGAAACGTTCGACTCAAATACCAAAGGTCGCGGGTTCGAATCCCAGGTTTGCCACACTTGGGATTGGGTATGAGTGGCTGATGACTGCTAATAAGCCAGAAATGGTCATTCCGGTCTCCATTGTCTTTGTCGGTTCCATTCCATCATATGCTACACGTCGCTTTGCGACCCCCTGCGAGGGCTCTTGTCTGAGCTCCAGGGCACAACGGAACATACAGTTTCCTTAAGCAGATCGGTGTGCCCCCATACTATGATTATATTCCCGATCACAACCGACAAAACAACGAGCCCGTGGCTCAATGGTAGAGCGTTCGACTCAAATACCAAAGGTCGCGGGTTCGAATCCCAGGTTTGCCACACTTGGGATTGGGTATGAGTGGCTGATGACTGCTAATAAGCCAGAAATGGCCATTCCGGTCTCCATTGTCTTTGTCGGTTCCATTCCATCGTATGCTACACGTCGCTTTGTCACCGCCTGTGAGGGCTCTAGATTGAGCTCCAGGGCACAACGGAACATACAGTTTCCTTATGCAGATCGGTGTGCCCCACACTATGATTATATTCCCGATCACAACCGACAAAACCACGAGCCCGTGTCTCAATGGTAGAGCGTTCAACTCAAATACCAAAGGTCGCGTGTTCGAATCCCAGGTGTGCCACACTTGTGATTGGGTATGACTGGATGATGACGGCTAATAAGCCAGAAATGGCCATTCCGGTCTCCATTGTCTTTGTCGGTTCCATTCCATCGTATGCTACATGTCGCTTTTGTGACCGCCTGTGAGGGCTCTAGATTGAGCTCCAAGGCACAACGGAACATACAGTTTCCTTATGCAGATCGGTGTGCCCCCATACTATGATTATATTCCCGATCACAACCGACAAAACAACGAGCCCGTGGCTCAATGGTAGAGCGTTCGACTCAAATACCAAATTTCGCGGTATTATATTCCCGATCACAACCGATAAAACAAAGAGCCTGTGGCTCAATGGTAGAGCGTTCGACTCAAATACCAAAGGTCGCGGGTTCGAATCCCAGGTTTGCCTTACTTGGGATTGGGTATGAGTGGCTGATGACTGCTAATAAGCCAGAAATGGTCATTCCGGTCTCCATTGTCTTTGTCGGTTCCATTCCATCATATGCTACACGTCGCTTTGCGACCCCTGCGAGGGCTCTTGTCTGAGCTCCAGGGCACAACGGAACATACAGTTTCCTTAAGCAGATCGGTGTGCCCCACACTATGGTTATATTCCCGATCACAACCGACAAAACCACGAGCCCGTGTCTCAATGGTAGAGCGTTCGACTCAAATACCAAATGTCGCGGTATTATATTCCCCGATCACAACCGATAAAACAAAGAGCCTGTGGCTCAATGGTAGAGCGTTCGACTCAAATACCAAAGGTCGCGGGTTCGAATCCAGGTTTGCCACACTTGGGATTGGGTATGAGTGGCTGATGACTGCTAATAAGCCAGAAATGGTCATTCCGGTCTCCATTGTCTTTGTCGGTTCCATTCCATCATATGCTACACGTCGCTTTGCGACCCCCTGCGAGGGCTCTTGTCTGAGCTCCAGGGCACAACGGAACATACAGTTTCCTTAAGCAGATCGGTGTGCCCCATACTATGATTATATTCCCGATCACAACCGACAAAACAACGAGCCCGTGGCTCAATGGTAGAGCGTTCGACTCAAATACCAAAGGTCGCGGGTTCGAATCCCAGGTTTGCCACACTTGGGATTGGGTATGAGTGGCTGATGACTGCTAATAAGCCAGAAATGGCCATTCCGGTCTCCATTGTCTTTGTCGGTTCCATTCCATCGTATGCTACACGTCGCTTTGTCACCGCCTGTGAGGGGCTCTAGATTGAGCTCCAGGGCACAACGGAACATACAGTTTCCTTTATGCAGATCGGTGTGCCCCACACTATGATTATATTCCCGATCACAACCGACAAAACCACGAGCCCGTGTCTCAATGGTAGAGCGTTCAACTCAAATACCAAAGGTCGCGTGTTCGAATCCCAGGTGTGCCACACTTGTGATTGGGTATGACTGGATGATGACGGCTAATAAGCCAGAAATGGCCATTCCGGTCTCCATTGTCTTTGTCGGTTCCATTCCATCATATGCTACACGTCGCTTTGCGACCGCCTGTGAGGGCTCTAGTCTGAGCTCCAGGGCACAACGGAACATACAGTTTCCTTAAGCAGATCAGTGTGCCCCACCCTATGATTATATTCCCGATCACAACCGACAAAACCACGAGCCCGTGGCTCAATGGTAGAGCGTTCGACTCAAATACCAAAGGTCGCGGTTTCAAATCCCAGGTGTGCCGCCCGTGGGATTGGGTATGAGTGGCTGATGAGGGCTAATAAGCCAGAAATTGCCATTCCGGTCTCCATTGTCTTTGTCGGTTCCATTCCATCGTATGCTACATGTCGCTTTGTGACCGCCTGTGAGGGCTCTAGATTGAGCTCAAAGGCACAACGGAACATACAGTTTCCTTATGCAGATCGGTGTGCCCCATACTATGATTATATTCCCGATCATAACCGACAAAACAACGAGCCCGTGGCTCAATGGTAGAGCGTTCGACTCAAATACCAAATTTCGCGGTATTATATTCCCGATCACAACCGATAAAACAAAGAGCCTGTGGCTCAATGGTAGAGCGTTCGACTCAAATACCAAAGGTCGCGGGTTCGAATCCCAGGTTTGCCTTACTTGGGATTGGGTATGAGTGGCTGATGACTGCTAATAAGCCAGAAATGGTCATTCCGGTCTCCATTGTCTTTGTCGGTTCCATTCCATCATATGCTACACGTCGCTTTGCGACCCTGCGAGGGCTCTTGTCTGAGCTCCAGGGCACAACGGAACATACAGTTTCCTTAAGCAGATCGGTGTGCCCCACACTATGGTTATATTCCCGATCACAACCGACAAAACCACGAGCCCGTGTCTCAATGGTAGAGCGTTCGACTCAAATACCAAATGTCGCGGTATTATATTCCCGATCACAACCGATAAAACAAAGAGCCTGTGGCTCAATGGTAGAGCGTTCGACTCAAATACCAAAGGTCGCGGGTTCGAATCCCAGGTTTGCCACACTTGGGATTGGGTATGAGTGGCTGATGATTGCTAATAAGCCAGAAATGGTCATTCCGGTCTCCATTGTCTTTGTCGGTTCCATTCCATCATATGCTACACGTCGCTTTGCGACCCCCTGCGAGGGCTCTTGTCTGAGCTCCAGGGCACAACGGAACATACAGTTTCCTTAAGCAGATCGGTGTGCCCCATACTATGATTATATTCCCGATCACAACCGACAAAACAACGAGCCCGTGGCTCAATGGTAGAGCGTTCGACTCAAATACCAAAGGTCGCGGGTTCGAATCCCAGGTTTGCCACACTTGGGATTGGGTATGAGTGGCTGATGACTGCTAATAAGCCAGAAATGGCCATTCCGGTCTCCATTGTCTTTTGTCGGTTCCATTCCATCGTATGCTACACGTCGCTTTGTCACCGCCTGTGAGGGGCTCTAGATTGAGCTCCAGGGCACAACGGAACATACAGTTTCCTTAAGCAGATCGGTGTGCCCCACACTATGATTATATTCCCGATCACAACCGACAAAACCACGAGCCCGTGTCTCAATGGTAGAGCGTTCAACTCAAATACCAAAGGTCGCGTGTTCCGAATCCCAGGTGTGCCACACTTGTGATTGGGTATGACTGGATGATGACGGCTAATAAGCCAGAAATGGCCATTCCGGTCTCCATTGTCTCTTTGTCGGTTCCATTCCATCATATGCTACACGTCGCTTTGCGACCGCCTGTGAGGGCTCTAGTCTGAGCTCCAGGGCACAACGGAACATACAGTTTCCTTAAGCAGATCAGTGTGCCCCACCCTATGATTATATTCCCGATCACAACCGACAAAACCACGAGCCCGTGGCTCAATGGTAGAGCGTTCGACTCAAATACCAAAGGTCGTGGTTTCAAATCCCAGGTGTGCCGCACGTGGGATTGGGTATGAAGTGGCTGATGAGGGCTAATAAGCCAGAAATTGCCATTCCGGTCTCCATTGTCTTTGTCGGTTCCATTCCATCGTATGCTACATGTCGCTTTGTGACCGCCTGTGAGGGGCTCTAGATTGAGCTCCAAGGCACAGCGGAACATACAGTTTCCTTATGCAGATCGGTGTGCCCCATACTATGATTATATTCCCGATCACAACCGACAAAACAACGAGCCCGTGGCTCAATGGTAGAGCGTTCGACTCAAATACCAAATGTCGTGGTACTATATTCCCGATCACAACCGATAAAACAAAGAGCCTGTGGCTCAATGGTAGAGCGTTCGACTCAAATACCAAAGGTCGCGGGTTCGAATCCCAGGTTTGCCACACTTGGGATTGGGTATGAGTGGCTGATGACTGCTTATAAGCCAGAAATTGCCATTCCGGTCTCCATTGTCTTTGTCGGTTCCATTCCATCGTATGCTACATGTCGCTTTGCGACCGCCTGTGAGGGCTCTAGTCTGAGCTCCAGGGCACAACGGAACATACAGTTTCCTTAAGCAGATCGGTGTGCCCCACACTATGATTATATTCCCGATCACAACCGAGAAAACCACGAGCCCGTGTCTTAATGGTAGAGCGTTCGACTCAAATACCAAATGTCGCGGTACTATATTCTCGATCACAACCGATAAAACAACGAGCCTGTGGCTCAATGGTAGAGCGTTCGACTCAAATACCAAAGGTTGCGGGTTCGAATCCCAGGTGTGCCACACTTGGGATTGGGTTTGACTGGCTGATCACGGCTAATGAGCCAGAAATGGCCATTCCGGTCTCCATTGTTTTTGTCGGTTCCATTCCCTCATATGCTACACGTCGCTTTGCGACCTCCAGCGAGGGCTCTTGTCTGAGCTCCAGGGCACAACGGAACATACAGTTTCCTTAAGCAGATCGGTGAGCCCCACACTATGATATTTATATATATATATGCTTTGTTGTTACGAGGCTCGTCTGTAGACAAATAAAAATCGGACTGTCTGGGGGTTTAGATGTAAAATGTTTATGGAAAACTGGAGCGATTCATTTACTTTAAATAATGCTAATGCCATGCACATGGATGATAGGATTTAACTCTCTGACAGGATAAGTATATCCGATATTAAGATGCTCTAACAACCTCGTAGCACGTCTCCGTGGCCGACCACCAAAATCGCAAGGTCCGGCGTCCATTTTAAAGGCGCGCTGCCTCAAGGTCAGTCAAATTCGCAGCGATGGTTTTCTGGCTCGGATCTACCGGAGTGGGAGTGCCGTAAAGGCCACATTAAGAAGGAGCCATTACAGTCCACCAGTCAGCCACTCCACACAAAACACACATTGGACTGACCACACGGTTCGAGTTATCCCGTCAGTTTGCAACCTTCCAAGCCACGGCTTTTAGCGCACCGTGATAGTTTCAAGTGCGTCAGATTGTTTATAGTGAGGAACATGCACTGAGCCATCGACTGCTCTCTCTATCTCCGCACCCCCACAGTCAAACCACTGTCCGAGCCGGTCAGTTGTCTTATGCGGAAGTGGGCGCACTGGCTGACGGGTCGGCGTACCTGTCTTCACGCACCACAGCACGACCTGGCCCCCATAACGCACACACCAGGATTCAATAAATCAGGGGATAGGGAGGAGCCATCGCCATCTGACTCCCAGTCCACTGGTCAGCCAGTCGACACACACTGGGCCAACGGCGTGGTCTGGTGTAAGCGTCAGATTGGCAGCCTTCCAAGCCATGATTTATAGGAAACCGTGATATTCAAGGGTACATGATAATGTTGAGGGTGCTGTCTATGTAATGGTGTACGTAGTGTGCACTGATGTACCTAAGCCTCCGGTGGTTTACCGCAGGTTGTCGTAGAGGTGCATGTGACCGAATAGACCCATGCGGTGAGTGAATGCGCGTGGGTAGTGAGGGCATTGGAGGTGGCAGTTTCTGCTGTGTGTTGGTGCTCCAGGCACTAGTTCGCCAGTCGATGTGCGACGTATTCGCAAGTGACCCACCAGGCCGATGCGTGAGGTGAATGTTCGATCGCAATGTGGACAGTTTAGGAGAGAGTCCCCATCGCTGATGGTGGTGGTGGCGTCGGCAGCGGTTTTGGTTGTAACAGCTGATGAGTATTGGGATGTGGTCTCTATGATGGTTTGAATAAAGGAACTGGTGCCAGGGGTGAGGGAGGGGAGTCCGAAGGAGTGTTGGCAGAATTTGACGTAGAAGTTGGAATTGTCGGATTGTTGGTGCATTGCGTCCGAAGATGTCTGACTAGGCCGAATCGCGCACGGAAGGTGCGTTGACAGCGCGGGTCAGTTGGAAGGGACTGGGCATTGGCGGTGTTGGTCCGGGGTGCTGGTGACTTTCGTGCCACTCTTTTGGTCTTGGCTACGGCGATCCGGTTGGCTTCGTAGCTTGGTGCCCCTGTCTTCACTATCCTCCTCCAAGCCGGTTGGTTCCAAGCGATGTCCTCCCAGGTCTACGGGTTGATAAACCGTTGCTTCAGGGCGGTCTTCAGAGTGTCCTTGTAGCGTCGTACTTGACCCCCTTGTAGACGAGAACCCATGGCGACATCTCCATAGAAGAGTCGTTTGGGTAATCGTTCGTCGTCCATCCTCAAAAGGTGGCTGCTCCATCGCAGTTTCGGTTGTTTCAGCTGAGCATAAATGTTGAGAAGGCCTGTTCGTTCCAACACTTCCGTGTACAGCATCCTGTCTTGCCGTGTGAGCTTTAGTATCCTGCAAAGGCAGCTGAGGTGGAAGTAGTTGAGCTTCTGTGCCAGCTTTTGGTAGATCGTCCACGTCTCCGCTCCATACAGCAGCGTCGGCAATATGACAGCCTTGTACATCTAGAGTTTGGTGCTGAGGTGGAGACCGTATTGATTCCAGACCATGTTCTGCATGAGTCCAAAGGCTTGGCTGGCTTTGGCGATCCAATGGGCGATCTCATCGTCGACTTAGGTGCTGTAGGAGAGATTGCTGCCCAGTTAGGTTAAGGTATCCACGTGCATTTGCATTTATTCACACCCGACAGTTTGACCGTCGATTACGACGAGGTCCACCGTATTCTCCACGGAAGGGTGGTGCAGGGACGGTGACTTGCGCATGATTTAATTTAAAGGGATAGCAGACTTGCGCTGCATCTACCGCATTCACACACACACACATGCGTCCAGATATTCTTGACTGTCCAAGCACCGCTTGAACACCCCACACCTCCGCCGACGCAGACGAGGCCACTAGATACGACACACCGTCGGTAATGGAACATACACCCACTGGGAAATACTTAGCTTTCTCCACAGACCTATTTAAGCAGACGCCACCACTTTCTCTCTCTTTCTCTCTCTCTCTCTCTCTCTCAGACCTGAGTGGAAGCAGACTGAGCCGGTTGAGAGCAGCTCAGGGCTCTGTGCTCATTCTGTCAGAATTTGGCCTGTTGATTGCACAACCAAGGCTTAGACACTACAAATTGGCGACCCCGACGTGATCCAAACTCAACCGTCATACGACAGTACGACCGCCGTAGTCCAACGATGTCCACCG
>WEDG01000160.1:0-199593 GCA_017591395.1 Schistocephalus solidus
TATATATATATAAGGTGGAACCGACAAAGACAAGGGAGACCGGAATGGCTATTTCTGGCTTATTAGCCGTCATCAGCCAGCCATACCCAATCCCGGTTGTGGATCACCCGAGATTCGAACCCGCAACCTTTAATCATTGAGTGTAACACTCTACCATTGAGCCACGAGTCCGTTGTTTGTCGGTTTGCGATCGGGACTATGAATTATGATAGTGAGGTGTTCACCGATCTAGCTAAGGAACATGGATGTTCCGTTGTGCCCTGGAGCTCACTTTAGAGCCCTCGCAGGCAGTTGCATAGCAACTTGGTGAATATGATGATAAGGTGGAACCGACAAAGACAAGAGAGACCGGAATGGCCATTTCAGGCTTATTAGCCGTCATCAGCCAGTCATACCCAATCCCGGGTGTGGATCACCCGAGATTTGAACCCGCGACCTTTGGTCATTGAGTGTAACACTCCACCATTGAGCCACGAGTCCGTTCTTTTGTCGGGTTGTGATCGGGACTATGAATTATGATAGTGAGGTGTTCACCGATCTGGCTAAGGAACATGCATGTTCCGTTGTGCCCTGGAGCTCACTTTAGAGCCCTTGCAGGCAGTTGCATAGCAACTTGGGGAATATGATGATAAGGTGGAACCGACAAAGACAAGGGAGACCGGAATGGCTATTTCTGGCTTATTAGCCGTCATCAGCCAGCCATACCCAATCCCGGTTGTGGATCACCCGAGATTCGAACCCGCGACCTTTAATCATTGAGTGTAACACTCTACCATTGAGCCACGAGTCCGTTGTTTTGTCGGTTTGTGATCGGGACTATGAGATTATGAGTAGGTGAAGTGTTCACCGATCTGGCTCTAAAGTGAGCTCAAAGGCACAGCGGAACATCACTGTTCATTTACCAGATCGGTGAACACCTCACTTTCATATATAGATATATATATATATATTCTGTTTAAGTTTTAGAAATTTTGAAAAAGTTTTCTGTTCTCAACCTAATTTTCCTGTCCTACAGAAAACTAAACAGTTTTTCAGCAGCTGGTACGGAATCCGTCTGCACGGTGTCTTCTGGGAATTCGTCAATCCGTGGTACCTGTTGATTTTGCTCAGCGACATCTTGATTGTTGCCGGCTCCGTCTTTTAAATTCGGCAAACAACAGAAATGTAAGAGCCCGCACACGCCGCCCGCTCCGTTTTCGGTTACCTTTTTCCCTCTCCCCACCCTTCCTGATTACTCTTCCCCCGCCACCCTCCTCCCCCTTCTGCCCTTTTTCACTCCATTGTCGTATTATTGTGCCACTTTAACCTTTTAGGTTTTAGAGCGCTACAACGAGTGGTCATACCTCCTGGGCCTCGGTACACTGTGCGTTTGGCTCTGGGGTTCTCCGCTATGTGGGGTTCTCCACCCAGACCACTGTAAGTCCGCTATGTGTCAATGATGCAGTCTTTTTACCTCGTTTGGTGCGAAGGAGGGGGCAGCTGACACGCCAATTGCCTCCGTACAGTGGCTAGCGTGTGTTTGGTTTTCGGGTTGAAAATTTTTAGGTGCGCTGTCTGGTTTAAGCCATCTGGCAATGACGCAGCAGCAGGCGCCGAAACCAAAGAGACGAAGTCTCGTTTCAAAGAAGGAATACGGTAAAGATCACTTATGTCGCCCCCGGCCCTCCCCAACAGAGCGCGGGAATAAAAACCACAGTTTTTCCGCCAGCTCAGAGGACTTAGGGTTAAAGGCTTGGTTTAGAGTTAGTGTTACGGGTTTGGGATTGATGTTAGGGTTAGGACACGGGAACACTTAGCCCTCCGGGAAATGAGTGTAAGACCACTTGTGTTTTAGGACGGCGGGAGTGTAACGTTCCTTTCTCCATTTCCTGCCTGCGGTGCGGGCTGTATAAGCGATTCCCGTGACTCCCATTGGAAATCGTTTCAGATGCCTCTCGTGTTTGCACTTGGTTACAGACATTTGCCTGCTGTGCGGTTTTTCGCTTGATTTTTCTATGCTTGTGTAAAGTTAAATATTTCCCTACACCAGGACTGACTAAAGTATCTCCTTTTTCTTCTTACTATATCGGAAATCATGTCTCCGTACATAGTAATTTTGGTGACCAGAATCGCGTTTTGTCATGAAGAAATTCCGGGTATCGATTAACTGGCTCTAGTCGAATTTCAAATCAACTCAAGCATCCTCTTCTGGCACTTTACATACTTTGAGATATCGTATTCCCGCAACGAAACCAGGCCTGTTTCGTGCTAGGGACCAGTTAATGTCGTCCGCGTAGAAGGGGTACTAGGTGCTGTCGCACATTGATCATATTTACATCTCTAGCCATCTCAATTCTGTCTCGCTATCAGACTATCTAGGTAGATCAAAATGGCTCTACGGAGTTATGCTAAATAGAGAAGAACGTGGACTTACTTGTACTTTTTTACATCAGTGACCATGCCTGATATAGTCGGTTTCGTCGATGCCGTAGATTGTAGCCTTCTGTGGCGCTGAAGTGTGTAAGCTCGACCAACTGTCTTCTTTAGTAACAGACACCAAATTCCGAAGATCCAGGAACCACTGTATCGAGCCAGCTTTTTAGTTTACCTCCCCTTCGGCGCCTCCAGGTGGACATCGACCACGATCATCTACTGAGCTAATCTCTTGGTTATTGTAGCTTCAGGACTGTTTCGATTTTACTATTTCCCGTCCGAAGTTCGTGGACTGGGAACAGAACAATCATGCGTGGTGGACCTCGGCGAAATGCAATCAACAGAACACCCAAAGTTTAGTAGGTACCCCTGGACCAACCATAGCCTACATAACTGACGCCTGGTTTTGATAACTCAGGCTTTTTGATTTTTTTTTTCCCTCCTCCCCCCCCGGCCAGCTAGGTTTTCTTCTAACCGCACCCCCCCCGCTGTCTATCTATTTTTACAGCTCCTAATGCGTACGATTACTCGCTCGGTGCCAGGCCTTCTGCGGTTCTGCGTCTGTGCTCTCTTCATATACTTTTCCTTTGTCCTCTGTGCCTGGGTCATCATTGGACCCTACCACGTCAAGTTTCGAACCTTCATGTCCACCCTGGAATGCCTGTTCAGCCTCATAAATGGGGACGACATGTATGTGACCTTCTCGGTGATTGGAGCCAGCCAGGGCCTCGGCATCTTTCTATTCAGCCGCCTCTTCCTCTACATCTTCATCACCCTCTTCATCTACGTGGTCCTCAACATCTTTGTCACCATTATCTTTGAGGCCTACGAGGAGGTAAAGGTGAGTGACTGCCGTGTCCTAACCTCTCATTGGCTAACCCCCTGGTTTAACTGAAATACTCATGGAAAACCGTAATTGATAGTTGGTGACCCCCAAACTCTTGCCGCTGGTCGCCTAGTAACGGAAAAAAAGGCAAGGGGAAAACAACGTTCCAAGGAAGAAGATCTCGTAGAAGGGAAGAAAGGTTTATTGGAGAACAGAAGTGGAAAGGGTAGCGG
This sequence comes from Schistocephalus solidus, assembly GCA_017591395.1. Taxonomy (NCBI): domain Eukaryota; kingdom Metazoa; phylum Platyhelminthes; class Cestoda; order Diphyllobothriidea; family Diphyllobothriidae; genus Schistocephalus; species Schistocephalus solidus. The sequence goes on from WEDG01000160.1 coordinate 3,472, forward strand.
GGCACAAATTGCTCAAGAGTAGAAACGTCAAACGCAACAGCGAATCCAACCGCACGCTTCGGAGAAAAAGCGGAAGTACGCTTCGTCCAATCAGGCGTCGTTGTCCGTGACCTCGTCCGGGTATGGTTCTTCGGTTTCTAAAATAAGTTTAGGTTAGAAAAGGGAAAGATACCTGTACCAAGGAAATATTCATAGTGAATTTTCCATTACGCTACTTCGTTTTGGAGGTCTCTGTCCTCGCAGTCATAGGACTATTTTCATTTACGTTAGCCCGATCTAGCCTTTGTTTAGGGTTGAATACGGGCGTTCCGTTTGGCTTGGTGCTCCAGTCCAAGAACTAAGTTTTGTCAGTTCCATTGTGTTTTTTTCCTCTCCAGTACCTCGCTCCTTAGAGCATTATTTATAGTAGATTTGCTATCTCAAATATCAACTGAACTGTAGAAGCGTTGTACTAGTAACTACTGGTCAGCAGCACCCCAAGATATATTTGAGATGTATTGAGCGGGAGACAACAATACGATATGTGGTGACGATAACTCCGGGGACGGGGGTCAGCGTTTGAGAATGGAAGGGGGCATCGACCTCATCACCGACAATCGATCACTCTGACCCCATCTTGGGCTCGTGTCAAAAGTGAGTTTTCACTCCACCTATACAACCTGTTCATCATTATGCGCTACACAACTACTAATAGTATCCATCGCCTTCTTTCCTTGTTAATTCCCGAACTTGATGTTGTGATATCATCGTACCACGAATAAGTCCCTCCCCACGGCAGACCCCCTCCTCCTGAGCCATTCTTACTTTGACTGTGGTGAGCACTACTCATTGTTGACTTGGCCGGCTTGGTTATGTAAGCCCACTCACGTACGAATGGTCACCCCTTTCAGCGTAGTCGTTTGAGCCCGTTGGCCCGCTATCCGTATGGATGCGGGACCGCTCTCTTCATCCGCGTCCTCTTTGGATCGTGGATCAGACGCCGTCACCGAGCACAGTTTGTTTCCAGTGAGCTGACGTCCTGACAGCCTTGGTCTCAGGTCCCGACTACTTAGTCGATGAGTAGGGAGAAGCATCTATGGTTCTGTCCTCTCATCCCCCCCCCCGAAGGGAGCACAGACAGGCCTCTTCACTCGGCTATTTCCGATAAGTCCCTCTATCATCACTGAATCGTTCAATCTCTAAATTTACAGTTTCATAATTTGCTCCAGCGTTGAATATCTGTAGACTAGCTGTTGGATCCCTCGGCGATGGTTCTTTACCCCCTGGTTATGGGAATCCTGCTGTGTGCGTTAAGGGGGCCAGGTCGTGTTGTTGCGCGCACAGATGGATTCACCGGTCCTGTCAGCCAATGCGCCCCTTATCGCATCAGACAACCGTCCGGCTCGGATGGTGGCTTGATTCTGGGGGTGGAACAATACCGTGCCCAAATGGGGTATACAACAGAGAGTGAGGTAGATGCAATGCAAGTCTACTCTCAACGTTAATTCAGCGCAAGTCACCGTCCCTGCACCACCCTGCTGTGGAGCATACGGTTGATATCGTTGAAATCGACGGTCAAACTGTCGAATCCCTCATACTTCAATTCTAGTCAATCTAAGGGTCCGATTGTTGACCATCCTAAACAAAATATTTTACTTTGTGTGAAAAACCCGGCTGCTTCGGTGTGATTCGAACTCAGGACAGCGAGAGCTAGGCGTCATGCTTATTCAAGACGATGGCGCATGATTTTAAAACTTAAGGAGACCTCGTGTTGCTCTTTAACAGGAGTGGTAATCCTGCTTGTACTGTAGCACTGTTGTCGCTAACATTTCTTGAAATGCTACTAACACTACTACTAGTAGTATTAATTTTAAAACCGATTAATTATCTGACTTCATCAGCAGTCGTCTGGCTAGCTGAGTTCTCTGTGTTTTCATCCTCGATATGACTGATTGTTTGGTTATGACAACACTTGTTCTTTAGGAACTTCAAGAGCTGGAGGATCACCCTCCGACAAATCCGTTGTGGCATTTCATTCAGACGCCGACATCAGCCGACTTCATTGACGGTAGTGGTGGTGATGGTGATGATGGTGCCAATGGTGACGATTGTGGAGACAACGATGAATTCCGCGTGATTGGCGAGGACCCCACCACCCTGCCTTCCTCATTGAATACGACCAGGGTCACAGTCGTCGTGCTGGTCACTGCAAACTCGACACCTCAAACGCCCCCTCATCTTGGTCCTCGGGACTCCCATCCCCAAGTGTTTCACGCCGACGAAGCTTCCTTCGTCATTCGACTTCTAGCCTTTCCGTAGGGCATACACCCTCCAAGGTTAGCATGTTCCTCTCCTTCTCCTCATGCTCTCCCCCTCAACCTTATTGTCATTTTTTATCTCTTCCTCTTGAATATTCTCCTCCACTTTCGTTATCTCTATTCAGTTCTCCGGCTTCATTTCCCCCTAAGTACCCTTCCCCACTTCTTCTATTTTATCCTCCTCCTTTTCTCTGCTATTTCTCACTTTAGTTTTCTTTCTTTCTCGCCCTCCTATCATCTTCTTAGTCCTTCTTGTCTTCTTGATGACCGCTCTCCTTTCTGTCTCTTTAAACTCTCTCTCTCATTTACTTTTTATTCTCGACAGCGTTCTGTTCAGATGGACCTTATCGACGAAGACACAGCGGACTAGAATCTCATTTCTGGTTCATTTGACCAACTTGTTAAACACTCGGGGGCCTCTGTGGGATTCGAACCCACGCCTACATTTCTGTTTCGTTAACCATCGTCACCTGCCTGTAATACTAGCTGCTGTGTAGCTACTGGTGGGGCTTGAGAGTGAGCTCCAAGGCAGAACGAGCCGAATTCGTTCCGTGTGCTGAGACGTATCGGCACATTCCGACGCGTTTGTAGTCGTGCCTTTGAAGGTTGCCAACTGACGGTATAACTCCGTCCGTCTCTGGATAGGGCTTCTTGTTTGAGTTCTGAAACCACCCTCCTCCCGGCGCCACCCCTCTTATTCAAGCTTTGTGCGTTGGCAGCGTGTGTGTGTGTGGTACGCGTAGCCTGACTTTTTAGCTTTTTCAACCGTTGTGTCCCCTAGTCGTCTTACACGTTTGATGCAAAGTACGTCAGCCAATGTTATAAGCAGCTGTGTGGCTGCTAGCGGGGCTCGATAGTGAGCCCCAAGGCACAAGAGGACGACTTCTTCCCGTTCCACGATCGTTGAGTGCCCCAATGGTTAGGACGTTGTACTCCTAACATGGGTTCAATCCTCTGTTGTTGTTGCCACGGCTGGGTATGGGTGGGTTGGCTAATTAAACCGAAGCTTTTAAAATGTACAGACTGTTTGTCCATGTAAACAAACGAGTAAACAGAACACCACAAGTAGAATTACTTTTTGAAAATTTTCCTTTAGTGTATTCACTACGGAAGTTGGCTTCCAGATTAAGGGCAATAGAACGTATGGTCGTTAGCAAACAGCCTAAATTTTGAGTATGTATTCTAACATGGTTTCATGAGAATTAGCGATTTCTTCTTCCGTTTGTACATTATTTAAGATGATCTTGACTAAGGCAAACAAATTTTCGCTTGATCTCACCGGCAGACACGTAACAGGAATAAAATATTTCGTAAGCTGGCCTGCTGACAGGTCGGTCAGTGACTAACGATTTTAATTAGAATGGTCATGTGAAATCGTAAAAGTACATTTTTATGCATATTATGAGAACTTTCCTTTTGTTAAATTTCTTTATAAGTATTTCGGCTATTCGATTACCATGGATTTCATATCGTCCTTGTAATAGTGGTGAATAACTTACGATTTTCAGTTTTTTCAGTCGACTGCCCATAAATGTAGATTCAGTTGTGTGTGCATATAAAAACCTTCAAAATAAGGTATTGCTGATAGGCTGGCCAGTGACTAATAAATTTAAGTAGAATTCTCAGGTTAAATCGTAAACGTATGATTTTATGCATATTAAGAGAACTTTCATTTTCTTAAATTTCCTCGTAAGTATTTCGGGTGTTGGATTACGATGAGTCTCAGATCGTCCTTGAAATGGTGGTAGATACTGTACGTTTTCATGTGTTTTCTGTCTATTGCCTATAATTTTAGATTCTGTTGTATGTGCTTATCAAAACCTTCAAAATAAGATATTTCTTAAAGTTATTTGCGGAAATAGTGAGTTCTGAGACATTCTTTCTAATGCAGATAGTTGTTTTGGGTCATATTTGTGGACTCTCCTAAACACGAAAACTCGTTGCCGAGAAGAATAAACGCCTACAACATAATTCGGTAATTTATATGCCTAATATCGATTTAAAAAACTCATAATAACTCACATCTTTAAGAAACACTTTAGTGAGGTATTTCATTGTCGAAAGTCTGCATTCCTAGCCCTTTTCGATGATCAAGTCAAGGAAAAAATGGGGATGTTCGACCGGTATTTAGATTTCACGGAAAATAAGGGACACAATGTCTGTTGAAAATGAAAGAGTTCACTTATTTCTTTCTATCTGTGCGTTTTTTACTGTATTTGTTTACTTTCAGCCCCTTTCTAGGATTGCAAATGCATAATCGATTTTCCGAATATATATACTAAAATTTTGCGAACAAATGTCAATCTTCGACCCTTTCTGTTTCAAGTTTCCGTATTCGTTCATAGTCAATTGCAAATAGAAATTTTCGGAACATTTTTCGCTTACATAGTAACAAAGAGCAATGACGGCATGTCGCGGCATCTCTCTCTCTCATATATATATGTATATGTATATATATGTATATATATATATATATATATATATATATATATATATATATATAATGGAACCGTCAAAGACAAGGGGAGACCGGAATGGCCATTTCTGGCTTATTAGCCGTCATCAGCCAGTCATACCCAATCCCAAGTGTGGCACACCTGGGATTTGAACCCGCGACCTTTGGTATTTGAGTCGAACGCTCTACCAGTGAGCCACGGGCTCGTTGTTTTGTCGGTTGTGATCGGGAATATGATGATAGTGTGGGGCTCACCGATCTGCTTAAGGAACATATATGTTCCGTTGTACCCTGGAGCTCAGACTAGAGCCCTCGCAGGCGGTCGCATAGCGACGTGTAGCATATGATGGTAAGGAACCGACAAAGACAAAGGTCGCAGGGTTCGAATCCCAGGTGTGCCACACTTGGGATTGGGTGTGACTGGCTGATGACGGCTTATAAACCAGAAATGGCCATTCCGGTCTTCCTTGTCTTTGTCGGTTCCATTTCATTATATGCTACGCGTCGCTATGCGACCGCCTGCGAAACTCTAGTCTGAGCTCAGGGCACAACGGAACATATATGTTCCTTAAGCGAATCGATGAGCGCCACACTATCATCATATTCCCGATCACAACCGACAAAACAACGAGCCCGTGGCTCAATGGTAGAGCGTTCGACTCAAATACCAAAGTTCGCGGGTTCGAATCCCAGGTGTGCTACGCAGATTGAGGTATGACTGGCTGATGACGGCTAATAAGCCAGAAATGGCCATTCCGGTCTCCCTTGTCTTTGGAAAATAGGCATCCCAATAAGTATAATTCGAAGCAAAGACGTTCTTTGGGAAACAATAGGTATCTATATTATGTAAATTTTCGACGCTGGTGCCCGAGGTTGTCGTCAGACTTGTGGTAAGTGTGCAAAAAAACAGTTTTAATTTAACACGTGCTGGAAAAATCGATGTCGCTTAGTCATTCCTGCCAATTGTTGTCATTGTGGGTGTATTTACATTTGGATTGACCCTCGCCTCTTCCCGCTTTCTTTCAGGTTGCCGTACACATGGTCCAATCTGATGTGTCGGTTGATGCATGAGTTATCTGAGAAAATGGCCTCTAAATATTCTTGGCCTTTCTTAGATGGACAGGTGGCAACAATGCGGGTTTTGTCCCAGGCAAATTTGTGTGCAGTTTCTAGCGTATGCATGGAAACTTGAGACAAGTGATCTCGCCTCCTTACTGCCAATTGATGTTCATGTATGCGCATGGAGGCTGACTTTCCTGTCTGACCACAGTACACCGCATTGCAGCTGTTACATGGTATCTTGTATACGACTTCTTTTTATCTAAATAGCCAACCCTATCCTTAGGTTGTACAAGCTGATTCACAAAGCCGAAGTACCATTACGACCGATAGTATCATTGATTGGTGCACCCAATTATAAAATTTCTAAGTGGCTATTCCACAAGTTACATCCATTGACAAAGGATTCTGAAACCTCTATCGAATACTCTTTAGAATTTCTGAACAAATTGCGAGGACTCCAGATTGCAGAAGTTTCGATGTTGTCTCTCTTTTAACATTCATACCAATAGATTTGGCAAAGCGATACACAGAAGAAATACTGCAGTCTTATGCCGTGGATGTTTCTGTATTTGTCTTACTGGAACTTTTGGATCTATGCCTGGAAACGAATTTTTCCTTCTCACAAGGATACTACAAACAGCTAAAGGGAGCCCCTATGGGTTCACCCATCTCCGGCTTCTTGGCTGAAGTATCTATGCAAAAATTAGAAGCTACAGCCTTACCACTAGTTAACCCCCAAATTATGGGTACGCTACGTGGATTACACGTTTTTTATCGTTAAAAATGATCAACTAGAAAGGCTGCATAGCATTATAAACTCAGCGTTACTAGGTATCACCTTCACGTTTGAAAGAGAAGTTGACAGTAAACTCCCATTTCTTGACGTCCTCGTACAGCGAAAGACTGACGTGACATTTCAAACATCGGTTTACCGCAAGGAAGCTTATGCGGAAATTATCCTGCATTACCAGGGCAACCACCCTATTGCTCACAAGCGGAGTACTGTTAACAGCCTACTCAATCGTGCTAAAACACACTGTTCTGATAATGAATTCTACCAAACGAACTCAGTTATTTATTCAAACTATTTTACAGAAATGGTTATCCAAGAGAATTTATACGTCGATGTATGAAACGACAGAAGTTAAAAGAAAAAGGAAAAGACAAGGAACTAGATTGTTCCGGTGAAGCGCCCAAATAAAAGAACTGGCGAACACTTCCGTACATCAAGAACGTGTCTGAACTCGTTAAAAGGCACCTGCGGATACATCAAATTTGACAATTTTGAAACTCTTATATAAGTACTCCGCCCTAATGTAAAGCACATTTTAGAATTTCGGTTATCGTTTATGTCATCGATCAGTGAATGTAATCTGGGCACCAGTTGGTTGATGGAGGTGAGAATGCGACAGGTGCTTCAGACGGGCTCTTGCTGTGTCTGACTCCGTGCTGAACGAATACTAGTAGTTGTTTTTTTATAACATAGCTTTCCTCTTACGGCAAAAAACTTTCCTGCCGAAAATCCTCAGATTTTCATGAAATCATGCCGAAATTTCCGTCTGACCGACGCCCTCGAAAGATCGACAGCCGCGTGCGTCAATACAATGAACATTCGGGTGCCACATATCGACCTGAATTTGTTGGCGTACAACCTCGGGTAGACGTTAGAGTGTGTTGCATTTATATGGAATTTACCAAGTTACGGATCTCGTGCCTGTCATCTTACTGTTGAATTTGAATAGCATTGGTGGTTAATGCAACCTAGGCGTGTATCTTTTGGCTTCATCTGTACAGTGCTCCAGAGGCTCGACTGCCTACCTGATGTATGAACGTTGAATGTACTTCTCACAGCTTTTCTTGCTGTCTTCGCCCCTGTCATAAGTTATTCCTATTGCGTTCTCTCCTTCTATAGAACCAGTCATTCGTAGCTTACGGGAGCCCGGACATGGACTGTTAGTCCTCTCAGTCGAGTGTTGCAGTGATAACATGACTTGGTGAGTTGATCGTTGCGACTTTATTTATGTCGGTTAAAACGGAGCAGGAACTAGGACCCCGTCTGTTCTGCTTGGTTTACTCCCGTGACCCAGTCATTACCCACTCATGTGGGATCTGAGCTGCTCCTCTTGTTTCTTTGGCATTATTGTCCATTGGACGCGGGCCGGGTCGTGTGTGGCACGCGTAGACGGTGGATGTTTAACGTTATCAATCACTGCGCCTCGTCCCATTTCCGGTTGTCTTGACTTGGTTTTGCAACCGCCCCAATCGGGCGAGGAAGGAACGATGGCAGATTCTACGCAAGTCATCGTCTTTTAGGGCGCACAGTGGCCACCGTCGTTCTCTAGGGTTGAATGGGCACCCAATCCCCGGTCTGCATGCTCTCCTTTGCGTGCGTAAACACAAGTGCGTGTCCAAACAGTCTAGTTGGTCTTCATGTTCGGTTCTGTCGAAAGCACTCACTCTGCCCTGGCGGAGTCCAATCGGTTGACCATTTGTAGAGATCGCTGGTTCTGCGGTTGTGCTGCCCCCCGTCAGAACAAAGTTCTAGTGACTCACTTGCATGGCAAACGACGGTAATCTCTTTGGCATTTTAGTCAGTTGGCAGTCGTGCAAACTGCCTTTCCGCACGAGATAGTCAATCAAGTCTGGCACTATCTGACGCCTAGCACTCACCTGTGACTGTATGCAGCTGACCTGAGCGCATCAGTCACACCAGTGACCCCTCTGGTTAACATAGCAGACTAGTTGTCACGCTTCTCTTGTGCCCCGTAAGTTTGTGTATGAAGCCTAGTTCAATTATTTGGAGAGTCACCAACCGTGTTGTGGCACGCGCTAGCAGAAACTGAACATCAGCCACTGAACCTATGTTCGGCTTCTTTTTTCTTGCCGTAAGATCTTGATGGGTGTGGGTGATGAGAGACTTTGGTCAATGCTGTTGGATTTTGCATCGCTATAATCAGATTCTTGTTTTCCCGAGTGCAAGTGGTGGCGGCAGCGGCGATCTTCGTCGTCGTCTTCATGTCCGTCCGTGGTTCTTGTTGTCTGCTCATGTGTTTATGTTTACCCTATGCGATTGGTTTTCATATCCCATCGTCCTCGGCCCCTGTGTTTTTAGGGATGTTGTTTGGCCGAACACGGTGCGCTAAACGCCGTGGCCTGCAATGTTGCCAACTGACAGTTAAACTCCGACCTTGCAGGCATCCCCAGTGTGTAGACTGGTGGACTGAAAATCAGGCTACAAGGGCTCCTTCTTAACATGACCCCTGGCACTCTCACACATGTGAGATCCGAGGTATTCACCCCATTTAGAGTAAAATCCCGGTGTATATGTTTGGGGGGGGGCAGGTCGTGTATGTGCCACGTGCTAACAAGATCATCAGCAGCTGTGTCCATTCCCCCGCACCAATTCACTGAATGGTTCGGACAGTGACTGGGGTTTGGGAACGGGAGTGGAACGTGAGATCGACGTCCCAACGCATTTGGCTCACTATAAGCAATCTTGCCAATTTAGTATGCTCTTGCACACAAGTCTTGATGGTCGCCAGTGTAACAAGGCCTTGACCGAACCCCAAGTGAGGACTTAACAGCAAGGGCGGATGACGATAAGTGTGTTGCCGTATGCTAACATCCTATTTTAGGTACAAGAGAGCATGTCCCAGGTTGGACTGTAATCTAACCAATCAGAAGTGTCCTTGTGTAGTTAGACTGCGGGCTGACTTGCTGACTCATCAGTGGTTGGGTTGACCTCCAGTCCTGCCGTGAGCTCATGTGATCTCGGCAGGCGCGAGGCCCGGTCGAGTGGGTGAGTTGGTTAAGGTGGCTCCTCCCAACACTTAAAACTATCAAGGTGCACTAAAAACCGTGACCTGCAAGGCTGCCAACTGACGGGATAACTCGGACCGCGTGGTCATCCCAGTGCGTGTGTTTTGTGTGGAGTATCCGACTGGCGGACTGAAAACCAAGCTGCAATGGTTCCTTCTTAATTTGGTCCTTATGGCGTTGACACTCAGTTAGCTCCGAGCCAGATGTCGTAGCACGTGCTCAGGGCAGGTTCCGGCTGCACCCTCTCGCGCCTCCGCTCTTCTTGACTTGGCCATGGCCCAGGTGTGGGAGAAGAGAGTGCGGTAAATGTTATGCAGGTCCCTCCTCGCCTTGCCCTTCGTACTTTCAAGCAGAATTATTAGTTTAAACCCTCTGATGGGCTGAAATCCTGGTTAAGCTGCCAGCAGCGGCATGAGGTGGTCCTTTATTGGGTTGACCTCCTGTACTTCCTAGGTCCCATTCCAACCGCTCTGAACCTGTAGTTCAGGTTTTCAGGCATTATTTGGTTCCCGATAGTGGTGACCGTATCTTAGTGCCGCTTTTTAGTCAGTCAAAGTCCTAACTGATGGACGTTTCGCAGTCTGGTACCCGATGGTGCGCCGAGTAGCCGAAAATTAAGTAAACGTGCAGGCACCGTCCTCCCCGGAGATTCAGTTAAGTTTTATTAAGGGAAAGATGAGTGAACGACTTTGTACTCTCTGTTCGTTACAAAGTGGCTAAGCAAGCATCCATGTAGAAGAAAAATTGAAAAGACATTGTTTGCATAATGACGTGGAGAAGTAAGCAGCCTTCGACTAGTCTAAAATATTACACTTAAAGGGTTACTCTCTTATTGTGAGTAGTATAATTAAATGCAGTGTGCTGTAACTGAGACGCTTGATGCGAGTCCAGTTGGTACTTGAAGGAGTTTACACTTCTGGAAAAAACAACATCCGCGGGCAGAGCGTTCCACGCTGTAGCCACTCTGTTTCTGGAGTACGTCAAATGTCTTAAAGACAATCTTGGATGCATGTCGCCCCCACTTGAATCTCGCATTCTGCAACGTCCGCCCCCCGGCATTTGGTCGAACCTTACCTGCATCTGGTGCGGCTAGGATCATGCCTGATCTAGCTGTTCTCGAGCACCTCACGTCTTTGTGCATGACGATCTGTGGCAGCGGATGTGGGCGTTTCAACCCATTCTCTTCTCCAACGGTGGTGAAAGAGAGTACCGAGGGTCCGAATACCAGTTCCATGTTTTGACTGACTGTCGAACCGGGTTTTGAGTTAGCATCCTCCTCGACAGCGCCAAGTGGGCAACGGCGCCGGGTCGAAGGCAGCACACCTGAGCTTGTGGGTTGAACGGCCTGGTACGTGCCCAAACCACCTCAGTCGTCTTTCTTGGATGGCCTGGTATATTCTCGCGTTTTTGTCGTGACGAGTTTAGACTGTTTTATTCCAGACGCAGTCGGTGTACTACACAGGCAAAATGGTCCTTAAGCAGCAGTGGTGAAACACCTCCAGTTTTCGCTTATTTTCCACGCTCACAGGTCCACATTCACAGTTGTGGAGTTCGCCAACTGCCTTATAAGATGCCGCAAAGCCGAAGACGGCACTCTGAAATAGCGACTGTGAACTGCCAGTAAGTATGTGTGTTGACCACCGCTGCCATGTATTTAGGTTCTCGAGACAACGCGCTCTAGGCCACTACCTCAAACAACAGTCTGAGCGGCTTGCGGGATCCACCTTTTCGCAAAATTCCCCAAGAAACCTCATGAAAACGTGTCCTAGTATTGACCACGCCTTAGACCAAAGTCCCTTGCCTCTAAGCAGGTTTTTTCTGGCCTCTTTTTCCTCGTTTGCTTACTTTGTCGCTGCTTTTATGTGAATGTTTTTTTTTGCCTGATTCATAAAACTGCCAGGAGGAGGATTAGGATGGTGGAAATAGGGATATGGTCTTTACTGTCTGCTCTGTCGCATCTCACCGCTATTTCCTCTTTTTTTAGACCATAGCCTCTCAGCCGTGAACTGCCAGGACGTTTTATTCCCCATTTTTTTATCCTCGTCGGGATTTTCTCAATCTCTAATCGCCGCCCCTCTGCTTCTGTAAACCTGATTGTCGCCCCCCCTTGCCTGCCTGCCTGCCTCGTTGTGGCAATTATTTTTAGTGATTCTTATTTTTTGCAAGTTGATTTTATTTGAATTCCCCCTTCCCACCATCTGCAAGCCAAATCTCAGGAATAGCATATTTCGCGCCATATTTGTCGCTAATGTGGTTTGAACTTGCTACACCCTTTTTCATGTACATGCTTAATTCTGATAAAGATCTCGGCTATTGGCTGTTTCCTTCGTTATCCGAGGGGGGCGGAGTAGGGGTTTCACTTCGTTGGAACTCTCATAAGACCGCCTCGAAGGTTAAGCGGTTGAGGGCTATGTTAGCTTTCGGCCACTCGAGTCTAGATTCAGGACTAGAATTGGCTTAACCGAAGTGACTTTCTACCAGTAGGAGCAAAAAGAACGGTATGATCTCACTCTGTCCAGACGGACACGGCTAGCCAATCCACGCGACCATAGGCAACGATAATCTGGCTGGCCTGACAACGATTGGTTATGTCCTCTAAACAGCGTCCGCAGCAATGCCTGTAAAGATTGCCTCCAATGTGTGTCTGTCTTAATAAAATTCTTCTGTTGAAACCACAAACCATCCCTAGCGTTTGCCGCGTCTGTGGCGCACCTGTAGTTGCGAATTAGGCCCAAAATATCACTAAGCGAAGCTAGGGGAGAAGGCAGTCTGAATTCCGCTCCAATACCTGGAGAGGCAACGGACCCTTTGCCGTAGGTTGCACGCTGTAGTGTCGTAAAATGCGCAACTTAAATTCTCTACACAGTCATAGTAGTGTTTCAGAAAAGTCTTCGTGGAGTTCGTTAGACCGGAATTCTGGCTGTGTGCACAGCAAAATTTCTCAAAAGGTCTCGTTTAGCAGTGACCAATTTAATCCGAGGCCGAGGAACCGCCCCCGATGAAGCTTCCTTCTGCCAAATAAGTGACATTTCTCGCCAACATCCAGGCAATCACTTGGCAGCTCGGTAAAAAAAAATACAGGAAATGGGTGAAAACGAACCGGAAGCGCGGTAAGAATGTATGCAAAAAGTAAATTCCCATGCAGAGCAATCCGATGGAGGTTTAGGTTGTACGGAGTGGAGAAACATGGCAAACCAAAAAGATGGGAAGTTGAACGGAAGTACTAGCCTAAGTATATATTTCCAGGAAAGAAGGCAGGTAAGTTTTTGGAGCATAAGTGGGAAGAAAAGGAAAGGGAATGTAAAAGTGTGTGATTTGTGAATATAAGGAAAACGAAAAATAAAGGATGATTTAGGGACAAGAAGAACTTGAAATGCAGAATCATTGCTGTAAATCTTGCATTTTGCATTAAATTAGAAAACCAGAGGAGTACCTACAGTAAAAGAAACTGCTTTCTACGCAACTGCCGTGCGTATGCAAAATGATTATGACCCAGCAGGCCTCAGCAGAGCATACCGACGGCTTCTTATTTAAGTGCAATCGCTGCAGACGAAAGAAGACCCTGCGAACCGGTACCATTTTCGAAGGAAGTAGATTAACACAGGGAAAGATAGTGAAAATTGTCTATCGTTACGTAGAAGGCGTGCGAGCCAAGCGCTGCGCGGCATAACTAGAAGTACATCGCAACACAGCTATGCAATGGTACGCAATTTGTCGCAATGTGTCAACCAGTGCACTGATGAGTGCCGTAGGCCAAAGGTGTGGAAGCTCAGGTGGATGAGACGATGATAGCAAGGCGCAAGAATAATAAAGGTAGGAAAGTACGACACCTGTATAAAGAAGGCCCTCTTCGAACAAGTAAATAACCATAGCTGGCCGGCACTGAAGGCGGTGATAACAAAATGGGTTGCTAAAGAAAGTGTCATAGTAACGGACGAGTGGAAAGCCGGCTACCCGAGGAGGGCTACCAACATCTCAGAGTTAACCACAGTAAGAACTTTCTTAACCTTCAGATGGGTATGCATAGATAGATGGACAGATAGATAGATGTTTTATTTGAGTCCCCGGAAGGGCACTGTCTTTGGATAAAAAACGAGTGAGAAAACGTGAAAAGTGAAGGTATGAATATAAGTTCAGCTTCTTGGCGATGAAAAATGACACAAATAAGTGTGGTCAAAAAATAGATTAGAAAGCGGACAGTGAAAAACCCCTTAGGCATTTTTATGGAAGAGGCATAAAGTTAAAGGCATTTTTGGGATTTTAAGGATAAAAAAACTATCGCTCCTGGGTGAAAAACATCCACTTAAGGTAGGACCGATATGCTGATGAGAGCATAAGAGCGTTCAAAACGCTCCTCATCGAAGGAGAAATCATTTAACGACAGAGGCTATTTTTTACCAGCACAGGTGTAATGACGGTGCGTATCGACTAGCAATAAGTGTAATTGTAAAGGAAACCTAACAAGGAAATCTTCTCAGGTATCATCCGCACGTTTATGGTCGAACGAGGAATGGACCGTAGAGATCGTGATGGTCATGGTAGAATTGCCAGAGAAGCAACACGATATTCTCATTGCTGATTTCTCAGACAAAGCAAGAGAACCCGAAAAAGATCGTCAACAGTGTGCGTAGGGCTGACACCGAAGAAAGGGACGCAAGCACCATCGCTTGAAGTCGCAGTAGATGCCATGGTGGAGGAGGTTGTAGCCATTTGCAAAGGGTCAAGAATGAGGAGAACCGCTAAGACCAAGGAAACGATTAGAGTCGTCAATATTTTCAAATAATGGTTGAAATCAAGAGGGGATGCAAACCGACTGCGAAGGTCGTCTTTTTTATAAAAATAGGTGCAGGAGAAACAAAACTATTCCGCGAGGGCATATGAAACAGAATGGTAGGTTACTTCTGAGCGTTCTACGAAAGGATAATGGAAGACCCGTTAATTGACTACGAAGAAATCCATATAATGCGCTCAGGGGTGCTATTTGGCATGAGAATCGATAATAAATCTGAGGCCTGTATAGTAAAGTATTCAGATTGTACTTCTGATGAGGGTTATCGGCAAACAAAACGGAGGTGCTTAAAAACGAGCGCGCAATATGACACAATTGTTTGGCAATCATTTTACGGGGCATGAGTTTCGAAGATATGATAGTTCGTGGGGAAAATGATGCGTTGAATGCATAATTTGGAGATTGACTTCTAAATTCCTGATATTCCTGTCTCGGGATCATGGATAAAGCTGCTCAGGAAGGAAGAGGAAACTAAAAGGTTAATTGAATCAGTGTTTTGATTAATGTACAGTCTTTTATTAAAAGTACACAGGTTAATTAATAACCTTATATCGATTGACAGGTAATTCCAAAGAAAGCAATACATGGAAGCAAAGAACAGCGAGCGTTTAGATGTGGAGGATATAGGTGGCGGTATAATAATTTAAGAGGAACGTTGGTTGTACTGACGACTTACGGGGGTAAGGCCTGGAATTCGGGGAATATTTGAATTATTATTAAGGCGGAAAAGGAGGCCAAAGCTAGCTTCCAGAAATTTTACGTTAGTTAGCTGGCACCTAATCGAGTGCGAGGTAGTTGAAAAGGTCGGAGGTAAGAGTTTCTGAGTAAAATGTCTTTGGACTTTTCAATTTTAGAATGGCTACACTCAGTCATGAAACCAAAGAAAAGACAGCAATGTTCAAGATTGAGAATGACAAACATTCGATTCAGTCTTAATTTAATTTCAGAAAGATAGAAGTTATAAGAAATAAAGCACAAATCTGGGCAGTTTTTGCCGTAATTCTATCGGCAGGAGGCAACAGATCCAAATTATTTGGGTAGCTTAAACCTATGTACTTGATGATGGGACATTCAGTCGTAGGGGTGCCACGAAAACAAAACTGGCTGTGACAGTCTGTCAAGCCCAAAGCACATGTAACGACACTAAGAAGGTGAATATTCCATTTGCCACGTTGAGTTCCACGCGGAAAGATGAAGCAGGTCTGCCTATATTTCTTTGAAGCATCGTTGGGCCAAAGATTTAGAGCTGGAATATAAGCGTTTAAGATCGTCCGCATAAATGAAAGACTGAGAGAGTTTAACTGCGGATGAAATATCATTAATGTAAAGCAAAATATCAGGAAGTAAAATGGTGCCTTGAATAACAACGCTTACAATAGGGGTCTCAACTGAAAATGTGGACCCAACTAAGACCTTTTGTTTTCGATTAGTTAGATATGATGCAAACAAATCGGTAAGGGGATTACGAAGTCCTAAAGCTTCTAACTTAACTATGAGTATCCTATGAGGCACTTTATCGAAGGCCTTGCTAAGATCAAACTAGATAATGACCACGGAAAGATAATCATTACGAAGAGATATTCATAGATTTAGAAAAGACAGGTTACGTGTTTGCAAGAGCGATCGAGTAGGAAGCCATGTTGGTCATGCAAAAATGTTTAATTTGTACGGCAAATAGTTTTTCAAAAAGCTTAGCCAGAGAAGGTGTTTTATGAACACCGCGATAGTTGTGAACATCCGAGCGTAAACCAGATTTAAAGCCTGGAATAAAAATATAGGTTTTCCAATAATCATGAAAAACATCATTCGCGAGAAAATCCACTTAGCCGTATAATAAGGGAATTGGGGATGTTGTCGGTTCCAACTGAGTGTGATTTATTAAGTTGGCTTATCTGTTTCTGAATATTTGTAGGAACGAAAGCAATGTAAGTGAGCAACCCATGAGATATCAAGGCGATCGAAGTGATGGGATTGATTTCAAGGGGTAAATGTTTGGCAACGAAGGAATTTAAAAATTCTGCTTTGTACACATTCTCTGTAATGAAATCATTTTTGTGATCGAGTAAGGGTGGAATGACTTTGTGAGATAGCGCAAGAATGGAGGCGGAACACTTGAGCAACAGATCTGGAAGCTTTATCTTCGAAATTTGCTCGAGACCCTACGCCTATCTCATGTGATACTAAATTTTTGAAGCTTATTCAAATATTTGTGCCATCCTTAAGTGGACCGATAACAAACCTATGGATGGATTTTTAAATTGCTGTCGTAAATTTTTAAGCGAATTTTGAATAAAAAGTGGCACCGTAGAAGAAGCAGTATTTGATATAATGGTCTTCTGTAGAAGGAAATTAAGGAGGCCTTCTGTTATGCCTTGCAATGTATCGTGGTAAAAACCCGGATCATTATTTCAAAAAAGCTTGGCCAATCCAGAGTGCTTATCAAATTATTTAATAATTCTTTTTTAACATGAGCAAAGTCAAAATAGGAACGTTTTATTTCTGGTTTTATAGAGTAGGAGTCTGGAAAACAACAAGGAATTAATGCGTGATCACTTTTAAAAAGGTTTTCATGGAAATTCATTAGCAAAAATTAAATCTATAATACTACCTCTTCTAGTCACTTAGCTGACTAATTGAGATTTATTTGAAAAATAAATCGTGTTCAACATGTTCTCAAATTTTGGCGGAAAGGTACTTGCGTCTATGTTGATTTCTGGCAAATTAAAATCTGCTACGAGTATTTTGACACCAAACGGAGCTTCTGTAACTTTTTCAAAGAGGTAACAGAGCTGGCTTTCATTGTCGGAATAACAAGGAGAATTATAAACACTGTGCAGGAGGATGACTGAAACGTAACCAACGATACCTGACTGTGTGTAAAAAAAGCTTAAAAAAGATTTCAGAGTGACCGTTGCAACGAGAATGGATAAAGTGCATTAGCGGATAAAATCTTACGACTGATTAATAGCTTTAAAGTAAAAGATACTTTTAAATCGGTGATAATATATATGATCACGTTTATTAAGCCCACCCTGCCCTTGGTACGTCAATTGTAGGTTATATGATTTTAAATCGGTTTTGCAACAAGAAAAAAAACATCATTGGCTGTGTCCATAATCCTCCTTGTTATTCCGACAATGAAAGTCAGCTCTGTTACCTATTTGAAAAAGTTGCAGAAGCTCCAATTGGTGTCAAAATAATCGTAGGGGATTTAATTTGCCAGAAATCGACTGGAATGTAAATACTTTTCCATCAAAAGTTGAGAACTTGTAGAAAACGATTTATTTTTCAAACATGTCCCAATTAGTCAGCTCAATGACTAGAAAAGATAATATTTAAGATTTAATTTTTACTAATTGCGTCCCACCTTTGCTTATGAATTTCCATCAAAACCTTTTTACAAGTGATCACGCATTAATTCCTTGTTGTTTTCCAGTCTCCTCCTCTATAAAACCAGAAATAAAACGTAACTATTTTGACTTTGCTCAGGTTAACAAAGAATTAGTAAATAATTTTACAAATACTATGGATTGGCCAAGCTTTTTTTAATAATGATCCAAGTTTTTGCCACGATACATTGCAAGGCCTAACAGAAGGCCTCCTTAATTTCATTCCACAGAAGACTTTTATATCAAATACTGCTTCTTCCACGGTGCCACACTTTCTTCAAAATCGACTTTAGAATTTACGAAACCAGCTTAAGGATCCGTCCGTAAGTTCGTTATCGGTCTACTTAAGGATCGTTTAAATCGTTGAATTAGCTTCAAAACTACGGATCGCGTGAGATAGGCGTAGGGTGTCTAGCAATTAGCGATGATAAAACTTCCATGTCTGTTGCTCAAGTGTTCCGCCCCCATTCTTCCGCTTAATCTCACAAATTCATTTCGCCCTTACTCGATTGCAATAAAGATTTAACTACAGAGGATTTGGACAAAGCAGAATTATTAAATTACGAATAAATAAATAATAAATTTGTATATTTAAGGCCCCATTATTACAATCTTAATATCGCGTTAGTAAAAGATAAAAAGTGGATAAATGGTACACTAGGTTATCAGCCACATAAACAGCAGAAATGAGTAATATGGTAGGCATATCCGATTCAGAACGATTCGCCGTTTTTTCAACAATAGTCAACAATCTTTGTTATGTATGGTTAAATAAAAAACGCATTGAAAAAACACCTACGGGTAAATTGGGGGCGGCGTTTGGCGAGCAGATTCTCTAATTAATTAATATCTACAGTTGATGGGATTTGCACCATGAAATGGGATAGTACTCTGATGTTGCTTACAAGGTATGAGGGTTTGGAACGCTCCTTGTTAGGTCAGAGATAATATAACAGCCAGTACTACTGTTAATAACCATCAGTGAGGTGAGATAGGAGTAAATCATCGTAGAAAAAAGGGTTGAGACGAAGAGGGGAAAGTAGAGGTCACGAGAACATCACCGAGGTGTCAAAATCTTTACCTTTCTAACTGATCTAAGCCGTTCGATGCCTCTGAAGCCTCCCCTGAAATTGAATTCGTCCCTTTAAATATTAAGAAACAGATAAGCCAACTTAATAAATCACACTCAGTTGGAACCGACAACATCCAAAATTCCCTTATTATACAGCGAAGTGATTTTCCCCCTTTGCTGAGAAAAGTGTTCGCAGATTTTCTCGAGAATGGTTTCTTTCCTGATTATTGGAAAACTTCTATAATTATTCCAATCTTTAAATCTGGCATACGCTCGGATGTTCACAACTACCGCGGTGATCATTAAACACCTTCTCTTGCTAAGCTCTTTGAAAAACTAATTTTCGTACAAATTAATTATTTTTGCATAACCAATCAACTTCTTAGCTCTTCCCAACATGGTTTTCTTTCCGATCGCTCTTGTGAGACATGTCACCTGTCTTTTCTTAATCTGTTCACATCTCTTCGTAATGATCACCTTTCTGTGGTCGTTATCTATTTTGATCTAAGCAAGGCCTTCAATTAAGTTCCGCATAGGAGACTAATAGTTAATTTAAAAGCTTTAAAGTTAATGAGGTTTTTGGACAGGGAACCGGAGGAGATTGCTGCAACGCCTCGTTTGTGTTTGCATAGCCATGACTAGACTTATGGATACTAGACTGAGAGGCCGAAAACCTATGCGAGTGGGGAGACACATTCCTTCGATCCATCGGTGTAAGGAAACATTTTGTAACCTCTTGGTAACGAGAAATGTGACCTCGTTGTGCAAAGATGGAGTCCACCTTGATTGGTGAATAAATGGTGACTTATATAGGTGGATTTTTGCTACTTGAGGAGAGGCGTTTGGCCTTCTCTATTTTGTAGTTGAAGCCGCCAGAGTACAGGAAGTCGATGGCAACGTCAAAAGGTAGTCTATATCGGGAAACATTTTTTAAAAGAAAATTATAATTTATTATTTGTCGGTCTAATGTTTCACTGGCAACTAAATGGACGAGTGTCCAGACGCTGACATTCCTGAGAGGGAATAGCAGAGATGTCACCGTCGAATAAGTTCCTCAGTATAGAGAGAACTGATCAAAACTTAAACATAAAATAATTCAAATTTTGTAAAGCAGAGAGATCAAGCTGCTAAGCTTTAACAAGTTATTGCATATGCAAAGCACTGCTGTGACTACTAGATGCTGTGTCTTAAATTGAAAACAAATTTCTGAATTACTTTTACACTTAATTTTTACAACTTTTTAAACAAAATATATTTTACTTGCTTATTCAATCATTCAATAGGCACCTTATCATTGTTAAATATTGTAGAAGAATGTAAGGATGGTTGTTTTTCAACCGTTTACCAAAGGAGTAAGGTGTTCGGTTGTGATTGAAAAATGGGATACGAATTTTTGGATCTTATTCAAATCCGAAATAGGTGTTCAAGGTCAGATTCGAATCGCGTTTGATTCGCGTCTGAATTGTTATCAGTTAACTGTAGCCTTCATAGTTTCCATAAATCTCAGAATCCGGGACCCGATAATGTCGCGGTCAGAATTTTAAAGGCGGATGAAAATGAGGTTTTCTCCGTATCTCATGTTTAAGACATATTACCCCGCTGTTGAAATTGAAACTTGTCCCAGTGCATGGAGCGAATTAAACATTCTGCTTATCACCAAACACAGCCAATCTTAACCTTTCGTCGACTTTCTGCCAATCAAAAGAGTGCTGGCTGCCTAAAAAGATCTTAGAAACCTTGAGGAAGATACGATGAGATATCGAGGTTGAAGAATAAATTACTGACTGCAACTAAGAATTCATTTATCAGAGCTTGCTCTTGTGACAATTCCCAACTCTCCTCCTTTAGTCACGTCCTAATTCATGGACCAAGGTTTTGAATTCAGAACACTCTTGAGCGCCAGTGCGTGAAAGTAAATAAAAACCGTCCCACATCTTTTTACCAAAACCGATTTAAAATCATATAACCTACAATTGACGTACCAAGGGCAGGGTGGGCTTAATAAACGTGATCATATCTATTATCACCGATTTAAAAGTATCTTTTACTTTAAAGCTATTAATCAGTCGTAAGATTTATCCGCTAATGCACTTTATCCATTCTCGTTGCAACGGTCACTCTGAAATCTTTTTAGTTTTTTTTTCTTTTTTTACACACAGTCAGGTATCGTTGGTTACGTTTCAGTCATCCTCCTGCACAGTGTTTATAATTCTCCTTGTTATTCCGACAATGAAAGCCAGCTCTGTTACCTCTTTGAAAAAGTTACAGAAGCTCCGTTTGGTGTCAAAATACTCGTAGCAGATTTTAATTTGCCAGAAATCAACATAGACGCAAGTACCTTTCCGCCAAAATTTGAGAACATGTTGAACACGATTTATTTTTTTCAAATAAATCTCAATTAGTCAGCTAAGTGACTAGAAGAGGTAGTATTATAGATTTAATTTTTTTGCTAATGAATTTCCATGAAAAACCTTTTTTAAAAGTGATCACGCATTAATTCCTTGTTGTTTTCCAGACTCCTACTCTATAAAACCAGAAATAAAACGTTCCTATTTTGACTTTGCTCATGTTAAAAAAGAATTATTAAATAATTTGATAAGCACTCTGGATTGGCCAAGCTTTTTTGAAATAATGATCCGGGTTTTTACCACGATACATTGCAAGGCATAACAGAAGGCCTCCTTAATTTCCTTCTACAGAAGACCATTATATCAAATACTGCTTCTTCTACGGTGCCACTTTTTATTCAAAATTCTCTTAAAAATTTACGACAGCAACTTAAGGATCCATCCATAGGTTTGTTATCGGTCCACTTAAGGATGGCACAAATATTTAAATTAGCTTCAAAAATGAGCACCGCATGAGATAGGCGTAGGGTCTCGAGCAAATTTCGACGATAAAGCTTCCAGATCTGTTGCTCAAGTGTTCCGCCTCCATTCTTGCGCTATCTCACAAAGTCATTCCACCCTTACTCGATCACAAAAATGATTTCATTACAGAGAATGTGTACAAAGCAGAATTGTTAAATTCCTTCGTTGCCAAACATTTAACCCCTTGAAATCAATCCCATCACTTCGATTGCCTTGATATCTCATGGGTTGCTCACTTACATTGCTTTCGTTCCTACAAATATTCAGAAACAGATAAGCCAACTTAATAAATCACACTCAGTTGGAACCGACAACATCCCCAATTCCCTTATTATACGGCTAAGTGGATTTTCTCGCGAATGATGTTTTTCATGATTATTGGAAAACCTATATTTTTATTCCAGGCTTTAAATCTGGTTTACGCTCGGATGTTCACAACTATCGCGGTGTTCATAAAACACCTTCTCTGGCTAAGCTTTTTGAAAAACTAATTGCCGTACAAATTAAACATTTTTGCATGACCAACATGGCTTCCTACTCGATCGCTCTTGCGAAACATGTTACCTGTCTTTTCTTAATCTATGAATATCTCTTCGTAATGATTATCTTTCTGTGGTCATTATCTAGTTTGCTCTTAGCAAGGCCTTCGATAAAAGTGCCTCATAGGATACTCATAGTTAAGTTAGAAGCTTTTAGGACTTCGTAATCCCTTACCGATTTGATTACGTCATATCTAACTAATCGAAAACAAAAGGTCTTAGTTGGGTCCACATTTTCAGTTGAGACCCCTATTGTAAGCGTTGTTATTCAAGGCACCATTTTACTTCCTGATATTTTGCTTTACATTAATGATATTTCATCCGCAGTTAAACTCTCTCAGTCTTTCATTTATGCGGACGATCTTAAAACGCTTATATTCCAGCTCTAAATCTTTGGCCCAACGATGCTTCAAAGAAATATAGAGGCAGACCTGCTTCATCTTTCCGCGTGGAACTCAACGTGGCAAATGGAATATTCACCTTCTTAGTGTCGTTACATGTGCTTTGGGCTTGACAGACTGTCACAGCCAGTTTTGTTTTCGTGGCACCCCTACGACTGAATGTCCCATCATCAAGTACATAGGTTTTAGCTACCCAAATAATTTGAATCTGTCGCCTCCTGCCGATAGAATTACGGCAAAAACTGCCCAGATTTGTGCTTTCTTTCTTATAACTTCTATCTTCCTGAAATTAAATTAAGACTGAATCGAATGTTTGTCGTTCTCCCAATCTTGAACATTGCTGTCTTTTCTTTGGTTAAATGACTGAGTGTAGCCATTCTAAAATTGAAAATCCAAAGACATTTTACTCAGAAACTCTTACCTCCGACCTTTTCAACTACCTCGCACTCGATTAGGTGCCAGCTAACTAACGTAAAATTTCTGGAAGCTAGCTTCGGCCTCCTTTTCCGCCTTAATAATAATTCAAATATTCCCCGAATTCCAGGCCTTACCCCCGTAAGTCGTCAGTACAACCTACGTTACTCTTCAATTATTGTAACGCCACCTATATCCTCCACATCTTAACGCTCTCTGTTCTTTGCTTCCATGTATTGCTTTCTTTTGAATTACCTGCCAATCGATATAAGGTTATCAAGGCGGATTCTGATGGTTTTGCCTCTTTGATTGATGGACTACGCAGTCAGCAAGGTCGCATCTCGATGATGATCTCATGACCTCTACTGTCCCCTCTTCGTTTTGACCCTGGTTTCCACGATGAGTTTGTCCTCTCTCACCTCCATTGGTGGTTACAAACACTAGCTCTGACTGCTAAATTATCTCTCCCACGACAAGGAGCGTTCCGAACCCTCATACATTGTCAGCAACATCACAACACTATCCCATTGCATCTAGCTATTAATTTTTGGTGAAGCAGTTTTTTCTCCTATTTTTTTTAAATTGGTGGCTCGCTGAACTCCGCCTCCGATTTAACCGTAGGAGATTTTTACTGCTTCTTTTCTAGTTCACCGTTTATGTTAAAGATTGTTGACTATTGTTTTAAAAATGGCAAATCGTTCTGAATCGGATATGCCTACCATATTGTTCATTTCTGCTGTTAATATGGCTGCTCACATAGTGCAGCAATAATCCACTTTGTATTTATTTATACCGTTATACTAAGTTTGAAATGACGGGGCTCTCTGGGCCTTAAATATACAATTTATTATTATTATTATTAATTAACCTGTGTACTTTTAATCAAAGACTGTACATTAATCATAACACTGATTCAATTAACCTTTTAGTTTCCTCTTCCTTCCTGAGCAGCTTTATCCATGATCCCGAGACAGGAATATCAGGAATTTAGAAGTCAATCTACAAATTATGCATTCAACGCATCATTTTCCCCACGAACTATCATATCTTCAAAACCAGTGCCCCGTAAAATGATTGCCAAACAATTGTGTCATATTGCGCGCTCGTTTTAAAGCACCTCCGTTTTGTTTGCCGATAACCCTCATCAGAAGTACAATCTGAATACTTTACTATACAGGCCTCAGATTTAGTATCGATTCTCATGCCAAATAGCACCCCTGAGCGCATTATATGGATTTCTTCGTAGTCAATAAACGGGTCTTCCATTATCCTTTCGTAGAACGCTCAGAAGCAACCTACCATGCTGTTTCATATGCCCTCGTGGAGTAGTTTCGTTTCTCCTGCACCTATTTCTATAAAAAAAGACGACCTTCACAGTCGGTTTGCATCCCCTTTTGATTTCGACCATCATTTGGAAATATTGACGACTCCAATCGTTTCCTTGGTCTTAGCGGTTCTCCTCATTCTTGACCCTTTGCAAATGGCTACAACCTCCTCCACCATGGCATCTACTGCGACTTCAAGCGATGGTGCTTGCGTCCCTTTCTTCGGTGTCAGCCCTACGCACACTGTTGACGATCTTTTCGGGTTCCTCTTTGCTTTGTCTGAGAAATCAGCAATGAGAGTATCGTGTTGCTTCTCTGGCAATTCTACCATGACCATCACGATCTCTACGGTCCATTCCTCGTTCGACCATAAACGTGCGGATGATACCTGAGAAGATTTCCTTGTTAGGTTTCCTTTTACAATTCCACTTATTGCTAGTCGATACGCACCGTCATTACACCTGTGCTGGTAAAAAATAGCCTCTGACGTTAAATGATTTCTCCTTCGATGAGGAGCGTTTTGAACACTCATATGCTCTCATCAGCATATCGGTCCTACCTTAAGTGGATGTTTTTCACCCAGGAGCGATAGTTTTTTTATCCTTAAAATCCCAAAAATGCCTGAACGTTATGCCTCTTCCATAAAAAATGCCTTAGGGGTTTTTTATTGTCCGCTTTCTAATCTATTTTTTGACACACTGAATTTTGTCATTTTTCATCGCCAAGAAGCTGAACCTATATTCATACCTTCACTGTTCACGATTTCTCACTCGTTTTTTTTATCCAAAGACAGTGCCCTTCCGGGGACTCAAATAAAACATCTATCTATATATATAAATCTGTGCGAGTGCAATTGCGATCTGGAAAAAGTTAAAAAGGAACATAAAAATGCCGCATCATTCTTATCCACCTAAGCAATCAAACACTTGGTTTTGGAATTAAGGACAACTTCTTTTATTTTTCGATGTCGAGTCGGCCATGTTCATCTGTGCTGCCATGCACACTTGTGTGTTATAGAATTTCGATTCAAAGAGGAGGAATGAAGAATGAAAATGCTTGTTCTACTACTTCCATAAATGGCTATTCTTATCATTCCATCATTTTATGCGGCTACCATCATTTCTTTTATGTAAACACAACGACACTAAAATTGTAAATTAATTTACTCGCGAAAAGTTTTCCCACTGCTTGCGAAATCCACAACCTATGTTTAAATTAAAAAAGCCTGTATTTTAAATTATATTCTACTAGAATGACTTATTTTAGTAAACTGTTACTCTCGCAAAATATCTTTAGTGTAAGCTCTGCCCTGGCTCTCTGCGAATCTGGAAGTCTTTTGTTGACTCAAGCGCTAAAATAACCTTAGGTTCTGCCAAGCCTATTAGACTGTTCCTTAAGCGTGCATATTCGCGGTTGCATTGCATTTAGTAGGGTTTAGAATCAGCTGATGCGGAATAAATTTGATGCCATATGAAGCTGACACGTTTTACCTCGTTAGTATTGTTTCTGTTATAAGGTTACAAATTTCTTTATTTTAATTCGTTTAGGGTTTTGAATTTTGGTCCTAGTTTGGTTGATCGTTTCCAATATTCTGTTGATTTACCGTTATATTTCATAGTTCGTCCGTTTTGAACTATTAAAAGTTGTTCATATTATATTTAGATACTATAGGAGTGAGGCTTACTAAGTTTTTGGCTTTTTTGAGGTTTTTCTACATTTTCAATAAAATTCCGTTAAGTTTGTGATTTGCACACAAAATGTCCTTGTCATTATTGCCATTTTGTTTGTATAGTCTATTTTCATGGCTCTTTTGAATTCCCACCGTTATGGTTAGCTTAATCAGGTTAGAATGCATTTCTTTATATTTCTGTACTTTAATGTATTTCTTTCACAATGCAAAATTACTAAAAGAATAGAACAAAAAAGCGGTTTTATTTTTAAAAAATTGTTTCTATTTCGTGTTCTGCGAACTGCACTTGGCCGTAAATATTTTTGGTGATACCTTTTTTATATAAATACGCAAGTTATTATTTGTATAACGTAGAAGCTATACGGCGATGTGCCGCTTAAGTTTTATGGCTTCTTTTAAATTGCTTAATTTAGACTTAAGCAAAAGTTTCCTATATATATTTTTGTGTTAGCTGCGCTGGTATATATAGCAGCAGCTGTAAAGCTATAGCTGTACACCAGCGCTGGTGTTCAGATCGAACACCAGTCCCAGCGTGCGTGCTGCAACTCAATTAATTCTTAATTATTCGACCGATGTTTAACTGCAGTATACGTCCAGCCATACATTGAGTTAGCTCCATTATTCAGTAATTACTCCATGGTTGTCGTTTAAACATCAACAACAACTGCTTAGCAGAGCTAGGTGGGATGTTACCCCCTTTACTTTAAGTGAAGCGGGCTTCTAATTTAAAGCACGTGTTATATTCAGAAACCCTAAATTAAGATCCATGGCCCTGCATTTTTACATACGTTTTCTCTGACATCACACGTTCGTAAGTCAGCAATTAAAGAAGACCATGACTCACATGCCTTGTAATATTATGAGGCATGTTGATTATGTAAATTATCTCGAGTTTGTAAAAAACAGAAACCTTACCGAGGAAATATCTACCCTTTTAGATACAGTAACGGTTTTTCGTTGACCATGAAATATGCCAGGTACCTTTAGTTCAGCAGAAGCTCCTGCCTCCCTGATTCCATCCGTATGCTCTATCTATCTGGGTGCAGCTTAAGTGCTGCACTATCACAATTTCTTTTTTAAATTCTGGTGCACGTAGGGGGATGTTCGATTAACCACTGTATGCTGATGTCTTCCGATTAAAAGACTTTTGTTTAAACTGTAGAGGAGGAATTTGATGTTTTTATTCGCTAATCTTGTAAACTAACCGTTTATTCGCATATATAACCTTTAAGTGTTATCATATCTGTATTTAGCATGCTAAACTGCAAAAAATGTATGGCCTTAAGGAAATGTAGCAGATTTCTGTCTCAGTGCTTCTACCAGATTCGTTTTCAGAATTTCTTAAGTAGTCTTCGGACTTTATGTCGGGCATTTAATTTGTAGTTTAAGGCATTTAGGCTGGTAGTTTTTAGTCTGTTCTAAACTGAAGACATAACTGTTTCTCCACTTTACAGCAG
This sequence comes from Schistocephalus solidus, assembly GCA_017591395.1. NCBI lineage: Eukaryota > Metazoa > Platyhelminthes > Cestoda > Diphyllobothriidea > Diphyllobothriidae > Schistocephalus > Schistocephalus solidus. The sequence continues at coordinate 31,051 of WEDG01000160.1, forward strand.
TCTGGATACCTTTTAATTTTTGTACCTAATTAGAATTGATTTAGCTTCTAAAAATATGCCAATTGCCTGACGCTCTTTTCACTAATGGTTATGGTTATTCATAGATCCTGTTTGACACTGTCGTAGACTGACATGGGAGATGTGTCATATGACACACATTCCGTTTTTATAAATCATTTTCATGGTTAATGTGGCTCGTAAGATGGAACACTCTTTAAAAGTAGTCCGTCTGTTTTATTTCTCTCATAAAAACCTGCTGGCTCAAAAATACTGGCTCGTTTTGAACCGCATTCAATTATAAAAAAATAGTGGGTTCGGATAATTACGTAGATTATTGTTGTCCCCAAAACCGAGAATTCGACAATATAACTGCCCATTTGGTCAGCCTTATAGACAATTTACTACCAAAAATATTCTTTAATTTTTTCTCTTTTTAAAATATTTAGCTGAAAAAACCAGGAGGCGATTTTTACAAAATTATTTTGAGCTACATTCATTTTGACATGGCTGAAATTCTGATAGCGATTTCAAGGATATGGCTAAATGTATCTTGTATTTAATTTTCTGCTGTGTTCAACTTTGAAGTTAACAAAGTATCAAGGGAGCTCATTTTTGACAATGTAAGCAAATCAAATCCCAAAACTGTCCAATATTACCTTTGAATTTAAATACGATTCCTAGCTGTCGTCTTCAGATCCTTCCGCTAAAAGCGAGAAAAAGGGTTTGTTTTACACTTGAAGCAAAGTGGCGAATGTCATCTACAGGAGTTTGGTAAAGCTTGTTTATGGGTGAAAGTCAACAGCCATATGGTAATAGGCAAACGGGCTTTCGTTTTGCCCCTGAGGTCGTGGACAGACTGTTTGGCATTAATCAAAAGAGTTGAGCGTTTACAGAGTCAGCTGGAACGGTAGGGATTACTTTTAGTTCTAAGGAATCTTTTAAATGTTCGTCAGTGGATTGTCAATTTCGGTCCTCTTTTGAACCCGCTTGAAAGGATAAGTCATCTAAACCAGACAACACCGACATTTTGCAACACTATGCAATGGAACTCTGTCTGTTTAAGCAGAAGAGAATTCAGTTTTCGGTTTTCCTATCCACCCATTACGAAGAACTATTTTTAGCACATCATGACCTGACCACTTGGAATGAATGCTTTTCTCTGCAAAATGCATAAGGCTTAAAATTGTGCAATTCAAACTTGGGCTCAAGCAAAGCACTCCGTACTGTAAGCGTTCTTGTGGTTTGGACAGATAGAGCCAGCAGCAGGCTTATTATGCCAGCTGCGATAGCTCCCAGGTTTGTTGGTTTATGTCCACTCCCATAGCTGATTATAAAATGCTACCTATTTAGATTCTAAACTGGGCCAAATATCTGGGAGTCTGGTTAATGCAACAACTGTCCAGTCTAATATTGACCTGTTAGATTGCCAGATGATATCGAATTCAAAAAGCTAGTCAGACGAACCTGTCATTAAATAGGTTAAGTTAGGAAAAAAAATAATCACACAGGCAAGACGTCTACTACAGGACGAGCCTTCACAGCATTCTCTTCCAAGTGACTCGCGTGACCAATCTATTATGAACTGCTCAACCCATATTCTGACTTTATACGTCCTCAAGTTACCTTTATCTGCTTTTACATTTAGAGTTTCTCTTGTCTTACCGGCATCAAATGAAGAGCAAAGTAACCGCACGTGACCGATTTAGCCCGTAATTAAGGCACTACGAGAATTTTTCTAGACTTTCTTCTATTTGTCTTCCGAGAATTTGACTATTCAGTTGCAAGTCTAGTTCTGCCATCCATGGTTCACATTGGACCTTAATCTGCGGCCGCTTGAGGGGCAATTTGATCGCTACTGGCAACAAGCTATTTCTTAGGACACGCTCCCTCGCCACACTAGTGATCGACCTGCATTCCATGCGCTTGTTGGTCGCGCAACTGCCGACATGATGAGTCGTATGAGTTAGATAGCCAATCGAGGAGCCCAAATTTCTAATTAGATGTGACCACCACCTGGATCGAGAGCTGTTTGAGCAATTCTTCTCCGACCCACCATCTTTCAACAATTGCAAGAACCCCCTGCCTTTCAATTCAATCTGAGGACCGCCTAGAAGGGATGATTATTAACACAGAGAGAGAGTGCAAATGGATCAAAGCACCGAACGGTTCGCATGTTACTTAGGTCAGGGTGACCTGGTCATGATCGCATCCAGTGTAAACATATGTGATGTGCTGCTGATTTAGCGAACAAGTGAGTTTCAGAAAGCAGTTCAGAAGAAGAAGGTTCGGTAGCTGAAACAAGCAGTTTATCGGCCTGACGTTTCGGATTCTCCTGCGAACCCATCATCTGCAACTGTCTTTGCCGGTCCATTTCTCGTGTGAACTCTAGCGTTGCAGCCACTAGAAAGGACACTTATGTCTGGGGTCGCCATGTTTAAGTCACGACGCCTATCGGGGGTGTGGGCATAAGTGAAGACCAACTAGTCTACCATGTCATAAATGCTTTGCGCTCGTGTGTAGGCGTTACCTTTACTTTTATCCTGTCTGGGTTTTTGTTTTGCAAGCGTTTAAATCAACACGCCATATTTCCCGCCAAGATTTAATTTGTGTTTTGTCTTCATGTTTCACTTGCACGTAGTAAGTATAAGTCAGTGGGAAACCTCAATATTATTCTTAATTAGTAGAGGATTTTGGCAGATTTAAATAATTCGTTTGACCCACTTGAGAAAAAACTTGGTGGCCTCAGTGAGATGAAGACCCACGCGAGCGAGAGTAAGGCTTTAGTTTAGCCAATGCTCTAACCAACTGAGCTACGAGACCACCACCGGGAGCCGTGAGTTTAATTACACTTGGCTCGAGCGTAAATGTGCTAAATCCTTCCTCTTGCTGGCTTAGGTTTATGAATCCCACCGAGGCCGCCGAGTTTTTCAAAAGTTAGTCAAACGGACTTTCCTTTATGTCAATGCGGCAGAAACATTCCCATATGTGCGATGGCACAGCACACGTTTAGTCACCTTTCTGACTGACTGCTGCTGAGGGCAAATTAAATTTTTCAGCCTTGAATAATTTAATAAATTGATAACACGGGTAGTATTAGTAGTAGTATTATTGTTAGTATTAGTAGTGGTAATAGTATTAGGGGTAGTAATGTTAGTATTAGAAGTAATATTAATAGTAATTTTAGTATAAAGTAGTATTATTATTAGAAGCAGGAGTAGTAGCATTAGCTGTATTAGTATTAGTATTAGTAGCTAAAAGCACAGAAACGCGTGCGTCTCCGATCTTGTACCACTGCATAACGCAGTAACGAGGAATTTGGCTCCTCAGTGGGTCCCACAGCGTACTCTGTGTGCTTTCCAGTGACCGTCCTGCCTTGTTTCACTTCCGTCAAAAAAAGTTTTTTTGGACTTTATGAATTTCCTCGGAAAGTAAACATGACAAAATTGGAAGTGGTGATTGTGAACATGCGAGTCTTGGGAAGTAATACATAAGAAATAGATGCGATCACTGAGACACGAAGTTTTTTCGCAGTAAATACTGAAAATCCTTGTGTAAGAACTACCCACATCTGATGCTCTCAGTGAAGATGGTTTCCGAAACGTCAGGCGAATAAACTTCACTTCCCTTCGCTCGCGTCTACGTCCTCTGAGGTAGTGTTTATATACAAGGAAGCCCATGGGAACTCTGGATGACCCGCTGACGAGCCACGTCATTTATAGTGGCACAAAATTGACAAAACATGCGTGTCTGGGCTTTTAGATAGTGGATATGCTGTCAGTAGGGTGAATCGTTTGGTATTCCTGCACGACTGACTGCCTGTTGGTAGCTTGTGAATATTACATGGTTACTTTGCGGCAACTGAAGAATTTCAGCTCAAATACTCGTAGCAACCTGCTGACCGAGCCCGAAAGGTTTTGATCCGATCTATTTACGCTAAGAGTGCTCATTAATTTCCTCGAAAACAAGACGGCCTTCAGATCGTTGCGGTTGGTCTAAATCTTGTTCATTGTTCATTTAAGTGTCAAGGGTGGTTTTCGCGAAGCCCATGCATTGTATACTACTGTAGGCCTTACTTTAAACTCTCTTCCCAGGGTTTCGTCCTAAGAAGATACAGACATTGCTTGTTTCTTTTCCTTTCGCTATGCATTATGTGGGCAATTTCATAAAAGGATAACCCAAATCCTTATGTGTCTTAGATTAAAAAACAATCCTTCAGAAATGTTATAATATTACTTATCCTGCATGATATTGCCCAAATATTTCAGTCTTGAAGGAGCATCTTTCCAGCTAAAATAACACTCTATTAGAAGTGAGTGCTTAAGTAGTATATTTTTTTCCCACGGGAATATGAAGATAGTGTTGGGCTCACCGATCTGCTTAAGGACCATGTATGTATGTTACATGGTCCTTAAGCATATCAGTGAGCCACACACTATCATCATATTCCCGATCACAACCGACAAAAACAACGAGCCCCTGGCTCAATGGTAGAGTGTTCGACTCAAATTCCAAAGGTCGCGGGTTCGAATCCCAGGTGTGCCACACTTGGGATTGGGTATGACTGGCTGATGACGGCTAATAAGCCAGAAATGGCCATTCCGGTCTCCCTTGTCTTTGTCGGTTCCATTCCATCATATGCTACAGGTCGCTATGCGACCGCCTGCGAGGGTTCTAGTCTGAGCTCCAGGGCACAACGGAACATACATGGTCCTTAAGCAGATCGGTGAACCCCACACTATCATCATATTCCCGATCACAACCGACAAAAACAACGAGCCCCTGGCTCAATGGTAGAGCGTTCGACTCAAATTCCAAAGGTCATGGGTTCGAATACCAGGTGTGCCACACTTGGTATTGGGTATGACTGGCTGATGACGGTTAATAAGCCAGAAATTGCCATTCCGGTCTCCCTTGTCTTTGTCGGTTCCATCTTATCAATATATTTCTCAAGTCGCTATGCGACTGCCCGCGAGGGCTCTAAAGTGAGCTCCAAGGCACAACGGAACATAAGTGTTCCTTAACGAGATCGGTGAACACCACACTTTCATAGTCCATATTCCCGATCGCAACCGACAAAACAACGGATTCTTGGCACAGTCTGTTTTGGGCTTATTCTGCATTTATTCAGCCAAACATAACCCTGACTACCAGCTGGGACTTCGGCCTGGTAATTGGTTGCCTGTATATATATATATATATATATATATATATATATATATATATATATATATATATATATATATATATATATATATATATATATATCGGGGAAATAATTTATGAAATTATTAAGTGCAGGACATGGAGTCAGGTGATTCTGACATGACTTTTGAGTGTCAGACCCGAAATTTCAATGAACATTTGGGTCGAAGACAATCAACCACTGTGGAATAACCACGTAATGCCCATTCTACAAACAAGTAGTACTACTAGTAGTATGAATCTTATATGGCAAAGACATTATACCGTACTTCCGACATAGGTAGTAGCTAAAAGCCCAGACACGTGTTTCGCCGATGTTTCTGCTGCTGCGTGACACAGCAACGAGGGGTTCGGCTCCTCAGTGGGTCCCCCAGCGTGCTCGATTATTCTCTGGAGTCCATATACCAGAAGCCGCATAGAGAACGCTGGGGGACCCACTGAGGAGCCGAACCCCTCGTTGCTGTGTCACGCAGCAGCAGAAACATCGGCGAAACACGTGTCTGGCGTTTTAGCTAGTACCTATGTCGGAAGTTCGGTATATATATATGTTCCGTTGTGCCCTGGAGCTCACTTTAGAGCCCTCACAGACGGTCGCATAGTGACGTGCAGCATATGTTGATGAAGTGGAACTGACAAAGACAAGGGAGACCGGAATAGCAATTTCTGGCTTATTAGCCGTCATCAGCCAGTCATACCAAAGGGATTGGTCTCTCTTGTCCTTGCTAGAAATATTCATCTGCCTTTACTACTACTTGCCTCTGTGCGGCTGTTGGCGGGGCTCGAGAATCATACCAAAGGCAGGGCGGTACGAGTGAGATCTGTTAGCGATCATGAGCGTTTGTCAACGAGTGTCAATGTTCCCGATCTAAACCGGCAAGACAACGGGCCCGTAGCTCAATCTTTGCAGTGTTTTAACCACACTTCTCTTCTTATCTGGAATAAATTAACGGATTTCGGTTAATATATAATACTCTAATACATCAACTATATATCTTACAAGACTGCATTGAGCGGCGCATTATATTAAACATAGGGCAGACTTCATATTTTAGTTCAGAGAGTTGTCTGCGAATTGACTTATACACAGGACTGCTGGGTGTGTTTGTGGGATCGATGTTTTTTAGTCGTGTGTAAAACCGCGCGGTCAGCCCACTGTGCGGAAGGAAATCCAGGCTTTAATGGCTCCCTTAAAGTGGCCTCTATGCACTCCCGCTCCGTGAAATTCGAGCCAGGTATGGTGGCAGGCTTAAAGATGGCTCAAACCGCGTCAACCACCTGTGCCGCGCAAGTCTAATTGACTATTAACTAATTCACGCATAAGTCACCATCCCAGCGCTGTAGAACCCGTCGAAACCAACGGATGAGCTTTCATAAGAGTCCATCGCACTTTCCTTTTTCCTCGCAGATGGAAGAACCCTAAAGCGGCTCCGGGTTGTACCTACTGTCCCACGGGGGTAGAGAAGATAGCCAACTGCATCACCCACCTTCCCTGGATTCCGCTCAGCATGGTGGGTGCTCTGCGGCTCATCTCAAAGGCTAAAACCCAGTCTGAAGTGGCTGTCGCTACTGTGTACGGCATCGCCCTTATCCTCCTCTTCTGTGCCTCCTCCGCCTTCCACTGCTCATCACTTTTTCCCTCCTGGTGAGTCCCTGCTACTCTCTCTCTCTCTCTCTCTCTCTCTCTCTCTCTCTCTCTCTCTCTCTCTCTCACGGAAATCCGTTTCTTTTCAAATTTTTCTGAGTCACGTGCCTCTTTCCGCATAGTCCGCTTGCGCCTTCATGCGCCAATGTATCCGGTCCTTTCAGCTTCCGATATGAGTTGTGTTTGGTCACCCCCTGGCTGGGCGGGACGTGGTTACTAACTGGTACAGTCTGATTGTACCGATAAGGAGACAGTACTAGCCATTTCTGCCCCCAAGCCGACAGCAAGTGAAACTGTAAACTCCGATCCATTCAACACCAAGCAGTTCGACCAACTGTCAACTGTGATTTAATTGCCGATAAAGAAACATGACCCTGCATTTGCAAGTAATCATTATAAGAAATGTTGTGCTTGCCTGGTGTGGGCCATTTGCGACCCCATACAGCCAACTGCACTACAGGCGCGCTGGGGAAAAAAACTTTCATGAGCTCGTCCGAACAGTACATTTCGCTTGACGGTGGATGTGTAGATGGCAGATGGACAATGCCGACAGAGACCAGGGAGACTGGAATGACCATTTCTGGTTCATCAGCCGTCATCAGCCATCTACCCCATCGGAGGCTCGAACTCGCGACCTGTTGATCAAAACTCCAGTGCTCTAAATTTTGAGCCGCAGACTCGTTGTTTTGCCGACTTAGGTCAGACATATTGCCTTTCGTTGATGAATGCTCACTGATCGCTAACGAAACTCACTCGTTCCGTTCGGCCTTGAGGTCCACTCTCGAGCCCCGCCAGCAGTTATGCTGTATCCTATGCAAATGAAAATCTTATCACCAATTTTGGCCGACCTGGACAGTTGACTGGAGCTTGAGACCGACACTGGAAAATCCCTCTGCACGGAAAAACAGCGCTGAAATCAATCATGATTCCCTATAAATCATCGAGCCCCCTGTTTCGAAGTCTGATACAAACCGTGAAGATCAGGCCCTGCGTTCAGGCCTGCCTTTGCCTGTCTTTACATTGGAGTAGTCTGCGATGTGAAGGAACTAGTGCGATGGATACTTTGAAATTCACCGTTGCTGCGCCCACTCTGTGAGGCACGTGATAGCTATCGTTGTTGCGAGGGTCGAGCAAGCGCCGGTTGGCGTGTGTGTTGTTTCCGTCTATCGTTTGGCCTACTTTCGGTCGTTTATCGAACTGGATTTCTACTCACCATAAACTGTGGCAACACTGGTAACAGAAGTATGGCAGGTGGTGATCGCGGGGATTGTATTGTCTTACTGGGCGAGGGATGGGATGCACACAAGCAGACTACAGGCGGAGCCAGGAAGTCTACTAACCACTTATCAGTAGTGCAATAAGATAGTTTCCATATTTTGTCCCTTTAAATAGTCCATCGACAGAAACCCGGCCTTGATAGGCATGGTGGTTGACCCAAATTATTGTCAGAACGCTTACTCACTAGAAATAAATCTTCCTAGGGCAATGGTAAGGCGTCCACAGCAAAGCCTAAGGGCAACTGGACGATACTCAAATGAAGTATGAAGTATGACTTTTTTGCACTGGTATGACGAACGTGACACTACTAGCTTTTCTACGGTTTGGGTTATCTTTAATACTGTCTTTGGTAGTCGAAGGGTGGTGTCATAACCGAGTTCCACTGCCGTAGATCTGATACATACCTAACATCGGTGAACGCTGAGATATGATTTTTGCCATTTCATTGGCGTTCGATCGGGTCACGAGCTCTGCTTACATATGCTCTTGGTTGTTCGATTGAAGGCCGTCGTTCAAAACTGGCTCATTAAACAATTGGGTGTTATGTGACTCGAATAACGACTACAATTGGTAGAGATGCTTCTTGCTACAGAGAATGAAGCTGTTCACGGGAATTTGGAGGCCACAGCTCCTGCAAACGCTTCTGAGGCTTCAATGATGAGCAAACTCAGAAACCCGTGCTCTCTGTGCGTGTGGATGTGTGAGTGTGTGTGCCCCCTAAACAGTCCACGTTTTAGAGGCGTTGAACCAACACGGGGGTTATATCAATGCACGGCAGGTGTTATTTGGTTTGTGCTCCCATAACAAACGCCGAACAAGGGGGGTTGGCACGCCTATGGGCAGCTCCGGCCACTCAAGCCACCTGCACCCTCTCCCATCGCCGGTCTTCTTTACTTTGTCTTGACACCGAGCATAGGCGGGGGAGGAGAGAGTACGTTATATGCAGCGCAAGTCACCATACCTGCATCACCCTGCTGTGGAGCGTACCGTGGACCTCGTCGAAATCGATGGTCGAACCATCGTGTGTGGGCGTGTCCGCATCGCCTACCGGATGGATGGCCGACTCCTCAACCAATGGCGGTTGCACTTCCGCTCGTGTGTCTCCACAGTCCTCATCCACGCAATTTTCTTCGCTGAGGACTGCGCACTCAATGCATGGACCTCTTCGCTGCCGCCTGGGACAATTTCGGACTTCGCATCAAGACTGAGAAAATTGTTGTGATGCATCAGCCACCGCCCAATACCACCTACACCGCAGCTCACATCAATGTCAATGGCGCCCAACTTAAATCAGTGGATATCTTCACGCACCTAGGCAGCAATCTCCCCCGCAGCACCAAAACCGACGATAAGATCACCCATCGGATCGCCACCGCCAGTCCAGCCTTTTAACGCATGCAGAACGTGATATGGAATCGACACAGTCTCCATCTCAGCACCAAACTCAAGATTTACAAAGCTGTCATATGGCCGACCCTGCTGTATGGAGCGGAGACTTGGAAGATCTACCAAAAGCAGACGTGGAAGCTCAACCACTTCTACCTCAGCTGTTTCCGTTGAATACTAAAGCCGAAATAGCAAGACAGCTCCCAGACACGGAGGTGTTGGAACGAACAGGCCTTCTCAACATTTACGCTCAGCTGAAACAACTGCAACTGCGCTAGAGTGGCCACCTTGTGAGGATGAACGACGAACGACTACACATACGACTTTTCTATAGAGATGACGCCATGGGTTTTCATCGACAAGGGAATAAATTACGACGTTACAAGGACACTCTGAATACCTCCCTGAAGCAACTGCAGATCAACCTGGTGACCTGGGAGAACCTCGTCCGGAACCAAACGGCTTCAAGGAGAACAGTGAAGACAGGGACAGCAATCTGCGAAGCCAACTGGATCGCCGTCGCCAAGGCCAAAAGAGTGGCATAAAAGTTACCAGCGCACCGGACGAACATCACCAATTTCCAGGCCCTTCCAAAATGCCAGCGCTGTTAACGCACCTTTTGCACGCGGATCGGCCTGTTCGGACATCTTCGGATGCAATGCAACAACAATCCGACAATCTCAACTTCTACGTCAAATCCTACCAACCCTCATTCGGACTCCCCTACCCCCACCCCTGGCATCAATTCCATTAGTCCAACCATCATCGAGACCACATCACTATGCTCACCACGTGTTACCCACACCACCACCACCGCCACCACCACTACCACCATCCTTCGGACTCCCCTCCCCTCCCCCCACCCCTGGCATCAAATACATTACTACCACCACCATAGAGACCACATCCTAATACTCACCACCACCGAAACCGATGCCGTCACCACCACTACCAGCGATGGGGACTCTCTCCTAAACTGTCCTCATTGCAACCGCACCTTCACCTCACGCATCGGCCTGGTCAGTCACTTGCGAATCCATCTTATAGAGACTGCTTGAAGCAGTGCCTGGAGTAGCAGCTCACAGCAAAGATCGCCGCCTCCACTGCCCTCACTATCCTCGCGCAATTACTCATCGCATGGGCCTATTCGGTCCCATGCGCATCCATGACAGCGGAATTCACCGCAATGCAGACAACACCGATACCCCATGCACATCTCCGCTTCTGCCCTTCGTACCGCCACTGCTAACTCCACTACCACGAATGACATCCCCCCAGCCTCTCCCGATTTCTCCTGCCCACACTGCGCCCGCATATTCAACTCACGCATTGGCCTGTTCAGTCACCTGCGTATCCATCGCACGGAGGCTGGTGAACCAGTGCCTGGGTCTCCGACATACAGTCGACGCATCGGCCTCCCTTTTCCTCACTGCTAAAGGCCTATTAGAGACACATGCACTTCCACGAAAACCTGCGGTAAACCACCGGAGGCTAAGACACATCAGCGCACACTACCTACACCAATACAATGACAACACCCTCACCATCATCATGTACCTGAGAATATCACGGTTTCCTAGAAACCGTGGCTTGGAACGCTGCCAATCTGACGTTTACACCAGACCGCGACGTCGGCCCAATGTATGTGCTGTGTGTGTCGAGTGGCTGACCATTGGACCGAAAGTCAGACGGTGACGGCTCTTCAATATCCCCTGATTTAGTGAACCCTGGTGTGTGCGTTATGGGGGCCAGGTTGTCCTGTGGCGCACGAAGACGGGTACGCCGACCCGTCAGCCAATGCGCCGACTCCTACATCAGACAACTCACTGGCTCGGGTGGTGGTCTGATTGTAGAGAGAGAGTAAGGTCGATGGCTCAGCGCACTTTTCTCACTATAAACAATCTGACGCGCTTGAAAATATCATGGGGAGCTAAAATCCATGGCTTTGAAGGTTGCCATCTGACGAGATAAATCAGACCGCGTGGTTAGCCCAATGTGTGTTTTTGTGCTGAGTGTCTGACTGGCGGACTGAGAGTCAGGCTGCAATGACTCCTTCTTAATGTGGCCTCTATGGCACTTCCTCTCCTTGGGATCCAAGGGGATGTGGCGGCACGCTGAGCGGCGGATTCGGTCGCACCAGGTGCCTGCGCCCTCTCTGACCTCTAGTCATGGCACCGGGTCCAGGTGGGGGCACAATGCGAAGTAGATGCAACACAAGCCTATTCTCACTAATTTAATTCACACGCAAGTCACCTTCCCTGCGCCAGTTTCCAGTGGGACCTATAGTGAACCTTGTCGATACCGACATTCGAACTGCCATATTTGCCTGACTGTGTCCTTATAACGCACCACACGGGAGATGTGTTGGACCAACACATGAGCTGGATTAAGGCCTGTCATGTGGTTTTTGGGGTATCGTACCCCTAAGAACTTTCACATCGGGTGCTCATTTGAGATACGAGTAGTTCTATTGTTATCTGGCACATTGTACGCTGAGCGTGTGGCAGGCGAAGACGGTCTGTTTAGCCTTACCATGTACTGCGCCTGATCTCGCTTCTCGCCTTCTGGAGTCTATCTTGACCCAGGACTCAGGTGCGTGCAACAGGCGCTTCGCAAGTCCGCTAGCACTAGTAACTAATTCACGCGCATCTCCCTATCCCTGCTACCACCATACTATAGGTTACAAGGAGAACATCGTTGGAATCGACGGTTGAACTGTCCGTTTTAAGTTTTTTTACTACAGAGTTCATTCATACGATTTGTCATAAACGTTCAGTGAATAGTTTGTTAAATCCAAACGTGTGTTTATTTATTTATCTTCTTTTCCTTTCACCTGATCTTTCATACACTCTAAAACTTCTCCTCTACACTGGTTTCCCATATTCAGGGATCAAGCAATGAGTGAAGTGCCATTTGAAAATTGATGGGTCTAATACATGCCTAACCACGTTGGCGATGAGGTAGTGCTCACTAGCAACTTAAGTGAGGTCGACAGGGCCATTGTCGCACCATGTACGAACCTCTGCGTAACTGTCTATTGAATGCCTGTTCGTTGCAGTGTTGGTCTGAAACACCATGCAAGTGAAAATACACCTCTCTTCCTTCGGTCGAAATGATGCCTAGTACTACTCTTTGATCTTGTGTCCACAATCGGAGTTGATTTAGCAGTCGTCATGCCAATGACAATTTACCTTGACCGTCAACTGTTTTTCGGGCTAGTTAATGCGCTAAAATCCCAACCTGCACAAGGCGTCATTTGGAAGTTTTGACGCCCAGTGAAACCGGCAACCTTTGCTCTCCCATACACACACACTCTGCAGATTCTACGGTCCGCTGAACACCCATTAATCGTGTGGTATGTGACACCGAGACAAGTACTGCTCAGAGAGACCAAGCTCTGCAATTATACACCGACTCTAAGCCCTCCTGCGCACGTTTACATTATGAAAATTCAACTTCGTTGGAGGTTGAAGGGGAGCTGTCACGCGCCACATTTTAGACCCCAAGTTTCCTTCAAGTGGACGATGTATGAAAGGTTCGAATTTTATCACGCCCTCGACGTTGCCACCACGATGATAACTGCTCATGCCTGCAGCATGACAGTATGTCAGGCGATTGAAGCTCGGAATGCCAATAAGCACGCCATTAACCAGCGCTTTGACCTCGATCCCGCATACGGAGGCCTGTGCATGCGTCTCAGCACTTTCAACCCTGATGGGGCATGAATTTTGGTCGAGATGGGCTGTCGGGAGATAATAGTGACTTGATTGGCATCGTCTACTTACATCCTAGTTTTACTAGCTGACGCACCTGTGGGTTCGAATCCATGTCCGCGCGAACCCTCTTCACCGTCGGTTGTTATCAGGATATGTGCATTAGCGTGTGCTAATGCCAATTATCACCTGACAGCCAAGAGTGAACGGTAGCTGTCATTGATTAGTCGTAAAGTTCTCCGTTCACCGCCTCTGCTGAAATTCTTCCTTGTGTTATATACTGCTGCTGAATCCTGCGTGTGTTCGATGGCTTAGCCTATCTCCTCGTTCCCCACTCTGTATTGGGGGGATTTTGTTTCCTTAACTGGGCCTACTATCTGTTTGTCCACCAAGGAGGACGTCAGAAACATAACCTGGTAAGTGCCCCTATGATAGCCCAAGGATTAGCTGGGGTAAACGGGAAGGAATCGCACTTAAGTGTTTCGCACTGACGCTCCGGTCTCTATCTCCCCACCACAGACGGTCGTACAACGACAACGATGGATTGAATTACATGCTACAACCTCAGACGTTAAAAGGAAACCCAAAACCAGCAGCGGAGTAAGCACTATGGACTATGTGCACCGCAGGCAATCCTGCATGCTGTCAGTTTTTTATATGCTGGGTTTTGGCGCTGTCTTCATTTAAACTTAGTCCACGTGAAAGTCACAGAATTACTCATAGGTTAACGTGCCCGAAGAGTGCGCAGTTGATAGTCACGCTAATAGACAGATAAATATTGCCGAGAAAGGCAAGGAAGAATGGAATGGCCATTTGTGAATGATGCAGTCTAATGAGCCAGAAATGGCAATTCCAGCCTCGCTTGTCGTTGTTGGCATTATCCATCTGACTTTACTGCTACTATGCGCTATGTGGCTGCCGGGGGGCTCAAGAGTCAGCCCCAAGGTACAATGGGCCTGACGTGCCTAAACGATTGTTAAACCCGCCTAAATGTTTGATTGTTGATCGCATTTCTGCTGCACTAGCTGTAATACGTCTTCTGCTGCCTGGTCGAGGGTTTTCAGCTGCCTGGCAAATGTAACCGATAAAACATTTTTGCGTGAATAAATCGCGTTAAAACTGCCATGTGTTATTCCCTGTTGCGGTAATTATATCGGGTAAAATCATGTTTAAGTGAGAACCGCTTCCTTTAAAGCAATCTTCTCATTTTTGGTTACTGTTTGGGGAAGAATACTCAGCGCGCGTGGAGAGGGGTTGCGTCTGAGGATGGGCCATCCCGAGCTCCCAGTGGGCTCCAAGTTGGAGACACAAATGTCACCGCCATTTTAACGTATTTTTGATAGTAGTTTTCACCATTATTTTCTCGGTCATTGCCCCAGTCGGCTTCACGGCCACCTGCACATTATGGACCGGTTGGTGATCCACCTCTTCATTGCCTCCTCCTACACGCCCTGGTGAGTTGACCTCTATTCCATTCTTTTTCGCATGTTTATATTTGTCTTGCAAAACCCATCTGATAACTACAGACATGGATGCATGAACACTGACTTGCAGTGCCTTCCTTATAGCTGAGGGCGTCAATAATGGCGAACGTTGAGGGCAAATTGAAGGTTACACAATTCGTGTAGTGGTCTATGATAATCATGAGTATGACTGGCAAGTGCCAGCTTATTCGATGGTCAAAGCGGCCTGTCTGAGGCCTAAGCGGCTCTGCGCACAATAAAGTCGGACAGGGTGCATAACGTTCCTGTCTTAGCCGTTATGTGTCCGCCTGCGTCGGTGACACTGACCGCAGTATAGTGGAGTCTCTTGAGTCCTACAGAGCTTTAATCAGCTATCTGGAAGAACGGCAAGGTTAGGTGCAAAACCCGCGTGACACTGTTATGTGAAACTTCTGACCTCTGGAGGTGAATAACCGAAAATTCTAGCCTTCTGGTCAACGTCTCTTCTCTAACTTGTTAACCGTCATTTGAATGCATGGTTTTTGTCCTTCTTCGGAGAGATTCGTGTTTCAAAAGGTGTTTTGGTATCTCGTGTAGATTTCCCTAAACTCGGTGAATGCCGTCCTAACCGATGACACCTGATGATGATCTTGGTGCTTGGTTGTTAAACCGCACACTCCGAATTCGATGATCCCTCAGACCACTCAGACCGCCTTTAGTTCTTGAAAGGGCTTCACTTGAGTCTCTGATGTAATCCTGTTTAAAAATATCACTCCTACAAATGACTTAGCGGTCAATAACCTGGCCCCACAGGGCACAATAGGCCTTATTTGGAATATGCACCCACCCGCACATGGTAGGGGTGTGAGAACCCTCCTAGGTTTGGCTTCCTGCCGCACTGATCCCGCCTCCGGTATTCTTGACTCTCGCTGGAAATTGGGTTCAGGGGGGTGGAGGAAGAGAGAGCGAGAGTGTGGCAGATGCTGCGCAAGTCTACTATCAATCAAAACGAA
This sequence comes from Schistocephalus solidus, assembly GCA_017591395.1. Taxonomy (NCBI): domain Eukaryota; kingdom Metazoa; phylum Platyhelminthes; class Cestoda; order Diphyllobothriidea; family Diphyllobothriidae; genus Schistocephalus; species Schistocephalus solidus. The sequence continues at coordinate 46,727 of WEDG01000160.1, forward strand.
TTTATTTGCAGGTCATCATCCCTACGCCCACCACCTATCTCCTCCCCTCACGCCCTTCATCCTCTGCGTAAGTAATAGCACCAGTCGCTGTATCGGTATCTCACTCAGTTAATGGTCAAACGCCCATCGCTACACACCTTCACTTTCTGACTCCGAATAACCGAAGTAGAGGCCTTATAGCAGTTTCGTTCATTATTAGGCCAGGTTAACTGCCTTACGAACAAAAAAGCCGTATAATGGGGGAAGAAGGAGGAGGAGGAGGAGGGAGATTAACAGGAAGTTGACTGTGCATTGTCTTTGTGGGCAAAGAATAGTATCCCGGAAGCGCTTAATCGATGTCATGTCACTCCTTCTATGGTCTCTCTCTCTCTCTCTCTGTGAAAAATAAATCAGGCTGGATTCCGGACATTCGAAGCACGGCAAAGAAGTCTGCAGCGATGCGGGGGTTTTATCCTACTGCCTGCTGCTATTTGCAGTGCTAAAATGGAGGCGTTGGAGGCATATTCTTGTGTGTAGGCGGTTGGTTTATGATGCTACCACAGCTGCCCGTGAAAAGAAAGCGCAGCTCGCGCAGGCGGGGAAGGGGCGGCACGACGGCGGCGTTCGGAAGAGGCCTTGCTGGGGAAGAAGGGGCGTAGATCGTGCAAGCCGGCGTGGGCAGCTTTACGCCGCTACCTCCGGTCCCGTTCACTTGCCATCACCCTCGCCGATCCCTTTGATCCTGAAACTGGCAGTTCAGACAGCGGAAGAATTGTTTTAAAAGTCCCGACGACTGCCATTGTCGTTCATCGCTGGGGTATGCAAATCAAATGGCAAGCCGTAGGCCCGTCCTGGCAAACGTCAGTACGATTCGGGCCTGGACGTTGTTTTCAATGCAGTTTTCCCACTAGGCTGTCGAAAAACGGAGAATGCTGATTAGCCTTAATTATATTAAGGAGATGTTGAGGTCCTAGAACCTTGATTTCGGATACTTTAAGCTATGAAGTTAATAGTGTAGTACCTATCCGCTTGCGGGGACCGTAGACAGGAATCTCCAGACTAATTGGATCGTCTTTTTTATTCCACGGTTAGAAGTGGCCCTCTAACTCCACTTCCATGTCACTTGGAATACTCTCTACCAGGTCTGACAGAGTTCACTTGCGTGGTATAACCCGATAGACGAATAAACCAAATGACCAGTTAACCTTAAATTGCGTGTCTGCCCGCAAAAGGTATACTCTGTTAAAAATAGCTACATAAGTAATATGCAATTTTCTCATTGATTTTGATGCTCTAGATAATTAAAATACAAAGGTTTCTTTCTTCTACACATTTGATAGCAAATTACGTCATCTTTTAATTTAATAGTTGAAGAAAGAGTATCTTTTGGTTTTAAAAATGTTTCTAAATCGCTGAATAATTTTGAAACCTATCGGTCGTTACCCATGAATTCAAGGTTTCCAACCTACATGCTGTATACATTTCCTGAAAGTGAAAATCACAAATTCCTCTACAGTATGAAGAAATGGTCATAAAGTTCTCATTAAAATGTTATAATGGATTTTGATCCTGTTGTATACGTTGTAGGCAGCATAAATAAATTGACGGATATGATGGGTTATGGGCGAATATTTCAAGGTCTTTAAAAATCTCAGAATAATAAATGTTTTTGTACCGAACGACAGCCTTTCATCAAGTGAAAAAAGATTGAAGAAAACGTAATTTGCTACAAATCGAGTACAAAAATAATATTTTTGTACCTGTTTTAAAAAAATATATATTTGACATAATATGAGCATTAAAAATCGATGACAAAATGGAAAACTACGTAATTAGCCACTTTCTAGAGAACATAACATTTGCGGGTGATCAGAAACAAGATCGTTCAAGCTCGTCCTACAGGGACTGAAATATCTTAGGATGAGGCTGCACGATAATCAATGCGACAATCCTAATTAATGAGTAAAAGATTTTGACAGATTTGAAGAATTCGATTGACCCACTTGTGAAAAACTCGGCTGCCTCGATGGGATACGAACCTACGCCAACTGGGTCAATTAACCCGCCTAGCCTACTGCAACGGATGGAATCCACTCACGGCTCTCGGTGGAGCCTCGTAGCTCAGTTGGCTAGAGCATTTGGCTGTACTAAAGCCTTCCCCTGCTGGCGTGGGTTCTAATCCCACCGAGGCCACCAAGTGTTTCACAAGTGGGTCAACGAAATCCTAATTAAGGGATTTGTTCGAATCGAAAACCCATTTCAGAATTTCGCATGATATTTTATGAGATAGGGAATCTATTGTAAACCGCGGGTCTGTTTGTGCTGACGATGACAGGCGAAACAACGGCGGCTGCGTTTCTTTCATCAAAGCTTCTCCAGCATCGATTTATCGTTGCTATGTTACCGTTCGGTGGAGCATCGGATGTTACGGGGTCATGATCCCATTATGCAGTCAGGTCACATGCTCGTAAAACCTTGAATACACATTTTTTACTCGGTGAAGCCTAGACGTCCTGAGATTATTGCGATGTGGGAAGCTGTCGATCCGTTTTACATGAGTTTCACTCGCATGATTTTCCTCAACAGTGATGCATTTTGTTAAGTTTTTTGACTTCACCAAAAAATTAATGTGGAGTTAATCTTTTCGGCAGACATGGTCTCACGTTCGTTAGGAAAGTTGTCGCGAATATTTCAACTGAAATTTGTACGATTCCATGGTCTGACCGCGTGGGAGTCATATTTCGCCAAGAAACTTTATTAGTGTATGAATATTTTTTGATTTCGCACACTCAATAAATTCGCCATTAATTTCATCAGTTTTTCGGTTAAACAAAGAGCATTTGAACTTTTTCCAGGCTTCGCTGAATGCGGGAGAGAACTTTGAACATGTCAGCTGTAGATTCGCCAATTCAAAACAAATAATTCACTACTGGAAGGACTTTCAGCGCTGGTAATTACATCTAAATAGCGGGGTGGTCAGATTAAGTTTTTTTTCGAAATAAAAGGAAAAACGAATTATTATTTAATCTCCATCACGATACCGAATGCCGTAAAATTTCCTTTTTATTCCCTTTCAATCGTTAGGAATTCTACCAACTATATGGGTTTTTCATGGGCCTCCAAAACTACATTTTTAACAAGTATTTATTCATTGATAACACTCACAAAGTCTGCACAACGTGTATGTGAGCTTTTAGCTTCTTCCGTTCCAGGGGTGTATGACAGAGTGTTGCGGCGTTATCCCGCTTTAGCTAATTGCTCTCAGTTCAAATATGTATATCAATTTTTGGTTTAAGCCTAGAAAGCCTACCCCTGAATGTGTTAATCTAAGTTAACCGTTAATTTCTGAGAAGGTGAATAGACTGAATTTGAGCAACTGGATTATTTACTATAAAGCGCATGGTGAACACTGGGATATCCACTAATGAGCCGAACCCTTTGTAGATGTGGCATGAAGCGGCAGCGATTATTCCGCTGTAATTGATTCGATTTCGGCCCCTGAGTATTCATATCAGTTTATGTTCTGTGCCTGTAACCCTACTTCAGACTGATTTATTCCAAGTTAGCGATTGCTTTCTGAAAAAAAAACTAAATGGCAAGAATTTAAAAACTGAAGTACTTACCAGAATGTGCACTGGGAATGCTCTGGGACCCACCGATGAGCCGAACCGCTCGGCGAAACACGTGTCCGGGTTTTTAGCAAGTACCTGTGCTGCCATTTTTATGTAGCTTGTGGCCTCAATATTTACTAATGATTATGGATTGGCAGTTTGCTGAGTATTTTGTGGTATCTTGGCTTTTAGCTAGTACCCCTGTTGGGGGACATGGTATAAGCATGGAACATATGCGTACTAATGGCAACCTAATGGCAATTTACAAATATTATACAGTTTTTCCGTTGAAGCTGGTAGAGTCCAACTTGAATTGTGGATATAAACTTTCGGAGTAAGCGTAGCACTGATTTAGTCATTAATTTCTCAGATTGAAAAGCTGAAAATGGGGAACCAAACCCCTCCTAGGTGTCCAACCGTTTTGAACATTCTATTGAGCTCACCTGAACTTTGGCCAAAAGTTCTTCAAAATTACTTTGAATGCCACTACTGATGAGTGGTTTTGTCGTTTGATTTGACTGAAACTGTGCGTCTCTTAATAATACCCACAAAGGATGTTTCCGAAGAAACCCTATACGTGTGACTGCCAAATTTGTAACATATATTCGACTTTGGATTTTGACCAGGTCCACAGTCTGGTGGTGCAGGGACCATGATAGTAGACTTGCGCTCAGTGTCAAGACATAGTTAGGAAGACCAGAGGCGGGAGAGGGTGCAGGTGATTGATGCCACGCCTTGCTCGGATCCCAGGGACTGGGAGTGCCATAAAGGCCACATTAAGGAGCCATTGCAACCTGACTCTCAGTCGCCAGTCAGTCACTTCACACAAATACACACTGGGCTGACTGTGGGACAGCTCCTGATGTATCTAGTTACCTCGTCTACGCGTACTACGTGCGCGACCATACCCCCAAGCACACACAAAAGGAGGCTGAGTGGCTCACATCCCGCATGTTTGTGTGGTCGCCAGGGGGTACGTTAAGAAGGAGTCGGTGTAGCCTGACTCTCCGACCACCAGTCACAAACTGGTATTGTACTAGATACGAGGTCTGAGTTTACCTGTCAGTTGGCAGCTTTTAAAATTTCCTTCCATGCAATAGACTTCCTGGAGATTTAGGAAACTCCTCCTTTTACCCAACATAGCGACACCTTGATTCTGTAACTGCTGCGATCCATATGATTGGTTCGTCACTCTGTCCTGAACGTCTAACCTCTATGGACTTCGATAGGGTCAAATGGAAGGGGTGGGGGCGTATCGCCCAGATTGCGAAAAAACGCGAACACTGCCAAACTGGCCCTTTTGAGACCGTGAACTTGCGTGTTTCTGAGCCGTTGGGTTTTGAGGGAAAGAGCGGGGGGAGCTTTGTAGGTGCATTTCATGTCCTAAACATTGCCCACTTTCCTGACACCTACCCTCTCCCCCCCCCCCCCTCCTTATCATCCCATCCGCAACCTGCAGGTTAGCTCTCAGACAATACGATCTCGGAGTCGGGTATTGGATGCTCTTCATCGTCTGGTTCATCGCTGTGCTTGGCGCCATTTACCAGTACAAGTACCATGAAAGGTAAGCAACCCTCTGATGATGTCTGATGGGTAAATATGAAAGCTCTGCATCAACCTCTGTCGTGTCACGCAACGTGCCTGCAGCTACGAGATGATGAGTGACACTTTCTGTTTTGACTAATTTATACACCATGACCCTCAGACAAATGAAAGAATCCTACCAGAAACAAATGGCGACTCCGAAAATCTCGGGTATGCTGTCTGTCTTGCACTCTCTCGCTCAGAGCCTCTCAATAACACGTCAAAAGTAAGGATGTGGGAGTCCCCAGCCATGGTTGATTCTCCGACGTTCGAGGGGAGCGAACGGCGTTGGCAACGTTGTAGAAAAATTTAGCGTTGGGGAAGGCAGCAGGTTTGCTATCTCATGAAATGTTAACCGATATTCCAAACGATGTTTTTGTTTCAAAAATATTACTTTAATTGATTTTGTATATTGATTATTGTGTGCCCCCTTATGCCAATGCGGGATTTTTCAAGAGCTTCATTCCAGCCGTCGATCAAACACAATACTCGGTAAAAAATGTAACTACTTAATTAACATGCATTTTTCTCATCTATATTTTGCATACTTTTGAAAAATTCTAAGCTCGAACATGTACAAAAATAGTTTTTCTTACCCGCATTTCGTAGGAAATTATGTTTTCTTCAAATTTAATCTTTGAAAAATGGGTAGCTTTCGGTTTTAAAACTTGTCCAATTCCCGAAAAATTGTGTAACTGACCTGCTTTCATGCTTACGTCCAGAGTTCCCAAGGAAAATAACGCATTTCTATATGTAAGTAGCGATGGTTATGGACCATGTTGTGTACTTAATAAGCCGATTCAGTAAACTTAGAGATAAGACTTTTAAGAAATGGACATTAAAAACCTCACAGTTAGAAACTTTGTCAAAACCAAAAGATACCCTTTCTTAAAAAATAAAATTTGAGGGGGACTTAATCTGCTACTAGATTAGGACAATAAAGAATATGTTTGTGCATGTTTCCTGTAACATTTATTCTGATTTATATAGGCATCAAAAGTCAGTGATAAAATTCATTTTTTAACCGAGTTGGTTTTTTATCGGTGGTCTGAAAGAAGCTCATTCAAATGCCAGAATCCGCACGTGACTAAAATCTCTTACAATTAGGCTGCAGGATGGTTAAAATTGTGACCCTACTTTAGTAAACTTTTCAAAATCGAAGCACACTTGGGGTGCTGTCTGCAGCCTGGCCGGATGGCTGCTTGAAAAAAAACGTGCAAACGGCATGGGAATTTGGAGAACTGTAAGCATCCCCTCTGCCCTCCCCAGAACTTGAAAATTCCGCCGTAAAACATCCGGCAGACACTGCACCCATTCCCAACTTTAATATTCGTTCTACAACTTAATTCTCAGCCTAATCTCCCTGGAATTTGGTGCAAGGCCATGAAAATTTTATTCATAATACATCCTTTCCATCAATTTATCAATGTTTCATACAATGTTTACCACGGGATATAAATTCACTGCACAATTTTAGGAGAACAAGTGACATCTTCCTCATGACGTAGAGAGATGTTGGTACTTTTTTAAACAGAATGTGTTCAGAATCTAGTTAAGAAACTTTGAATTGAATTTCACCTGCCGGTAGTTTAGAACCTCCTTTTCAAACCGAAAGCGAGTACAACAAAGTATTCAGTGTGTATGATCTATATATTCAAGTGAATAAGGGCATTAAACACCCACTTGAAAATGGCATACTACTTAAGTAACTGTTTTCTTACAGCGAATGCTTTTTGCAGGTGGTCAGAAAGAAACTTGTTCAAAACCCATTATCGTGAATTGGCCAAAATATGTTGGGAATAGGCTGCGCAATGATCAATATGACAAATTCACGTACTTTGTTAGTGAGAATCGAAAGCATGTTTCAGAATTTCCGCTGATATTTCATGAAATAGGGGACTCACTGCACCGGAACAATGTTTTTCAGGCTCGGTCCGAATACTGCTACGCGTATAGGAGCTGGATTCCTCAGCTACTGTGGAATGATCGCGTTATGTTCACAAGTTGTTAACTGGTAGTCAGTAATATACAAGTAGCTAATACATTTCGTGTCTTCCATCCGTGAATAAGGCCGCTGTCGTCCCCACACTAAGCAGCGGTATATTTGATCAAAGAACATTCAAGCTGGTTCGGAACCTCGTGGGCCTTTCGCAGACTTCATTGTGGACACTTTTCAGGGCTATCAATCCGGGTAGGTAATGGGCTACTATTTAACTCCTTCATGAGCCTGTTTGTTCAGACGGCTCCCTGTTTCTTTGAGCAGAATTCTGTTAATTAAGAACTGGGTTGCCATCTGGTTGCGGGGCAACCTCACGCCGGCGACGGACAATGCGAACAAAAGAAGTGCAGTGCACGAAATATCTACTGCTCCGAAGCAGCTTTGATCGGGCGTGCAGTTAGAAAAAAAATATATATAGTTTAAGATGGGGTGTGACCATTAGGAAAGTATGGGACATGATCTCATGCCGGTTTATGCAGAATGGCGTGCCGTTATTCTGCTAGCAATCCTATCAGCGCGCCACGTTAGCACAGCTGAGTGTTTTCACCGCGTTTCGATGCCACTGCGCTGCGTGCTGTTGATTCCCTGAGATGTTGCATATTTTTTAAACGTGGCATCTGATTTGATTTTATTTGTTGAGTACCCATGAGGTTCTGATATTACATTTGAAAGGACGCAGCATTTTTTAGCGTGAAGTTTGTGTTGGGAAGGGCTCAATCACAGGTACAGCCAGTGACCAATCACGTGAAATATTTACCAGAATCCTGAAATGCGTTTTCGATTAGAAAGGATTACTGAAGTGGGATAGTACTATTCATTAGTTCTAGTCCCCATCCCAAGATATTTCAGACACGCTAGGAGGCCGGCTTATGAATCCACGTACTTTCGGCTGTCTGCAACAATTGCGCTCGTTGAAATAATGACTACTTAAGAAGTGTTAAATTTTCTATTCATTTTCGATTCATTTTAACCCCAAATCTACTTTATAGAATATGTAAGCGAAAATATTCTTTCTTGTACTTAAATGGTAGCGAATTGTCCTCAAAAGTAGGGAAGGTTTCGGTTTTATAAAAGTTTTATAATCGCCGAAATAATCTTAAGCATATGCCATTTGGGTTATAGTCTATAAGCTATGGTTTCAGTGTAAGAAAAATCATATATTGAATCCACGTACTTTCGGCTGTCTGCAACAATGGCGCTCGGTAAAATAATGACTACTTAAGAAGTTTTAATTTTCTACTGATTTTTGATTCATTTTAACCCCAAATCTACTTTATAGAATATGTTGGCAAAAATATTCTTTCTTGTACTAATTTGGTAGTGAATTGCGTCGTTCTTTAAGTTGTACTCAAAAAGAAGGTAGATTTTGGTTTTATAGAAGTTTTACAATCCCCGAACAGTCTTAAGCAGATGCCATAAGGGTTTTTAGTCTACAAGCTAGTGTTTTCAGTGTAAGAAAAATCATATATTCCTGTATGCTATTTAAAAGTAACCAATTAGGGTTACTAAAAATGTCAAGTGGACGGTAATTGTTACAAGATGAGTATATATAAATATATATATAATGAGTTTCGGTTCGATTAAGTGCTTATGCCCCATCTTTTAGACCCAGTGTGTGGAATGTCTGTGCCATACTCGAACGCATGCTAAGGTTTCCAGTCCCAGCTGGACGTCAGGGTTAATACTGGATATCTAAGGTTGTCGAGTTTGCGTGTTGGAGGGGTCGGGTTGGGGGTGGAGAGCCTCAGTCATCATGCTGTTTGATGAAGAGACCGGGGTCATATATATATATATATATATATATATATATATATATATATATATATATATATATATATGATTAAGTGGAACCGACAAAGACAAGGTAGACCGGAATGGCCATTTCTGGCTTATTAGCCGTCATCAGCCAGTCATACCCAATCCCAAGTGTGGCACACCTGGGATATCGTTCTTCCTTGTCTTTGTCGGTTCCATTTCATCATATTCTACACGTCGCTATGCGACCGCCTGCGAGGGGTCTAGTCTGAGCACCAGGGCACAACGGAACATACATATTCCTTAAGCAGATCGGTGAGCCCCACAATATCATCATCTTTCCGATCACAACCGACAAAACAACGAGCCCGTGGCTCGATGGTAGAGCGTTCGACTCAAATACCAAAGGTCGCGGGTTCGAATCCCAGGTGTGCCACACTTGGGATTGGGTATGACTGGCTGATGACGGCTAATAAGCCAGAAATGGCCATTCCGGTCTCCCTTGTCTTTGTCGGTTCCACATTATCATATATATATATATATATATATTCAGTATCAGTATCAGTATATTTGAGGGAGATGTAGGTGAGTCAAATTTGAATTCCCTATTTGTACATGCGAGTTGTGGTATCAAAAAAAATAGTATCTCGATATATTGGCGAGGCCAACATAGTGGGACAAAGTTGAAAAAGAGCAGACAGTGAAAACAAACTCCCGGTGATATTTAGGAGAAAAAACTGTCACCCTTGGGAGGGGGTCCAACGGGGGGCATTTCGGAGGTCACATGATGCTCCATTGCTGATTGCAGCGTCCGTTGAGGGATTTCAAAGGCTGAAATAGATGTCCAGATCATCCTCGGTCCATTGCGGTTCGAACCAGGGGATAACGTTCATACACCTCATGGACGACGGTCGCCAGGTCCAGCTGATGCGAATACTCACGGTGTCACCAAGGTGTGTAAATAGGTTAAGCATCGAAGACCTCGAGGACCCCAGCATGGGAATAATGGGAGAATGCAAGCCCTCGAACGAAAATAACAAACAAGGAAATGTTACTCAAATATAACTAGTAGTATCATAAATGCCTTACTTTCTGACGTCACACTTGCAGCTTTCAGTTAGTGTTGTAGCTCACACCATTATATCGATCTAACTTTCGCTTAAAAACCTCCAAGGAGTCTGACATTACAACATCCAGAGGAAGACTATTCCAAGCTTCGACTACTCTTTTGGAGAATAAGTACTTCCGAGTGTCTAGCCTTGCTCCAGTCACACGTAATTTGAGAGGATGACCTCTCAAGTTCGTTGTTTTTGCTAACTCGAAGAAATCCCCTGGCACGAGACAACAGTCCTGGATGCGAAGTATGCGGAATGTTAGTATCAGGTCCCCCGAAGCTGTCTATAGTGCAAGGGAAAGAGATTGAGACTCGACAGCCGTGTTTCATAAGGCAGTGAGCCATGTCCAAGGACAAGTTTGGTTGCTCGCCTTTGGACCTTTTCGAGGATGTTGATGTCCTTCGCCGCCCAGGGTCTCCAAGCTTGGATAGCGGACTCCAACTGTGGCCGCACGAATGTTCCGAAGACTTAGCGAAGCAGTCGGTAGTGAAGGCTGCAAAAGCTCTTTTAACGAGGTATAGAATCGACATGGCTGATTTCGCTACCTTTGCGCAATGTAGGGAGGGTTTAAGCGAAGGCGTGATCCAGACTTCAAGGTCCTTTTGGACATCCACTTCTTTCAATGGAATGCCATTCAGACTGTAAACCGTTCGGTTCGAAGGATTGCTTTACCCGACTCGTATGATGTTGCACTTGCTCTCATTAAACGGCAAGAGCCAGTCATTGGACCATTTCTGGAGTCGATTTAAGTTTGCCTGCAAGTTCTCTTCATCAACCGCAGTTTGAATGACGCACCAAAGTTTGAGATCATCGGCAAACATGGCAATTTCGCAGTCCAGTTCGTTGGCACAATCGTTGATGTAGACAATGAACAGTATAGGGCCGAGAACAGAGCCTTGGGGAACACCACTCTCAACCTCAACTTTAGTCGACAGTTTGTCGCTAAATATGCACAGTTTGTGAGCGGCCAGTTAAGAAGTTTTCTATCCATGTCAGAAATCTACCTCTTACGCCTATGCGGTTGAGTTTATAAAGAAGGCGGTGGTGCGGCACGCTATCAAAAGCCTTTTTGAAGTCTATATAGACTGCGTGCACCTTATTACCACTATCGACCGCTTCAGTCCAACGTTTTAATCAGAAGAGCAAATTTGTGACGCAGGATCTACCTCTACGGAAACCGTGCTGGGCTTCGGATAGCAGATTGTTATGTTCAAAGAACTGCATTAGTTGTTCGAACATAACAATTTGCTATATATATATATATATATATATATATATATATATATATATATATATATATATATATATATATATATATATATATATATATATATATATGGCAAAGACGTTATACCGTACTTCCGACATAGATACTAGCTAAAAGCCCAGACACGTGTTTTGCCGATGTTTCTGCTGCTGTGTGACACAGCAACGAGGGGTTTGGCTCCTCAGTGGGTCCCCCAGCGTTTTCTATGCGGTTTCTGGTATATGGACTCCAGAGAATAATCGGGCGAATAATTTCTGAAATTATTAAGTGCAGGACATGGAGTCAGGTGATTCGGACATGACTTTTAAGGGTCAGATCCGAAATTTCAATGAACATTTGGGTCGAAGACAATCAACCACTGTGGAATAACCACGTAATGCCCATTCTACAAACAAGTAGTCTACAAGTAGAATGAATCTTATATGGCAAAGACGTTATACCGTACTTCTGACATAGATACTAGCTAAAAAGCCCAGACACGTGTTTCGCCGATGTTTCTGCAGCTGTGTAACACAGCAACGAGGGGTTCGGCTCCTCAGTGGGTCCCCCAGCGTTCTCTATGCGGTTTCTGGTATATGGACTCCAGAGAATAATCGGGTAAATAATTTCTGAAATTATTAAGTGCAGGACATGGAGTCAGGTGATTCGGACATGACTTTTTAGGGTCAGATCCGAAATTTCAATGAACATTTGGGTTTTAGCTAGTATCTATGTCGGAAGTACGGTATAACGTCTTTGTCATATAAGATTCATGCTACTTTTAGTACTACTTGTTTGTAGAATGGGCATTACGTGGTTATATCACAGTGGTTGATTGTCTTCGACCCAAATGTTCATTGAAATTTCGGATCTGACCCTAAAAAGTCATGTCCGAATCACCTGACTCCATATCCTGCACTTAATAATTTCAGAAATTATTTACCCGATTATTCTCTGGAGTCCATATACCAGAAACCGCATAGAGAACGCTGGGGGACCCACTGAGGAGCCGAACCCCTCGTTGCTGTGTCACACAGCAGCAGAAACATCGGCGAAACACGTGTCTAGGCTTTTAGCTAGTATCTATTTCGGAAGTACGGAATAATGTCTTTGCCATATAAGATTCATTCTACTTGTAGTACTACTTGTTTGTAGAATGGGCATTACGTGGTTATTCCACGGTGGTTGATTGTCTTCGACCCAAATGTTCATTTAAATGTCGGGTCTGACCTTAAAAGGTCATGTCCGAATAACCTGACTCCATGTCCTGCACTAAATAGTTTCAGAAATTATTTCCCCGATTATTCTCTGGAGTCCATATACCAGAAACCGCATAGAGAACGCTGGGGGACCCACTGAGGAGCCTTAACCCTCGTTGCTGTGTCACGCAGCAGCAGTAACATCGGCGAAACACGTGTATGGGCTTTTAGCTAGTACCTATGTTGGAAGTACGGTATAATGTCTTTGCCATATAAGATTCATACAACTTGTAGTACTTCTTGTTTGTAGAATGGGCATAACGTGGTTATTCCACAGTGGTTGATTTTCTTCGACCAAAATGTTCATTTAAATGTCGGGTCTGACCCTAAAAAGGTCATGTCCGAATAACCTGACTCCATGTCCTGCACTTAATAATTTCAGAAATTATTTCCCCGATTATTCTCTGGAGTCCATATACCAGAAACCGCATAGAGAACGCTGGGGGACCCAATGAGGAGCCCAACCCCTCGTTGCTGTGTCACGCAGCAGCAGTAACATCGGCGAAACACGTGTCTGGGCTTTTAGCTAGTACCTATGTTGGAAGTACGGTATAATGTCTTTGCCATATAAGATTCATACAACCCAATGAATAAAAAATATATATCACAGTTAGCATTCAAGTTCACAGTCGACAGGACACTAAGCTCGTAGCTCCCTTGTGCTAACCCTTACTCAAAATTTAACCTCAATCTTAGGCCTAATCTTAAGCATTTCCCTTACGGTAACCTCTACAATAGTCCGAATTTAATCCTTATTTTAACTCTTATTTCTGTGGAATTTACTACAAAGCCATCTGTGTTATGGGCGATTCCTGTTAGTGTGTTCCGTTCGCTTGAAAACTCTCGAACCGATGCTCAAACGGGAATTTGTGGATTGAGGCGACTGTTCGCATTCCAGGTTTTCGTATAAGTAGACGATTTTTCGCTTGCATAAGCTGGCTTTGAGACGGGGTGACGAATTATCACAAGTGACTGCCTACACCTTTGCAGCTCCGCAATAAGTACCCACGCCAGAAACAAGATAATCCGGGAATTGATTGAAGTCGGGGCCTCCAATTAGAACTCGGTCAATCGATTTATCGATCTGGAACCGGTATACCCTTCTGGCAATTCAGGTCAAGCCCACCACCATTCTCTGGGGTGGATCTTATTCCCCTGTCTCAATCTATTTGGCGTCGGTTTTTCCTCTCTTGCTTTTGTTTGCTGCTGTTTTCCTTTCACCTCGTTTTTACTGCCATCTAAAGACACCTTTTGTTTATTTGAGTAGTGTGATTTGAGTGACTCGTTACATATTCCCTCGCGTAGGTGCAAAGTGCTCGAACTGGTCATTTATCTCATGGTCGGACTCCTACCGGCGACCGCCATGTTCTGGATGGTAAGTCCTCTATCTCCAACCGACCCTGCTGCTTGTTTTTATTCCAATCCGCGTTATTTTTAAAATAAAAACTGGAATTTCACTGCCAGCCCGCTAATCAAATTGAATTTCACTAAACTCGAACACTGTTTCGTCTATTAGTTGAAGGCTGAGTCTAATGAAGATTTAAGCCAGCAAATAACGAGGGGAGTTTCCGTTCATCAGGATCGACTTATCTCGCGTAACGACCACCCAGCTCCATATTTCGCGGTAAGGCGTTGCCGACGTATATAAATTAGCCATGAGAGTTCCAATGACGGCGTGTAAAATCGCAGAGTAGCCATCATGCCAATAATCGAAATCGAAAAATCGAAAATTGAAAAGTAACGACTCCGACGCAGACTAACGAGCAGTCATCACATCAGGTACGACCCCCAAGCGATGAACGCGAGCTCTACTAATTGGATTAGGCGTGCAGTTTCATGGAAACTGCGCCTTCACCACCCTTAGTTGTGACCGTCCCTGCTGATGATTTTGATGCAGAATCCGAAACCTCCGATCAATAAGCGTCATGTTTTAGCTATCTTATCTTCTTCTTCTGAGCTGCTTCCTGGAACTCACCTCGTTGCCTGTATCGATTTTAGTTTTGTCCATAGAAGCCGACGAGTGAGAAATCCCTAACATCTGAATACTCAGAATCAGGTCTACCTGTGTGGCACACATCTGTAAAACAACCATGTTCAGCCGTAGTTGGTTAGACATGTTTGGACAACGAAATTCCTGTGTACTTTTCGAAGAGAGTGGGAGGGAGGATAGGGCTTTTTCTCATGTTAGGCAGAAGTACCCGCATACACTGTTTATGTACGTCTGTACAGCACAAGCGATCAGTGTAGACTTCGTTTATGTTGTTTTTTGTTTTTTTTTGTTGCTGCTGCGGCTGCTGGTTCAGTGACCATTTGACGCGGTAACTTTACTGCCATAAGGACTTGTTTACACAGTGTAACGAGGTACGATGGTTAAATTTCAGACGGTTGACTAGCCTTGTGTTGAGGTTGAAGTACGAAGAAGAAAATGGGAGAGATAGATAGATAGATAGATAGATAGAGAGAGAGAGAGAGAAGGAGATTTCTGATGCAATCTATCGCTTACACTTTGAAAAGCACTTAAATTCCAAGTAAGTAACCAGGTGGGAATTGGATGTATCTGGCAAAGAAGGGGATTTCCTGAGGTCAGAAGGGTTCCGATGCGACTTCTCAGCTGCTACCAAACAGGAAAAAAACACATTTAAAACGAGCAGAGGCAATTAAATTTAACTCGGATGAAAAACAAAAGAGAAATGCCGAAACTGTAGTTTATACTTGTGTGGTTTAAGCAATTGCAGAACTTCAGATCCCCCATTGAAAGAGCATGAAATCGGGAAGCACACAAGTGTACAGTTGTTAAGTTGATGAGTAAACGGAGAGTGCGCATTGAAGACCCATCGATCGTTAATTGAAGTGTAGGTCTTCTTCCGAGGCCCGCTGCTGTTAGTGACAGTCTCCCATAGAAGTGAAGAGTTACCAATAGGGAAAAAGGCAAGGATTATTTATGTGGCCCCCTAAAACGTAACTGCCTGCAGTTCAACAGACTTTGTGCCAACTTCCTAGGAAAAAAGTATTAGATTTAAGGTTAGGGTTATGGTTAACTATCCAGTTGAGTTAGGGTTACGGTTAGGCTTATCGTTAATGTTAAAGTTCGGAGTTGCCTTAACGGTAGAGTTAGAGTTAAGGTAATGGTTAAGAGTATGATTAAGATTTAGGACTTCTGTTAGGGTTAGGCTACGTTAATAATTACCCCTTCTTGAATTAAGCGAAGGGTCACCTGTCTTGCTTGGACGGGGAGTTCCTATTCCAATGTCTAGTTTAAGAGTCATAGTATTAGTCCTTACCGGGAGTTCTTATCCCGGAATTTCGCTCAGGGCAACCTATTCCATGTTCTACCTTATGACTTAGTGAATTTTGTGCTTGCTGTCTATAATTGACCTTTGGTTATTGTGCTACTGTTGACGTGTGGTACTTGCAAACGCGAGGACTCTCAAAACACAAGTCAATGGGACGGGGTTTGTTGTAAAAAATTGACTGGATGGAAGGATATAGTCACATCTGGAGGCCCTGGAAGCAAACGTAGTTGGAAGCTGTCGGTGTGCTCCACGTGAGGCGCGTTTGGTCGCGGTCAATTATTAAAGTGCTAAATATCGATCGGTGTCAAGGTTTCGGCTGGCTGGGTCACATGACACAGGCAGCCAACTGGCAAAGGCTAGAGGGATTCGGGCTGCACTCACGCGCAAAACGAGCAGAAGAACAGTACCAAAAAAGGCAAGGGAAACTGGAGTGGCCATTTCTGCCTTGTTAGCCGTTACCAGCCGTCATCGGTGAGCGCCCACTTACCATTGTTAATATTCCCAATCGAAACCGACTAGACAACGATCTCGTGGCACAGTGGGTTAAACCGTCGAACTTCTAGCCAACGGGTTGCGGGCTTGCTCCTCAGCGGTTGCAACACCTGAAACCGGGTATGACTGTCTGAGGACGGCTAGCAAGCCAAAATTGTCCTTGCAGTCTCCCTGGTCTTTGTTGGTAATGTCATTCTGCCTACACGACTAACCGCTCTTCGGCTGCGGGCGGGTTCTAGAGTGAACCCCAAGGCACAACGGGACGAGTGAGTCCTGTAACCGATCGGTGAGCGCGCAGCTACCGTTGTTAGTATTCCCCATCGAAACCGGCAAGACAACGAGCTCGGGCGCAGTGAGTTAGAGCGTTGAACTGCTTATCAAGAGGTCACGGGTTCGAGCCTCGGGTGGGGAACCACCTGGGATTATTAATGGCTGGCTGATGACGACTAATAAGCCAGAAATGGTCATTCCAGTCTCCCTTGTCTTTGTCAGTAACGTTTATCTGCCCATGCTTCTAGCAGAGAGTGAGCCCCGAGGCACTACGGGATGACCCTGCCAACCTACCATTGGAGATTTTTATTTCCGTCCCACAGACGAGACATATTAGTCAACGCAGCTTTCATATGACTTGCAGAATCATTTATCTCATTTGACTGGACTGGAATCTATGGTCCTATTGATAGAACTCCAAGGCCGAGAATCAATTAAAACCGGGTCCTGTAATGGCACTACGGCTTGCTCTCTGTGGAGGATCACCCCGAAATTACCATGTTCAGCCTCCTTTTTTTGCTAAAATATTACCTGCTGGTCATTTTGCCACCTGCTATGATCAATGGGAAACCCCGTTTTCTATCCTTTAAGCAGATCATCTTGGTGCGGGATATTTTCATTGTCGACCTTGAATATGCAAGGAGTATGCCACCTTCGAAGTAGACGCTGTTTAGAAGCTTGAACTTGCAGTTTTCATCTGCACAGGACACCTTTCCCGGAACGGTACCCTTCGGTTCTTAAGAAGTTTATAATTGTGAGCTCTTTCAAGACCGTAAAAAGACCCCTCCGTCGTATTTGTCTATTTATTTTCTCTGCCTATAAAGTTTACAGCATGGTCCACATTTATTGCACTATATCATGAGCACCACCTATCTGAATGCAATTGCAATGGCAGGTCATATTCAAAATTATTCAGCAACTGAAAAAAAATTTGAACTGGAAGAGGCCCTTTCTTCAAGCGTAAAATTTGAAGAAGAGGTAACTTTCCATCCAAGTACTATTTTTGTTCACGTTTTCTATAAAATATATTTAAATCTATTAGGCCTTTGAAAAGCAAAGAGTAAATGGCGTACTACTTAATTTTTCATTGTTTGCTGGTGGAAAGTCGTTTGAAAGTATCCCGGTGGGACTAAACTATAATTGGATTGTGCTACACGATACCTAATAGTTTAATTCTGGTTGGTTAATCCTTTTGAAATGAAAAACCTATCTTTGCGGGCTAAGTCATTTTGGACCTAAGTCGTCGTACTCTTTAAGCAGCGAAATCTTCCATCAACACCATCCTCCCGCAGACAGAAGTGCATTGTACCAAAAACAGGTGAGTTAAGTGCCAAGGTCAGTAGCAACATAAAACCGGGGTACTGGAGGGATTTTTCCACGTGCCAATCTTGTTGCGGGTAGATCAGTTATGTGTGACGTGAGAATGCGGCTTTACCGACCTGACTGGTGTCTCCCAAGCATCCAACAAAATGAGGCAACCCAAAACGTCGGTTGTGTGCGTCAACCGTAAGTTTCGTAAACATCTTTTCAGTTTGTGTTTTTTCCAAGATGTTTGTGCGTGTGTGGATGTGTACATAAGCCACATCAGCGCACAACATCTACACTAATACATAGACAATACCCTACCAATCATCATAATGTACCTGATAAAATCACGGTTTCCTAGAAACCGTGGCTTGGAAGGCTGCCAATCGGACGCTTACACCAAACCACGCCGTCGGCCCAGTGTATGTGTTGTGTGTGTCGAGTGACTGACCAGTGGACTGGGAGTCAGACGGCGATGGCTGCTCCATATCCCCTGAGTTTGTGAATCCTGGTGTGTGCGTTATGGTGACCAGGTCGTGCTGTGGCGCGCGAAGACGGGTACGCCGACCTATCAGCCAATGCGCCGCCTCCTACATCAGACAACCTACTGGCTCGGACGGTGGTCTGATTGTAGAGAGAGAGTAAGGTCCATGGCTCAGCGCACTTTTCTCACTTTAAACAATCTGAGGCGCTTGAAAATATCATGGTGAGCTAAAAGCCATGGCTTGCAGGTTGCCAACTGACGCGATAACTCGGACCGCGTGGTCAGCCCAATGTGTGTTTTGTGTGGAGTGACTGACTGGCGGACTGAGTGTCAGGCTGCAATGGCTCCTTCTCAATGTGGCCTTTATGGCACTCCCACTCCGTGGGATCCGAGTCAGGTGTGGTGGTACGCCCAGGGGCGGCTCCGCCCGCGCCAGCCAACTGCGCCCTCTCCCATCTTCGATCTTCTGGACTCTGTCTTCACAACAGGCTCAGGTGGGGGAGGAGGAGAGAGTGCGGTAGCTGCAGCGCAAGGCTGCTATCACATAAAACTAATTCATGCGCAAGTTACCGTCCCTTCACCACCCTTCCGTGGAGCATACGGTGGACCTCGTCGTAATCGACGGTCAAATTGTCGGATGTGTACAAAACCATTAGGGAAATAATGCCACATTTCGCATTTGTGAAGGCATGGAAATCGGCTTGGCTGATGTCAATTTTCCCCTCGGTAACAGTTAACAGCGTCACTGCAGATTCTGTTGTGTGCGTCCAATAAAACAAGACACTGGCCAATCAACCGTACCAGCCAATGCATTTGTTTATCAGGATAAGGGCGTGGTGCGTTTGCGTTAAAAGTCAAACATAACCTGGCAAATTTCCATATACCTGGGTCGGATATAACTGTCTGAAGACGGCTTGTAAACCAGAAGTGGCCATTCCAGTCTCCCTTGTCATTTTCGGTAGTTTTATATATATATATATATATATATATATATATATATATATATATATATATATATATATATATATATATATATATATATATATATATATGGAAGGAGAAGATAAGGCGATCTCTGGGGTAGAAGTTATACTTGTCTGACGTTTCACACTCATACTCGAGCGCATCATCGGAGATAGAGCATAGGGGGAACTACATGGTGTCCTTTGACGTCGTCTCACTATTTACATCCATCCCAAAAGAACTGGCCATGAGAGTCATCGATGACCTTCTGGACAGAAGGTACAACGATGAAGGAAAACTTTTTAAAAGAGAACACGCAATGGAGTTACTGGACTACTGCCTTCGCACGTACTTTACGTTTAACGGCTATGTTTATGAGCAAATCCAGGGAACCCCGATGGGATCACCGATCTCCGGCTACCTTGCGGAGGCCATCCTGCAAGACTTTGGAAACTCAGGTCTTCCAGATCTACAAGCCGAAATTCTGGATGCGCTACGTAGACGACACCTTTGTTATCATACACCGAGAAGCCAAAGAGAACTTCAAAAGGGATCTGAACTCGATTTTCCCGCAGATTCAATTCACAATGGAGGAAGAAGAGGATGGAATGCTCCCCTTTTCTCGATGTTCAGATATCAAGGCAGGAGGACGGAACCTCCAGACTGGTGTGTTTCGAAAAGCGACTAACACGGAGAAAAATTCTTCACTACAACAGCAACCACCCCCTGTCGCATAAAACGCAGTTGCGTCCGATCGCTTTTTCGCCGCATCCAAACACACTGCAGCGCAGAGGCTGAGAAGCTGCGAGAACGTAAAACCCTATGGCGCCTCTTTCTCGCCAGTGGATATCCACGCAGCTTCGTAAACAAATGCTTATACCAAAGGCATCCAAAGACCGAAGGTGAGCCTAAACAAAGACCTGAAACCTTCCATGTCTTGCCCTATGTGAAGAACGTCTCAGAAGCCACTGAGACGTGGGCGTTGGACACAGACCAGAGACCACTATCCGTCGATTTGTCATGCAACCAAAGGGCCGACTACCACCCGCAGACACCTCAGGCGTTATTTACCGTGTCAACTGTCTAGACTGCCCAGCCAAATACTGCGGCATGACCGACAAATGACTGAGTACGCGCATGCACGAGCACACTTTGGCCGTAAGGCGAAAGGACATTCGATCACACGTCGCCATGCATAGTCTAGAAAACAACCGCCGGTTCGATTTTGACGGAGCTCAAGTGCTCGGCCGAGCCGAAAACAGACTGGCGAGGGAAGTCATCGAAGCTTGGCCGTCAGACGCCAACTCTATCAACCGCAGCATTGACCAACCAGTGCCCTATGAGGCCTTCAAGCACCATTGGCGCACGAGAGGAGGATCAATGAGAAACGAGGTGGCTAGACCTATCGAAAGTGAGCACGAAAGACCCTTTTTAAACCATATAGTTCCCCTATGCTCTATCTCCGATGATGCGCTCGAGTATGTGTGAAACGTCAGACAAGTATAACTTCTACCCCAGAGATCGCCTTATCTTCTCCTTCCATTTCAAACACCTGGGGAACGTATTTTCTCCTATATCCATATATATATATATATATCGCGTTCATCATCTCCTGAAGAAGACGAAGAAGAACAGGGGGCGAGTTCATGGACCAAATTGTATTTGGACTGACGTTTCGAAAGCGTTCTCGCTTCCATCATCAGAGTAAAGTGCTTGCTGCTCCTGGTGGTCTTGATGCAAGGTATGTTGGTGAAACGGGCAAACGCCTGGGCACAAGGTTGCATGAACACCAACTTGCAATCAACAGAAAAGACAAGTTATCTTTGGTTTATGGTCACGCACAACAGCTGAACCATGATTTCGCCTTTGACAAAACAAGGGTGATTGGCCGAGCCAATGAGAAGATGGCCAGATTGGTGCTCGAGAGCTGGTCCTCGATTGGTACACTCAACCGAGCTATAGACTTACATCCCGCCTACCAGGCGCTTCGTACACGGCTCGGATCAGTTCGGCCAGCGCCAATAAGGCAAACGAGCACACGGAACCGAGAGCCCAGGCTCACAGAAAAGCGGGGTGGCGGCCGAAGGTCACATGACCAAAGTCAAACACTGCCTTACGAATGCGCCCGTAAATCGGATAACAACTCACGAGAGCAGCAACGACTGCTCAGTCCGCTGATTGACGTGGGGGAGGCCAACAGGCACGCTGCCTTGCCTAAACCTACGACGGCTCCAAAGTGGACAGCAGTCACGCGAGCCCGCCGGTGTTCAACCACGGGGAGGTCTAAGGAAGTCAGCGGCGATCGGGCAGGTCAAAGTTCACGCGTCCACCATGGATATAATAAGAGGCACGCGGCAAGACTGACTAACTCAAGACCACCCGGAGCAGCAAGCACTTTACTCTGATGATGGAAGCGAGAAGGCTTTCGAAACGTCAGTACAAATACAATTTGGTCCATGAACTCGCCCCCTCTTCTTCTTCGTTTTCTTCAGGAGATGATGAACGCGATAAGATAACGGGACCTCGAATCTTTACGTATATATATATATATATATATATATATATATATATATATATATATATATATATATATATATATATATATATATATATATATATATAACAATTGTAGTTGGGCGCTCACCGATCGGTTACAGGACTCACTCGTCCCACTGTGCCTTAAGGCTCACTCTACAGCCCCACCAGCAGCCACGGAGCGGCTAGTGCTATAGGCAGTATGATCTTACCAACAAAGACAAGGGAGACTGGAATGGTCATTTCTGGATTATGAACCGTCGTCAAACAGGCGTTGGCTGTACCAAAGCCTCCCCCTTTTTGGCGTGGGTTCGAATCTTAATGAGGCTGCCGAGTTTTTCATAAGTACGTCATACGATCTATTCAAATCTGCCAAAATCCTTTTCTAACTAATTGTCCCTTGTAGTCATCTGGTGGATTCTAGATTGATTGCTTAGGAAATCCTGCCTGGGCAGTCAGCTTACGGTATCAGAATTGGTGGATTCCATACGTTGCATTAGACTGGGCGGATAACTTGACCCAAGTGTGATTAAACTCACGGCTCCCGGTTGGGCCTCGTTGCTCAATTTGCTAGAGCGTTGTCTGTACTTAAGCCTTCCTCTCGTTGCCGTGAGTTTTAATTCACCCAAGACTGCCGAGTTTTTCGCATGCGGTCAAATGAATCATTCGTTTTTGTCAAATATTAAAAAGGTCTCGTCAAATATTTGTTCGCTTCCTCTACGCTAATATCTCAAACCATATTCTGCATTTCTTCGCCTTTCTTTCTGTCCATTAAGATGGATCCCTCCGGTCAGCATGTAGCCTTGCAGGGTGGGCTCTTCTATCTCTTTGGGATCATATTCTTTAAAATGGATGGCCGCATTCCCTTGGCTCATGCGATCTGGCACTGTTTTGTCGCCTCTGGCGCCTACACCCACTTCGTGGCAATTGATACCTACCTTATTACCTAATCGGCCTCTTCTTGTGAACTGTCTCTGCCGATCGGTTATCCATCTCCCTCTAGGCCGAGGGTGCACAATACTACATATCAAATGAAAACATGCCTTTTCACGTGTGCTCGCATTGTTGGCGGTTTGGGCCTGTCTGCCTGTGTTCCAATGTTTTCTGGATCGTACAAACGATGTCTACGTAAATACTTTAAGTAGGTTGTTTTGTGTAGTTTGTGTTACGACTTTACCTCATGTATGACGTGTTTATCTTACTTTCTCCAGACTTTCATCTTCTGTTTGACTCTCTGCTGAAGCCATCCTCTTTCAGCATTCTTCACTGTTATCTTATATTTATTAACTTCAGAAAATACCATTGCTTCGAATCAGGAGCATACTAATTTTTGGAGATAAAATTTGTTCTGAAACAGTCTAGAAACTGTGTCATTTTAAATTATAAATTTGGAAGGGAAATCATGTCATCCGGAAGACTATTGAGCAGCTGACAAGTCAGTTATTAATGAAAAAATCAGCAGTCTTCGATGCATCTCCAATACACTTCTCCTCTTTGTCGCGTAAAGAGCTTACAATGCGGTCTCAAAAGAATGGCTCTTCAAACGAAAGTATTCTCGGCTTGATAGTCAGGTTGAAATGACTGTCGGTTAATTTTGGATAAGATACGTCTCAAATTCAGCGACTTGCATCAAGTTGGCCTTGGAGGTTCATTTCCATCCTCGCCGCAAAAAATTCGAGCAGAGTGCTTCAGACCAATTACTCAACAAATATCTAGCTCATTATGCACTATCTGAAATTCGAAAGTATACGACCTGCTGATACAGGTGGCGGCGGTCGGACATACACAATTCAGTGTGACAATAACCAACAAGCATACGCCGGTTCAAACATCGAAGTTGACCTGTCCACCAACCCCCGTCATTTCCATTCGAGTGGGGGATTTTACGAGTTCCAGGAAGCACTTCAGGAGGAGAAGATGCGATCGATGGAACAAGAAGTTTCATGTACTGGCGTTTTTGATTCTCACTCGAACCCAGCATCAGAGACAGTTTGATAAAGGCACAAGTTGTCCAAAATTTACAGCGCATAGTGGCCACGCGATAATATGCATGCTACGGTTAGCAGCTCTTGTGATTATCGCTGGGGGTCGCAATCGATACGGTGATTGCTTGGCCGTCCGCGTCGGACTCGTTAATCGCCGTGATTTCATCATCCATGTTGGATAGTGGTGTGATAATGGCCCGGCAATTCGGTAGACTGTCATTTGAGGTTTTGACCACGTGCGCCCTCCCCATCTGACTCATTTTCCAGCTCAGGCGATGCTTAATCATTGTTGGACTGTGGGCCTGAGACCCATGACTAGAGCACCTCGCGGTTCATCCAGTTATCATTTCTTGTGAGGATTTTGGCCTCATGAAGCTTGAATGTATGTCTGAGTCCTGTCGAGTAAGCATAAACCTGAGGACTAGAATCTTTCCTCCTCACCGCAGCTGCGTGCTTGGCCATTTGCGTGCGGAGTTATCTCCCAATTTCTCTAACTTGGTTGTTTAGTTCATAACTGTGTCAGACCTAGGAATGTAAAGTACAGAGTGTAAGATCATATGACGTGTTTAAAAGAGTGATAGAAACTTTATCAAGGTCTATAAACGTGTGGAGGGTTTATTAAACTTATATTTACCTATCTTCAAACAAGAATAGGCGCATACCGCTCCATTGGATTACCAAAGCAAACAAGCACTATGTTAATGGTAAAGCTCACGAAGAGGCAACCAACTGTCAGGTCGAAGTCGACCAAGGTATAATTGAAGCGAGAAATGACGTGAAAATGTGCGTAGACTAATACAGTCTGTTTTGGGATTATCCTGCTTTCATTTAGAAAGTCGATTGATCGGAGTGCACCTAATCCTGTTTGAATAATTACTCGATCTGAAGCGGTCGAAACTGACAGTTGGCAAGGTACTGACGAAATTCGGTTCGAGGAAGTGTTTATAACCCATATCCTAGACCCACTGTGTGGACTGTCTGTGGCGTACTCGAATGCCTTTTTGCGTTTCCAGTTCCAGCTGGCGGTCAAGGTTAGGACTGGCTGAAAGAAGGCAGAATAAGTCCGCAATGGATTGTGGCCATCTGCCCGCAATTTTGTAATCCATGCTCTTTGCAATGAAAATATGTATGTTACTCCGCGGAAATTTTAATTTCACATGGATCTTGGAACGTAACGCCCGCGATATTTGAGGGCTTTTTGTACTTTGGTGCGTGTTTATACCTGAACCGAAATCGGAACATTTGTGGTGCGTAATCGATCGGCCGGAAACGGTAGGTGCCGCATTTACCTGCCCACACTGCCCCTTGATGTATCCTCAACCCAGATCAAGCCTTTAAATAAATGTGTGGGCATGTTGACCAGTTGGCCGTCAATATTCCCATATTGTTGAAATCCCACATATCCAGCAGACTTCCGTTTTACCAAACTTGTTTAAGCTCCACTGTATGCGGTTCAGCCGGAAGTGGCAGCAATTCTTCTCTCCAGCCCTGTGCCAGCTGTTTAAGACTGTTAGCTCCGGCACGATGTGTGTGTGTGTGTGTGGTGTATGTATGCGCATCATATCTGCTCAGCTGCGCCCATCGAGGAGCACAAATATACCGATTGGTGTCATAGCGTTGACGTGCTTACGGCTGAGGCACACGTGTTAATCAGGTTAATAAACATCTACTTAAATACAACTAAGTAATAATTATATTTAAAATAGCTAACAAACGGAATAAGTACTAAAAGCTGCGAACAAATGAATGGTGCGGCGTAAATTGCTTTGAAAACCCCTCTTATGAGAGGGATTGGCTAGAAAAGCCAGTGACCCATTTAAGCCAAGCCCAAACGTTGAATGTGCCTGCAAGTGGTAGTGGGATGCTTACCAAACGTGTTACGGCACACACTCGGATGAGGATGCCTTGTATGGCCGCCTACACAGGACATAAGAACGGGAACCGCCCGTAACAAAAGTGAATTTATCCCAAGTTTCAGGGAACTCAAGTTTGAGATTAAGGTGAGGTTTATTGATAAGCTTAGGGCTGGGTTTAAGGTCAGGGTGAAGGTCAGAGGTAGGGTTGGGGTCAAGGTAAGTTGACAGTTAAGCTTTATGTTAGGGTGGGTGTTAGGGTTAAGACATGAGACTGTTTACCCTTCCTGAAATTTACCGCAGGACCACCGATTTTAAGTGGGCGAGCGTACCTATTCCCGTGTCCAGTTTAGGCGGCCATACGAGGCATCCTTACTCACACTCGTCCCATTGGAGCTAAATCTCTAGCTCAGCCAACAGCCACTAGGCAGTTTGTATATTATATGCACGTTAGGGCATTTGAATTCTAATCAACAGATGGTAGATTAGAGCTTCAAGTGCTGCAACACCTGGTCTTGGGTATGACTGGCTGATGCCGGCTCCCACATGACAGGAGGTCCAGTATCAAAATGATAAGGATTAGGCATATGGCCCTTTAAACAGGAAATAAGAAATATAACCGCCCTCAGAAAAGTTTGACTTGCGAAAAATTCCAGGCAGATTAGAGGTTAAGATTTAGAATAGGGTTTGACTTAGGAGAAGGGCCTAAAGCGGTCGGTCCTGTCTTCCAGTGTTTGTGAGTTTGAGTTCTAGGACAGCAGCCAACAGTTCGACTAGCGGTTTCAATGAGGTCCATCGGATGCTCTACAGCAATGTTGGCACATGAATGAGATTATAGTTAGAGTAGCTTTGCGCTGCATCTACCGCACTCTCTCCTCCTCCCCCACCTGAGCCCGGTGTCATAACCATGTCAAAAAGCCCGGAGGTGATAGTGGGCAAGTTGGCCGGCGCCGCCGGAGCCACCCCATGCATGCCACCGCACGTGAGTCGGATCCGGTCAAGAAGACCGGAGATGGGAGAGGGTGCAGGTGGCTGGCGCGGCTGGAGCCGCCCCTGGGCGTACCACCACACCTGGCTCGGATCCCACGGAGTGGGTACGCCATAAACGTCACATTAAGAAGGAGCCACTGCAGCGTGACTCTCAGTCCGCCAGTCAGTCACTCTGCACAAACACACTGGGCTAACCACGTGGTCCGAGTTAGCCTGTCAGTTGGCAACCTCCCAAACCAACTCTTTTAGCGCACCGTGATAGTTTCAAGCGCCTCAGATGGATTATAGTGAGGAAAATTCATTGAGCCATCGACCTCACTCTCTATTCCCATTCCCAGGCCCTAGCCACTGTTCGAGCCGGTCAGTTGACTTGTGCGGTGACTGGGGGCAGTTGCTGGTACATCTAATGACCTCGTTGTCGCGTACACACAAGCTCCAGGGTTGCACAAAACAGGGGGTTGAGCGACTCAAATCTCACATGTGCAAGAGTGTCAGCGGTCACGTTAAGAATGAGCCATAGCAGCCTGACTGTCAGACCACCGGTCGGCCACTCCGCACATACACACATTGGACTGACTGCGAGGTCTGAGTGCAATTGTCAGTTGGCAACCTTCTAAGCCACGGTGCTTAGCGCACCGCCAGAGCCGTAGACTCGGAGCACAGAGCAGCCACATAGAGAAGGATCCGGAGATGGCAGCACCCAACAGCACAGCCATCCTGGCAATATCAGCCCTGATCCCAGACTAATGCTTGGCTGGAGTAGGGAGGAATGAGTCGTAGGCTAAAAATACCTATACCTGATACCTACCATCCAAATCTATGGATCTCGTCTCTTAATTTATGCATGCCTACTAGCCTTTTCCTGCCATCAATCGTTTTGACCTACCGGAGGCTTGTTTGCCCCAAAGGACAGCATTCAAAACACTCACCTACCTCGCCCAGTTTACCGTTAATTTACAACAGCAGCTAGAGGCTCTGTGTGTGTTTGTGAAAGCTGTTCGTCACTCAATCGCACCCTGAGGTAGAATCCATCGCTAAATATCATTTTGTTACATTCTCCACTCTCAAATACACTGAGGACAGCAGTGTACATGGTGGATCCACAAAAATGTAACACTTATGCGCCCCCTGTGGAGTTGGGATTATTTACACAAACATTCGCTTCCAAGCTCTCCTACGGTCCCAGCCGGTATAAAAACACTATCGCCTGTACAAACAGACATCAGCCCCGCCAGTTA
The DNA here is from genome assembly GCA_017591395.1 of Schistocephalus solidus. Taxonomy (NCBI): domain Eukaryota; kingdom Metazoa; phylum Platyhelminthes; class Cestoda; order Diphyllobothriidea; family Diphyllobothriidae; genus Schistocephalus; species Schistocephalus solidus. Next base: position 74,683 of record WEDG01000160.1, read on the forward strand.
TCGCCATGTTCACTTGTCTCTTTTTGCTCTCGCTATTCGGCCTCGCCTGGGCCGAGGCAGGCGACCCCGCAAAGACTGACCTCGCCCACAACGCCTCCTCCGTCCTTGAGCCCGCCTGCTTCTGTCCATCTCCACCGGCCTGCCAATGCCGGGTCTGTCATCGCTGTCAGTGTGATTGTCCAATCCCCTGGTCATTGGTGTGGGCCGCCCAGGGCCGATCGAATAACAAACTCCAATGGCCACTCCATGAGTTAGCAGAAGATTATATTTAGTGGGAAAGAACAGGAGAAGGCTTTACAACCCCCAGAGCAGTTCGTATCGCATGCTTTCATTGGTTGTCTTGCAATAAACTAATATTCTGACCAGAAGGGGACTTCTGCGACTAGGTTTCCCCGCGGAGAACGCGGGAGAGGTAGCCGGAGTCGGCTGGACTAGAGGGAGAGGGTTATTGCTGAGAAAAAGGCGTGTGCAGCCGAAGGGTATCCGGGAAATTTGCAAGAACCTCATCGTCGATCTTCCTGTTCCGTAGCAGCGTCTTTCCGAGATAAGTGAAGTTCTCCATGACCGTGGCTCCCAAATTGCTAAATTCGCGGTCATTAAACTCAAACAAACAACAATACCCTCCGTATCCATCCCCCGTACAATTTACTGCGGTCGAAAAACTAAACAATACTAACAACTCCTATTCCAATCACTACACCGTACAAGGCGCCGGCATCTGAAGTAGGCTGCTTTCGTGGCATCAGTCCGTGGGTCCATGTAGACTTTGTGTTGTCCATTCTTCTCCGCGAGTAAGTTGCTGATGTCGGCGTCATTGCCGTCAAACGTGTTGACGGCGTGCGCGTCCGCGGACTTCGAGGGCGGGGGACTGGATAAAATTCTGCAGTTGACACCATCGTGTTTCCACGTGTGTGATATGTTCGCAAGAGACCGACCAGACCGATAAATGTGAGTTCAGATTTCCAGTACACGGAGTAATCGGAAATAATCACTACAAGGATGTCGCGGTAACAGCGTCGTGGCAAATGTCATCGGGAAATCGTGCTGATCATTGGTACAAACATATTTTGTAACTCTGAAAAGTGTGACCAGTGAAGAGGGGGAGACACGAGCTTCAGAACGACGCCAGCTCCCAAGTCGCGGCTCATTTGACGGTACCCAGCAGCCACACATTAAAGGTTCATGAAGTCGGAGTTCTCGCTAGAGGTGACAATCGCGTGAGCCGTGAACTGCTTGACCCGTTTTTTTTCCGGTTCTAGATCAATTAATAAGCTCCACGATCACATCGCTCCATACTCAGTGCCAAAACTTTGCCGGGCCATGCATGCTTCTGCTGCCCGTCTGAGCGAGTCCACACGGAGGACAAAACCCCCGGAAGTTAGCCCCTCGAGTGTGATCATATGCGATGAGCGTGGGAGCTGAGAGACACACTTGGCAGTTCGACCGTCGATTTCGACGAGGTCCACCGTATGATCCATGGGATAAGTGGAGCAGGGACGGTGACTTGTGCGTGATTTAGTTTAAAGTGATAGTAGACTTGCGCTGCATCTACCGCACTCTCTCCTCCTCCCCCACCTGAGCCTAGTGTCAAGACAGAGTCAAGAAGACCAGAGGCGGGAGAGGACGCAGGTGGCTGGCGCAGCTGGGTTCCCTAAGTCTAAGCCGCCCCTAGGCGTGCCACCACACCTCCCAGGTTCGGCATTTATTATGGGAGCGCAACCCGAATAACGCCTGCCGTGCCCTAATGTGGCCCCCGTGTTGGTCCAACGCATCTACCACGTGGCCCGTTTAGGGGCACTAAGAGAGACACACAGGCACATAGTAACAGCATGGCAACTGCATAATGTAACATCGGGTCGGCCAGAAAATTATCACACCACGTGCAACTACCTGCGATGGACCCGGGAGCTTCTAATTGTGATAAACACGTAGTGGCCTAGCCAATACATCCTATTAATAGTTCAAAAGTGTGGCCAGTGTATTGTTAGCTTCAGCATATGCATGAGTGAAAGAGAACTGCCTAATTTAATGCAAATAATTTGTGTGAAAGGTTGAAAGATCAGGTACTGGGAGGGTTCTCATTCCGGTGTCACACCGCTGAACAGATTCAGCTTCTGAGGAGCTGCCACAGTCCTACTGAGGTTCCAGTTGACTAGGAGGACAGGAGGGAGGTCAAGGGGATCAGTCAAGATTCCTGGGAGACAAGCGGTCATGACGAACTGCCGTGAGAAATAGATGTGATGGAGTACTGACAGAGATAAGGGAGACCGGAATGGCCACTTCTGGCTTATTAGCTGTCATCAGCCATTCAGACAAACTTCATCATGATTGACAGCTCCGATCAAAACGGACAAGACAACGAGCCCATGGCTCATCGGTAGAACGTTCCATTCGATAACCTAAGATGCCGGGTTCGAATCCCAGGTGGTCCAAACTTGGATTGGGCTGATCCCTAATTTGAATGCTTCTGGCATGCATGGTAGCCACGGGAAAATGGGTGATGCTCACGCATACTTGTGCTGTGATACGTTCAGTTGCCTCGGACACATTCGTTATGTACGGTAGTGAGTTTCAGATCGTTGGTGTTTCTCCTTCATGAGCGCGGTGCCTGATTGAATTCTTCGGTAGCCGTTCTTTGTCAATTGGGTCCTGAGGTACCGTATTTCTTGTGCTCTTCCTTCAGGCTCCTTGCAATGCGTTTGTACCCGCCCGAAGAGTGCCCTAACACAGCCACGTTTGTGCACCACCGGGTGGTTGCTATGATAGCTGAGGACCTGGGTTGTGTTCGTTGCTTTTTACACTGTAGTGTTGTGTTTACGGTCAAGTCTACGCGTGACGACCACGTCAAGGAAAGTTAAGTTCTCAGCCTCCTCTTCGTAAATTGAATGCCGTGGGAACGTGCCGGTAAGCAGGTCTTGAAAATACGATGACCAGTCCTTCTCAATAATCACAAATGTATCATCCACGTATCGACTCCAAACGATAGGTCATTTGTGGTTGAAAACGCCCTTTTCCAGCTTTTTTGTGACCAATTCAACAACAAAGCTGAATATTGGGTAACCCATGGGTGTTCCTTAGATTTGTTCGTATGTTCTACCCTTTAATGTTAAACATTTTCGATGACAGAAAGCAAAGAATTGCATTGGATGTTCGATTTTTAGGGGCCCATCATTTCTTTGTACTTTTCTTTGAGCCGTTTACGTAGCACATGTTTGCCAACTCTTGTGGAATGGACGCGAATAGTGAGACGATATCGAGGGATACCATAACTTGATCGGGTTGGATATTATTTCCCCAAACGTAAGTAAGGAATTGGGATGCCGAGTTGATTAGCATCACACAGCCCTCTCAAAGAAAGTTGACTGTTCGGGCCATCCATTCGGCTAGATTTTCTGTGAGGCTGCCTTTCAGGACAGCGTTTGGTTTTTTGGATATTGGGTAGTCCATAGTATCTGGCCAGTGCTGTATCGGTCGGCTTCGACTGTCGCCATTCGTCGAGTGAGATTACCTTGCTGTCAACTTAGGAGTCCGGTCAGCTGACCGATCGAATATTTTCGTTACCTTTGTACTTTCCACTTCAACTGCCCACGACCGATCAGCCGGAAGCAATTGAACAAAAAGAAACGGCGTTTTTTAACGTGAATTAACACGTGTACACGCCGACACAAGTGCTTATGCTCGGGCATCCTCGGTTTGGCAACTTAACTGTGGTATTTATTCCAGGAGGAGTGAAGGTCAACCCCGGAGCGCAATGCGCATTGACTATCGGCCAACCAGCATACATTGTGCATGTGCTCACCAAAGCTTATAGATTTATCGATCTGTTGGTAATTTGGCGTTTGCGCTCAACTGACTCCACAGTAGACGTCGGAAGTTTTGATTGGTTCATCCTTTCCATGAGTGAAATGGTTGTCGAAGCGCTGCGGTATCAGTAGAGTCCATCAGGTTTCCATTTTGTCAACCGAAGGAACGATTTTACCCGATTCTGCTCACGGATCACGTTACGGGACCTACTCGTCACGTGGTGCCTTTGGACTCATTTTCACGCCACGTTAGCAGCTGCAGAACTGCTAGTATAATAGGCAGAAGAACATTACCGACGTGGACAAGGGAGCTTAGAATGGTCATTGCTGGTTCATTAGTCCTCATAAGCCAGCCATACCCAAACACAGGTAGTGTATTGGTATGGATAACTTACGACGGACTTGCTGATCTCCTTGCTAGACCACCGTCAGCCGACTGGCTGCACTCAACCACTCACAGCCTCGGATCATTAGAATCATCACTTTCCCTAAGGGAAACCACACTAAAGTCCTCAATGAGTACTGCCCGTTCATCTAATCCCAACAATCTCCTGCTATAGTTCTGCAGTTGAATTTTAGTGTTCCAAAAACGTGTGCGAACTTTACTTCCATGCCAGCCCTTGCCACTGCCACTGATGATGATGAGGATGGTGATGGCAGTGGTGATGCTAGTGACGGTAAACATGCAAAACTGGTAAGTACTGATCCGTAGTTTTCAGTGTTTATGCCCTAAGAACAGACTGATGACATTCACTCAATTCGCTGATTGGAAGTTGCTAGAGAAGACGCCGTTCTCTCACGCATTCTGCCTTTGTTTTCACAGGCAGTCGAATATCTACCAAGTGCCCTTGAAAAATCGTTCCCTTCTGGTTTATTTTTTGCGAAATAATCCAACGATCCAGCGGAAAGTTCCGTACTCTGGTCTAGACTTAGCAAACGTAGTTATTACCCAGTACTTTGATGTCATCTGTCTGGATCAAGCGATTCGTCGTACATGTTGGCACATCAATGTAAAAAAGGGATAAATCTGTTCATTTCCTACTCCTGTTTGCTTTTTTTTCGTTCCACTTTTCACAGTACTTTTTTGTTGAGGTCTCGCTGCTGGAAATTCGTATTGCAGCGCCAGCTCTCTTTCTCCGCTCCCGCAAAGACATCATTCATGTAGACGTTTTTTGTGATGATTCCCCAGACAGGGTCTCTAATACGCCAATCAGTAATACTTGGCGTCGGAGGCAAGGCTAAAATTTCAGGCGATTGTCTCTTGCCGTTTTTATTTTTGCTCGTTGATCCTTCTTGTTTTCCGATTTCTTTCCAGTTCTACTTCTTTCATTATTTCTCTGAGCTGTCGGTCCGCTATCTGCACGCTGCGCCTTCAAATTCAACGGATTTGGTCTTCGGAAGGTGTGCCGGTCTCACTTCAACTGTCATTTGCCAACCGTTTGATGTGTTTCGCACCCGTCTGACCGGCCAGGGTAGCAAAAAAGGTACGTCATCTCTCTCTCTCTCTCCTCTCCCTTGTAGTCTCTGTTGCAGCACGTTTTCATATGAGTTTTGTTCGTGTTTTCAGTACCCTAATTGAATCGTTTTAACCTCTGGTGATACCGTGGCCTGTCCGACAACTCCGGTAGACATGGTTTCATACTCGCGCTGAAGCACGTGAAGGAAGCGGCTAATTATATAGGCAGAGGAATATATCTTAAAAAGACAACGGAGAGTGCAATTGCGATTTCTTGATTATTAGCCATCATCAACTAGCCATACCCAGCTCCATGTTGTGCATGGGTAGGGATGACTTATGAAGGCAGTTCGAAGATCACCTGAGTGAGTGAATTTATGCCCTTATGCTAAATTCGTGTTGGTTCAGCACATCTTCCTGCGATCTGTTGAACTTCGGATCAACAGGTCGCACGTTTGAGCCTGGGGTTTGGTATTACTGCCTGATGACGGCTAATGAACCAGAAATGGCTATTCCAGTCTCCTTTGTCTTTGTCGGTAAAAGCATTCTGTTTATATCACTAGCTGCTGTGTGGCTGCTAGCGGGGCTCTAGAGTAAGCCCCAAGGCAGAGCGGAACGATTAAGTTTTGTTAGCAATCGGTGAGCCATCAACGACTGACGATCGAACTGTCGACGTTGATATGCCTGATTAATTTATTTCAGATAGTAAATTCATCATCTGGCTGAGTGCTTAGCTATCCTAAATATTCTGCCATGAGAAAAATTGCCTGTTTGCAGGTTAAATCCTCTACCTGAAGTTGCAGTCAACTAATGAAAGCCCAGTGCACCTTATCTAAGCGTGATAAGATCACAGAGCTCTATAACCGACAGCCAATACAAAATGACTAGTCTTGTTTCAACGCTTTGATGTGTGGAGCTAACAACCTCTCGAACAAATACTTCCAGAAGCGCAATACTCAATGACTCTACCCACTAGGACGGACAGTGAACCTAATATTTTCTTCAGAAATTGAATTTTGAATTGAGGCTGCAATGGAAACTCTGATAGAGCCGGCATTTGGGTCCGAACTTTGGGGTGAACACGGCTTACTGTTGATAAGTGGGCTGTTCACTGAGCTATCCGGACTGCATGATGAAATCGGGGTTTGGAGGCGAGGACTTTGGCTATGGAGCTGCCAACTGACAGAAAATCAGCCAGAAATTATCAGAGGGTTTCCGCAGATCTGGATAATAAACTTGACCCGATTCTGAAAAATACGGCGGCCTTGGTTGGATTTAAATTTACGACAGCATGAAGGCTTTAGTAGAACCAACGGTAGAGATGCCTCGTATGGCCACCTAAACAGGACACGGGAATAGGAACCGCCTCCTCCGCTTAAAGTGGCCTTACGGTTAATTTGAGAAAGGGTAAATATACCTATGTTTTAACGCTAATACATACACTAACATAAAACCAAACTGTAACCTTGCTCTTCACCCTAGCCCTACCCTAAACCTGAACCTAACGGTCAACACGATAAAATCCTCAACACTTAGCCTAATCATGACGCTGATCTTAACCTCAAACTTAATCCTAACCCTAACCCTCACTTTTATCCTAAATATAATTTCCCCGAAATTCGGCGCAAAGGCACATCTCTTTTGGGCAATTCCTATTCCCGTAACCTCTTTAGGCGGCCATACAAGGCATTCTTACCGAACCAACCTTTAATCAGCTGCGCTACGAGGCCCCGCAGAGCGAATAAGAAATCTTAGTTATGCAGTCAGCTTGCGGTATCATAATTGAGGGATTTTCTACATTGCAGTAGGCTGGGTGGGTTAAACTCATGGATCACGGTGAGGGCTCGTAGCTCATGTGTTAGAAGTTTGCTGTACTAAGGCCTTCTCCTTCTCGCTGGTTGGATCTCATCATGGCCGTCGAGGTTTTTATGACTGGATTAAGCGAATTACCCATAAATTGGGAATCGTGTGTCCTTTGATGTCGGCGGTGATGGTTTCTAAGCTTAAGGTGCTCATCTCAATGCAACCATCCGCATGGGTTCTAAACCAGAGTTCTGGAGTAAACTGGTTATACGAGCAATATGTTCTACATTCCAAAATATCGATCCCACTTGAATTGTAATATTCCTGATCACGGCCAGTGCTGAATGACTCAAGGGCGCAGCCTGAACTAGAACCGGCTGATAATTAGTAATGGACCTTTAAACAGTCGTTTTAGTGTGTCCGGCCTTTTTCCGTAAAAAGCCCCATCAGCTTATTTCTGAACATCCATACAAGGAACTTCGCAAATTTTGAAATCGTATATTGTGGTCCTCTACGGTTTAGTCGATCAGCAGACGGATCATTCTTGCTGGTTGAATTATTACAGGCCGCTAAATATAGTCAAATAACTTCGACGCGATGTTGACCCCATATTTATTAATTTCCCCGCTTGTAGATGCAGGTACAGTTCTCGTCTTTCCTCCCCTTCTTCTTAAATTAGTAGCTAGTTGGAATAAATCAGGCAGAAACTTCTACAAATTGCGCAGAACAACCACCTGCTTAGAAAGTATTCATCGATTTTATCACAACCTTATGACGCAGAATCCACTCAATTCTTCTTTTACTGTGATAGCATTCGTGAACTAACCCCCTGCCCCGCCATCTCTCGTTTGGTAGGTGAATGTTTCAGTCGGCTGCGAACCACTCCTACCTCTTCTTCCTCCGGATTTGAACATAACCGCTGGTCTGACCACCTACTCATACTCGGGGTAGTAATTGTCCTTCGCGCTGCACTTTTTTACAATTATGTCCTGTTGAAACAAGAGCTTTATTGGCCTGAAGTTTCGGATTCATGCTCGGACTCATCATCAGCGAGAGCGCCAGATACGGGTACATCATTCATAAGCCGCTGTAGAGTACAGTCGCTAAGCCACTGCATACCAACGACCATTAACGGTTCCCCTTCACAGAGGATGATTGCGGAGAGGTGCAATGATTGTTTGATGGCCGGAATTCGAGGCGTTAATCGCTTACTTTCTACCTTTTAGCGATTTCAGCAAATGGGAATGTAGTCATTGTTCTGCCCAAATACTCCTGCTATGGTTCTTTCCCAGTACGGCCCGACTACTCAAATCGTGATGTATGCCTAGCCCGATAATACTTCTACACCTGCATTCATCTAGACTCCCCGGAGGCTAAAAATATAGCGTTCAGACCCCCAGTTTCAGCAAACGATATCTACTGCACTAAAATCCGACGGATTCTATAAAGACGCGATAAATTATAGCAAGATTTCCGGAGGCGAGAACGAGTTAAATCCGCACGAGAAAGCGAACGAGGCGTGCGGCCTGCTTGGGAAGCACCACCATCAAATCAGCCAATCAGGGCTTGGTTTACTATCCTGGACGCACCTCACACGCGTGCATCCGGCCTATACGCACCCGCCGAATCAGGCGAAACAAAGGAAATAGAACAGGACGACAGGTAAGCGAAGGCCCAACTTCGAAACTGCCTTAACCTTCTCCTTGGGGACCTAACAAAATAAGGCCTCTAAATCGGTATTCAGTGAAATCATTGAGACTTACCGGAGGCTAAAAATATTGCGTTAAGATTCCCAGCTTCAGCAAACGATATCTACTGAGCTGAAATCTAACGGATTTCATTAAGACACGACAAATTACAGCACGAAAGTCCGAACACCAGCCGACTTTCACGCGGTGGCTTCGAAAATACACTAAGTAGTCATGAATTAAGTTGACCTCCGACTTTCGGAAAAATTTGTACCCACACAAGGCGTCCAAGTGATTCACAGAGAACTACGGGCGGTTTGTCTTCAATATCGCAGGACGGACTAGGTTAAGAGTAATTTTACTGCCAAACATATTTGCTCACAACTGGGATGGTACGTCAAGTCGCTTTCGGGCGAAATATTCCCAAAAGGGTCATAGTACTCATGAGTAAAAAGGAAATGCGATCGTTATTGGTGTGGCCTATCGGATTCTCAACCGAAACCCACCAATAGAGACAGTCGTATCATTATTCTATTATCTCCGATTTTCGGAGAGCGGAATCCATGAAACAACTGCAGCCTGTACCATCTCCCAAGTGTACAGACTGAATTTTGGAGGAAAATATCATCTACAGTCAAGAAGCCATCGAAGATACCTCAAAAGCAAAACACCCTGATTATCTTGCGTAAGTCTCGGGAGATGGCAACTACCGAAACACGTGAATGAGTCAACGGACAGCAGATATGAGGCTGTGCATATATTATTGACAAAACTGCCACCATTGAGGCCTTACATACTGCAAAACAAACATAAAAAGAGAAAATTGATCAAGTTCAACGGCGTGCTCACACACATCCCTCTGTTGTATGGTCTACCGAAGATCCATAAGGAGGGCCTGCCAGTCCGCCAATTTAAGACATGCGCAACTCGCCGTATCATGCAATAGCAAAATGGTTGGCGCAGAAACTCAAGCCCATACAGCGTCAGCTGGCGCCCCGTAGTTATCGGGATACATTCGAATTTATTGACGACGTCAAAGACATAAACTTAAACGGCATGGTGATGCTCTCTTTAGACGTTTCATCGCTTTTTACAAACGTGCCGGTCACTGAGACAGTTGATTACATCTGCGAATTCCTATTGACAAATCAGCAAGAAATAGGAATACCGACGAATGCACTAAAGAAACTATTACTAAGATGCACATTAAACGTGCAGTTCCTTTTTGACAACCATTTATACAGACAAATAGATGGTGTAGCTATGGGCTCGCCCCTTAGACCTCTCTTAGCCGACGTCTTCATGGGCAAACTGGAGAAATCCCAGTTAAGCGATCAGATCAATAAAGTAAAACACTACGGTCGTTACGTTGACATCTTTGCGATTGCCAATGCAGAAACCAATGTAGATGCACTCTTAGATGCTGTTAATCAAGCACATCCGTCCATCAAGTTAACGTTGGAGGTAGAAACGGGAGGTTCGCTTCCTTTCTTAGACGTTCTCCTTAGCCGAAGACCTGACGGTAGTGTCCGAAGGAGCGTTCATCGAAAGAAAATCTGGTCTGTACAATATACAAACTTCGGCAGGTTCGTACCCATCCAACAGAAACGCAATCTAGTCCGTTGTTTGGCGAAAAGGGCTAGAAAAATTTGTTCGGCGGACTGTATCGAAGAAGAGCTTCGAGATATCCAGAACTTACTTCGCGAAAATGGCTATGCGGATAGATTTATTACAAAGAATATGGTCGCAAGACCAGAAAAACCCACCACACTTACTGCAGAAAAGAAAACCCTATATCTCAAAGTCCGCTTCCAAGGGGATGCGGCAAGTGAACTCCTGAAAAGACGCCTAGACAAAGCCGTCGCACAAACCTTCCCAGCGGCGAGAATTCGGATATTATTCTCAACCAACCCTGTTTTACACGGGGAAGGTAAGGATAGGTTGCCGGCTCAGACCACCTCCATGTGCATCTACTCATTCACTGGCTCCTGTGGAGCAGGTTATATTGGTTGCACGAGTTGGCGTTTAGCCAAAAGAATAAAGGAACACCTCCCGGCATGGCTGGGAAAAGGCGAAGTTAAAAGCATAAAAAGCGCTATTGTCGCACACCTGGTGGATTCCGGACACCGTGTGGACCCTAACGAACCCTTCCGTGTGATTTATAAAGTGCCACCAAACTATCCCACTTCACTAGGTTAGCGGCTGCTAGCAACAGCAGAAGCAACCGCCATCCGGTTGAGAAAACCGGTCTTGTGCGCACAAAAGAACCTCATACAAGCTCCGCGTTTAGCATGGCCAACGGCGGCTTAATTAAATACAGTCCAGGCCGTTCGCCTCTTCCCCTCCCTTTCGTGAACGACCACCAAACCCTCACTGCCACTCGACCATTTGTCTCTTATCGCCACCCCTCCCCCTTTTAACACGACTCACTGGAATGACGAGATGAAACTTATTGATTTTATGCCTTAGCTTGTACTCCGTTTCCCATATAAATGCACTGGCCCAAAGAGAATTTATCGAAAGCACGCGTATGCTCGCCAACTAGTCTTTTGAATCCTTTGATGGGAATTTTCGCAACTCCAAAAAAAATCGACCAGCCACGATTTGCTGGGTGGAAGATCAAAAATATCTAAAATAGGCTAAAAAACCAACTGTTCGAAGGGGGAGGGGGGAAGGGTGGATACGGTAAAACAAAGTAGCACATGCAAATAGTTTCCCCAAACTTGAGTGTGCTGCTCTCTAATTGTCGTGAGGTACACGCTCATCGGCCGAGGCAGCGAGTGAACACGCCGTGGAAGTTTAACCAATAAGCGCTGCTTATATACATTAAGTAGGTCTTATTTTCTCAAAACGACCTCGGAAATAAGGGCTTTGTAGAGTTCGAAGAAGGTAAATGTGGCACCCGTGCTCACTCCAGCCTTCAGCATGGACGGTCGCCAGCCCTTAAAGAGACCCAGAAAGCCCTCAGTATGCCAGAGTTGAATCAAAACGAAGCCAGTTTTGAAATTGTACGGCGTTGCTGTCTTCACGTTTGGCAGTTTTCCAAAGGGCCTGCGAGCCTCCTCAAAACCCACAATCTGGAAACGTTTCTTCACAACATCCAAGGGGTAGACGGCTGACTTTGAGATGCAACCCGCCAGTGCGCCGACTAAGGGGGTCGGGAACGACAACCACGGTCCCAGATCTACCGAAAAAGGAAGGCACAGAAATATCTAGAGAGGGAGAGCGAAAATAGAACCTGGAGTTGATGGAGTGGCTACATATAGAACAGTTTTATCAAGGAATATGCTTTATGCTACCTAAGGGGAATGCAAAGGAGTTCGCTAACGGCAACTGAAATGCACTGCAAATGAGACAACACGAAGTAAACTGAAAGTGCTAACCGGTCATTTAGACGGGAGGCCCGCTATTTTCGGCAAAATCGGAGTTAGAGAAGATAATTGCACTGTGAGCAGACGACGCGAATCAGACCCAGTCACTGACGTAAACCCCCCGGCCCCTTCCCACATCGACTGGATAAATTTTCACAAGTTGGTACACTCGTGTTCCAATTCGAAAGCGCAGGCTAATAAACCTACCTTTCCGGTGATAGTGCCTTCGTCTTCTTTTCAACAAGAACCTGGGATGAGCCTGCTCATCTGTAAACCTTCGACCTAGCAGGAAGTTGAATGAGAGACCACAGATTGGAAAAAGCCCTGGTCGTGCATTTTGACGGACGCGAGTAAATAACCAAAAGGCAAGCAGGTTGGGTTTGAAGTCACAGGGTACACGTAGAAAGGGTGGTTACACGCAGCGATAAACTAATTCACAAACAAGTTACTACTGATAGATGTCTGAAACAATAGATAAGTATCGCATAAAAATTGAACGCAACACTATCCGTCAAGTCGGTGGTCTCGCGGTCAGCTCCAGCCTGAGAAATGCTTTCACTAACTCCGCTTAGGGTCGAACAGAGACTAATGATGCCTGACATATGGGCAAGGAAATTGTGTGACCACAACAGCTGTCGGTCGGTAAAGACATTGACGGAGCCTCCAGCCAAAGTTATCAGCCTCCTGACCTTCATAACTTAGACCTAGCTGCCATTGCTGCTGCAGTCGACAACTAGCAGTTGAATCAAGAAACGGGTAGCGCTGTTTTATAGGAACACAACAGGCGTCAAACAAGGCTGTGACACGCGGGAGACAATGGCTTAAATTCACCGCATGTGACGACACGCCTAGTCGACTTGACTTACGCAATTCCGTACAAAATAGATTTTTCTGTCTTTAGGGTCATCAAAAAATAATAAAAATATTTGCTCGGAGAAGTGACACTGCGCAAGATAACTATCCTTCGGACTGAAGGACGCTTTGCAATGATGGTCGTAGAACAACACTCACCCCTGAGATAAGCGAGCGCGAATGAAACCTGGATGGCTTGGAGTGAGGGTATGTGAGCGGCGCGCAAAAGGCATTTTTATGGGAGGTCATTACTGCACTCGATTCCATCTTTAGCCCTGCTGACCTTTGTTGTAAACGCTCCCTTTATAGAAATTCCATTAAGCTGGAAGTGGCCACTGTTCGTCCGGAGTAGTTGTGGTCATAGTCGTTACACGCGGGCAAAGTATTCGTGGTAGTGGTGGTTAGGGTGCTTTTAGTGGTGGTGGTGGTGGTTGTGGTGCTAGTGGTGTTGATTGTATTGCTGGTGACGGTGGTGGTTTGGTGTTGGTGATGATCATCGCTCTTACCGTGGGAGTCCGAGGTGGAGGACTTGCCAGGCTTCAAAGCGCGTTTTACGCCCTCGTAGATGCCGAAGCTGAGAGCCGTCTGCGGTACGATGAGGAGAAAGGCGGGCACCAGACCGCGCCAAAAAGCTAGCAAACCTTCCTCCCGAAAGATACACCCGACTCCGTGAAAAATACCCCGGTAAACCTGGTGAGTAAAATGGCAATCGGTCTAAGATAGTTTACTTCTACAAAACATAAAGTATGATTGAAGCAAATACCACCTCTAAGCGCAGATGAGTGAAAGCTTGATTCGCCTTCTGGTACAGCGCGAGTATGAAACCACGGCAACACCGGAGGTGAAGAGATTCGATTATGGTACTGAAAACCCGAACAAAACAGACTACCACAGGTCGTGGAAGAGGAGAGAGAGAGAGAGAGAGAGCAAAAAAAGAGAGATATAACTTACTTTTTTACTACCCTGGCCGGCCAGACGGGTTCGAAACACATCAAGCGGTTGGCAAATGACAGTGGAGATGAGACCGGCACAACTTCCAAAGACCAGATCCGTTGAAGTTGAAGGCGCAGCGTGCAGATAGCGGACTGACAGCTCAGAGAACTTGTGAAAGAAGTAGAACTGGAAAGAAATCGGAAAACAACAAGGATCAACGAGCGAGAAGCAAAGCGTCGAAGCGGAGGTTATGCTTCAAAACCTATCGTAGAAGCAGTTATGCGAAACAGAACCTAGAGTGTCAAGTCACGAGATCAATGTTAAGACGGCTTATGCTACAACAGCCTTATTTATTGCTGCTCTTGAGGTCGTGTTAGTACGTGGTACGTGAAAATGTCACTTCCCTACTGATAATGAACTGGCAAACTAGTAATATGTCCCTCGTTCAGATAGGAGAAGTTTAAAAAAGTAAGAAAGGGCAGGGGCATTATAATGGTACAAACTGACAAAACTGTCGTGTCGTGGGCAGTTGAAGTGGAAAGTACAAAGGTAACGAAAATATTCGATCGGTCAGCTGACCGGACTCCTAAGTTGACAGCAAGGTAATCTTACTCGACGAATGGCGACAGTCGAAGCCGACCGATACAGCACTGGCCAGTGACTATGGACTACCCAATATCCAAAAAACCAAACGTTGCCCTGAAAGGCAGCCTCACAGACAATCTAACCGAATGAATGGCCCGAACAGTCAACTTTCTTTGAGAGGGCTACGAGCTGCCAATCAATTCGCCCTCCCAATTCCTTACCCACCTTTGGGGAAATGCTATCCAACCCGATCACGTTATGGTATCCCTTGATATCGTCTCACTATTCACGTCCATTCCACAATAATTGGCAAACATGTGCTACGTAAACGGCTCAAAGAAAAGTACAAAGAAATGATGGGCCCCTAAAAATCGAACATCCAAGGCAATTCTTTGCTTTCTGTCACCGAAATTTTTAACCTTAAAGAGTAGAGCATACGAACAAATCTAAGGAACACCTATGGGTTACCGAATAGTCAGCTTTGTTGTTGAATTGGTCACAAAAAAGCTGGAAAAGGGCGTTTTCAACCACAAAAGACCTATCGTTTGGCATCGATACGTGGATGATACATTTGTAATTATTGAGAAGGACTGGTCATCGTATTTTCAAGACCTGCTTACCGGCACGTTCCCACGGCATTCAATTTACGAAGAGGAGGCTGAGAACTTAACTTTCTTTGACGTGGTCGTCACGCGTAGACTTGACCGTAAACACAACACTACAGTGTAAAAAAGCAACGAACACAACCCAGGTCCTCAGCTATCATAGCAGCCACCCGGTGGTGCACAAACTTGGCTGTGTTAGGGCGCTCTTCGGGCGGGTACAAACGCAGTATAATGAGCCCGACGGAAGAGCACAAGAAATACGGTACCTCAGGGCCCAATTGACAAAGAACGGCTACCGAAGAATTCAATCAGGCGCCGCGCTCATGAAGGAGAAACACCAACGATCTGGAACTCACTACAGTACATAAAAAATGTGTCCGAGGCAACTGAACGTATCACAGCACAAGTATGCCTGAGCATCACCCATCTTCCCGTGGCTACCATGCCTGCTAGAATCACGAAGTTGAGAGACCCGATAGACGAATGTGAGCAATCGGGCGTAGTATACCAAATTCCGTGCCAAAACTGTCCTTGCTATTATACAGGTCAAACAGGAAGAAGCCTCGCCTCGCATATATGCGAACACAAAAGGACCGTTTGCAGGGACAACTAACTGTCTCAAGTAGCCAACTACGGGATTTGGACCGTCGTAGTCTGACGACGTTCACCATGTGCTCCACAGAAGGGTGTTGCCGGGACGGTGACTTGCCCTGTGATTTTTTTGGTCATATTATATTTGCGCTGCAGCAACCACACGCTCTTATTCTTTACCCGTGTGCGCCTGGGGTCAGGGCAGAGCGAAATACAGAGGCGGGTTCCGAAGAGGCTGGAAGTGGCATAAGGGCCACAGGTGACTGGTGCGGCGTGCGTCCGACCATCGATTTCCACTACATCCACCGTATGCTCCAAAACAGGGTGGCGCAGGGGCGGTGACTTGCGCTGGATTAAAGCGAGTGTAGACCTGCACTGCATCTACCTCACTCTGTTTTCCACTCCTCCACCTATATGCGGTGTCAAAACAGGGTCAAGAAGACCGAAAATGGGAAAGGACGCAAGCTCATGCACTGTGCCATAACGGCAAACAAGGACACTAACAAAAATGAGGACGGCCCTGATCCCAGTTAACTGGGAACGCCATAAAGGCCAGATTAAGAAGGAGCCATTGCGGTCTGACTCTCAGTCCGGGGGACCGAGTTATCCCTTGACGAAAGACACACACACACACAGATAGCCGAGCCAAAGTCATGAACGCCAGCGTGTCATCCAGCAGAACCACTCGAGCACAAACTGCCGTCTGGAGAGGCGACTGGATGAAGGCCATGAGTTCTACTTTGCGAGCACGCGGATACTGAAGCGGGCCGGCAGAAATATGGGGTAAGAACTGTTGGAGGCGCGGGTATCAGACGTTAACTCCATCAATAGACCTAGTGACTTACCCCACTGTTATCACGCGCTACATCCACGCAGCCGGGTGGCAGGGCTCACATCGCCACCAAGGACAAATGTCGCCACCACGTCTTTAGACGACTGTGAATCAGGCGACGCGAACCAGACCCAATCATTGACGTAAACCGCCTTCTCTTTCCCACCGTACGACTGTATAAATTTTCACACGTTAATGCACTCCACCAGTCTCTGATTATGAACGCCTGGTCGACTTCGAAATCCCAAATAAACCTACCATCCCAGTGATAAAGCCTTCATTTCCTTTTCAATAAGTACCTGGGATGCGCATATTCGCTTTCATTCATGATAAAATATAATGATAGGGAATCTGCAAACATTCGGCCCAACAGATAGTTTCATGAGCGACCTAGAACTGGAAAAAAAGCTCTGGTCATGCATTTGGACGAACGCAAATAAGTTGCCAAAGGGCAAGCACGTAGGTTTTGAAAATTCAATAAGATCGTTGAAGCTCCTGAGACAGTAAACGCTTATTATGCCTAGAATCAGTAAAGTTTTCAGAGAAACGGTTGTGAAACTCACCTCCGAACCCGTAAAGGCGACCGAAAGAGCCTGTCCAGGGATATGGCCTTTCCAGAGACCGACAATGCCCTCTTCCCGGATTATCCTTAGCAAAGCTTGAGACATGCTCTGATAATATCCGCCATTTGTCCTTGATATATTTTCAACTTGAAGCTATAATTGAAGATTAAGTGGAAAATTCTACTTAAGCAGACCGCAGATTAGGCCGAAATTTTGAATTGGAAGCTTTTAATAAAAACAGAAAAAACAGGCTGTTCGGATTAGAAAATTACATTGGTGCGGTAAAACCGTATAAAACTGAGAAATGATCTAACAGCGGACAAAAAAAGCAACAGGGAAGCGGCTGTAAACACTTATGCATGATCAGTAGTGGATAGTCAATTGGACGAACGATCGCAGACAAAATCCAGACAATGTGCATTATCCGACATGACCTTAATTCGAAGGCGTTTGAGATACTACTGCTAGGTGAGGGCCGAAAAATTCGACATGTGCCATCTATATTTGGCACTAGTGTAAATCCTAAAAGGATAGAGGGAGTCGGCGCATACCAGAATGACGTGGAACTTATCTGGAGGTCCTATCACCATTAAATCTAAAACCAAAAGGTGAATTAATCAACGAGGAAATTCTAATGAACTATGAGGAATGTTCTACAAGAGTTTAATACACTCAGCAGTAAACCGTCTACATGAAGTGCTTATCATACCCAGACAATGACCTCACCAAATTAATGAGGGCTGTGGTTCAACTTCTTTGGTAAATAGGGTTTATTGTGGTTATAAATTCGTGAAAACGAGTATTTTCCAGTATTTGCAATGCTATTGGAGGTTGTAAAGCTGTATTATTGGTCATTTTCATCAGTCAACCTTGGTCTCCTTTCGAGGTGTACAGTTGGAGAGCCTATCACCATAAACTCCACCGATTATTGTATTATATGCAGGAGGTGGATAGATCAACCAGCAAACGAACAGATGCATTTAATGAGTACCAATGCAGAATTTGTCAGTTTTTCTAAGTTTGTGAGGATGGTCGGATACCATGGGTTATAGAGATATGAGGGCGGCCCGTTGTTTTGCATAAGTCGATCTTCTGAGCATAGTAAATTTTCTTCAGAGGTTAGAAAAGGCGTCTTGGTAGACGAAATGGCGGTGATCAATTTTCGAGATAAGGTAACACTCAAGGTCATATTTATACATTTATAAGCATGAAATGACTACAAAAATGCTGCAATAGATCGGAGACCACGGGATAAAGTATACTTGCACACCTGAAATCTTATTTTGAGGACATCAAACGGTTGTGATATAGCACGGACTGTCATTCCAGATAGTGATCCTGCCAAAGCATCACTGGAATCCCCACTCATGAGTATGAAGTAGGAGCCGCAGGCCCGTAACGTGCTGTCTCTGTTCAGAAGAGTGACCAATATCTTCGATATTTGCTCGTATCTCAGAGTCAATAAAGGTCTCTCGGAACGCTCAGCTTCTACAAAGAGGGAAATAACACCTTCAATGACGGACGCCGAGGCAGTATTAATCATGCAAACGTACAATTGTCGTAATATATAAATTGTGGACGCACGTTTATTACGCAGTACAGGTTGTTGAACAACATAGAAAATATCAAAACGATAATAATAACAACGTAGAATGTGTGGAAATCAGTGATGACATATCATTATGTGCCGATCAGTTTGATAGTCAATTTTAGCTCTGTTAGGGCATGTTCGATATACAAGATCGCTCCGCGGCGAAAAGATAAAATAAAGTTAAAATTAACCGCTTTTCCATTATTTTCACTACCCCACCCCTCCCTTATCGGCCTAATCTAGTGAATTTTACATCAATTAACAGATAAGCGTATTACAGAAGTCGATAATGCCCACCAAGTTTTCTAAGTGCGGAATACTGGGTCGTTTGAGACTGGTTTGAATACTGCTCGTATTCCAATGTTTTAATATTTCAATCAAAGATCCGTGTCAAAAGTTGCGCCTTCATAAAATGACCTGCAATCAGATCATATATGATCCACCTTTTTATAAGGTTCAGCTTAGAAGTTCCGATACATTATTTTCGTCAAACGCCCTTTAGGCGGCAACTTCGGCCTCCATTACGATTCAAAATAAAGTGCTATAGAAAACCTAACGGAACAGCTAAATTATTTTACTTCGAACCGATGCGAAGAACAACTTTACGAAATTCACAAACAAGTCTTCCGTCAGAAGGGTGATCGGAAATCGTACAGAAAGGAACTGGGAAATAGTGACAAACGCGTTTCATATATTAAATCATTCTCTCCTTCATATGGAAATTTAAGGTGTGAAAACAATTCAAATTACAAATAAATAATATACATGGGGAAACTTAACGCTAGGTGTTGGACATCCAACGACGTTGGATGCGACACTGTTGCGTCTAACCCACGAATAAAGACAGATAAAAAAGAACGTAAAAACGGTGGAGGTAATGGTTATACAGATTCACTAAACATGAAGCCCTCTACAGCATCAGTTGTTGTATGGGGCAGGATATTCTGCAGTAATGCCCTAAGAACGATACACAAAGCTCCGAAATGTTGTCGATTACTAGAACTGGTTACACCGATGAGGTAAAGTACGGCGCGGTTTGACTGAGAGGTAAAAATTGACTGTTGCAATCTTCGAAACGGATAAAGGCACATGAGTCCAATTACTGAAGCGCAAAACCCCCCAAGAGCGAAAACAGAAAACAATGTACCCCAAGTCAAAGTTCGCTCTCGTTTTTAGTAAATTCAAACAACTGAACAGAAAAGTTGAGGTGAACAAGGGAAGTTGGTGTGCAAAACAAAGTGCTCTATAAAAAATTCACAAATATGCACTGCAAAATCCTTCAGTTTGTCAGGCGAATGTAGATGTCTACCAGAACGAGATGAAGTGTCTGTTGAGGGTGAAGAAGAAGTAGAATCAAGATCGGTGGGTGGTGAGAAGGGATGAGCGTGGAAGTTGAGTGGAAGGGACTAAAAATAGTGGATCGGCTGGTGCTGATGCAGAAGGATTGGATGTGCTGAACTCAAAATTGGCTTGCTTATATCTGACACTGGAAACCGTATCAGAATTGTCAGAATTATTAATGACTTAATACTGGTCCTTTAGTTAAAGAACCTTACATGGGCCATCGTACGCGGATAAAAAGAGGTTTGCGAACTGCGTCGTGCCGGAGTAAAAAGAATGATGTAGATTTAACGTCCTCATTCACAAACGTATATTTTGATGGCAATCAATTGGGGGTTGGACGCAGTCGAGTCATGCATAAATTAAACTGCTGTGCAAATATATTCGGTGTGCCGGTGTTCATTGTGGAGGTATGCACAAATTTGTCGGTCAAATAGAGAGGTATACTGAAGACAATTTCGGCAGCGATTCATTGGATGTCCTCCTTTACAGATGCTCGAATACCCAAAAGCAATAGTGGGTGGTAAACACTTCAAATCTGAGCCTAAGTGGGACATCTGAGCTCTGTTTAGTTGGTTGAGTAGATGTCCGGGGGGTCGTTTGATGCAGGCTGATATCATTCGTTGCAGGCATTGGGCAAGCTTGAGCAGTTTAGTGAACTCATAGAAGAGACTGAATTGGACTTGGCTTCTGTGGTCAGTGGTAATGGTTGCAAGCACACCTAAAGTGGAAATCCAGTGATTGAGAAAGAGCATAACAATAACTTCTATCGAGGTATCCGAGATATTAATTGTAAGCAGTCATTGTATTAAGCGGTTTTCCGCTGTCAGGATATGTCTGTTCACATTTGAATGGGTAATATTCCGACTAAGTCAAGTGGAAGAGATCGAATCAAACATCCCGGAACGCAACTGTGCTCGGTGGAGAAAATGAATGTCAGTGGACTTTGTTTATATGGCGCACAGCTTAGCTAAACTGCCTTAACTTTTCAACATATAGCAGGGCTGCCTTTAACCTGCCTCGCCAACACGTCTGTTATCTTATTATCTGTTCTCTCCATAATTATAACTACGCAATCTTACGGCCAAACGGTGACCTTTGTTCACACTTTAAACCCCCTTATCATGGTATAATATGCTGTGGTTGTGCACAGTGCATAAACGTTTTGCCCTGCAGCAAATTACATGAAAGAAAAAAATTTGCATTATGTGGTTGCTGCATTGCCGATGGACAGTGCTACTCACCAGCGAGCTATTACCAATAGCAGACCAACAGAGGCCACATATCCTGCTCTAAAGGGGACCCTCGTCATCCGTATCTCTCTGTCAACACCAAATCGTCTCCAGAGTTTGGTAACCGTGGACGACCTTGGTGATAGTAAGCCCACGCAGCTTCGTAGGAGCCTGAAAAAGCTAACGTTGGACAAAAGCTTAATGGTATAACGTTGAAGCAGTTTTACCTCCAGCAGCTCTCATCCTCCGTGTAAGCTATTATTGCGCCCCATATCCCTTCCTCATCGGACCAAGAGCTTGCTGAGACAGCTGGTCGCATTCTCAAGTAATCTCAGCCGTTCCTTACAGTGCATGTTTCTAGCCGTGCCATAGCTGCACCTACCATACATGATGTCATAAAATGCCTGAAAGCCCTCTCGCTTGAAGATTCCCTGCTTCGTGCTAGTGGCGTCTATAACCGTCGGAGCCCATCCAATACTCGCCGCCTGAGCTCTCCCATTTCATTTCCATTCCGGGGCTCTCTGGCCTTAAATATACAATTTATTTATTTAGTTATCCACAAATGATGGTTTCTGTTGGTACAATCACACCTTTGGATCGAATGCTCCTCACTGCCAGTTTCCACGTTGTTACAACATATTTTCGGCGGAAAATTTACCTGCTGATCAGAAGTGGTGACAAACCTAGTCAGTCCATACTCCCCAAATCCCTTTCTCTATATTTTCGACAGAATTTCCTTTCGTTACTTCTCTGTGGACACTGGTGCTGACATCAGTCTAATTCTATCCAATGGGAATAACCACAAGTCAACTAAATATTTATTTTCTCTCCAAGCAGCTAGATATACCTCCATTATAAAGTTTGGTAAACGATCTCTAGATCTACATCTTGATTTACGTTGTTTATTTCTTTGGATATTTACTACTGCTGATCTTTCCACCGCCAATCTCTCAGCCGATATTATATCGTTTTTCGGTCTTTATACCCATATGGTTCAAGTCACGCTCTTTTCTTCCCCTAGTCCATGCATTTCAACAATCCCTTCGTCCATCGTTTCATTTTGGAATTTCTATCTACCACCCAACCCTCACGGTTTGATAAACCGATGGAGCATTCTGTCAAGCAGTATATTTCAGCTATTGGACCGCCCATTTTAGTCATCCTCGTTGTTTAGCCACCGATAATTTAGCCATCGCAAAGTCTGAATGCAGCCATGTGATCAAGCTAGGCATAATGCGGCCCTCCACTTGTCCGTGATCTACTCCTCCACTTATGGTGGGCAAGAAGCCTCTAACTGACTGGTGTCTATGCGGTGATTACCGACAAGTGAACAATTGTTGTGTTCACGAAAGATATCCGCTTCCCCAGCTACATGAATTTTTGTCTAACCTAGACAGTGCAGCAAACATTTCCAGCACTTATTTAGTCAAACCCCCCCCACTTAATCAATGGTTATCCAAAAAAAATCCACAAAAGTCGAATACGACTGCATTTGGTCTTCTCGAGTTCGGCAGGATGCCTTTTGGCCTCCGAAACTCTGCTCACATTTTAATTGTTTTATCAACAAGTTCTCTGCTATTTACCTTTTGTTTAAATTTATGTCAAGGATGTTCTGGTCGCAATTGCTAGCCAGCATGGACACCTACAACTTCTTTGTCTCATTTCGAGTGATTGAGCCACTTTGGGGTTCTACTTAACGCATCTAAATGCGTTGTTTGGTGTTCCCTCGCTCCTGGTCCTATGACACCGCGTAGGTACCTTCAGTTTTCATCCCACATACGCCAAATTTTCGGTGATTCGGAGTTCCCTACTCCTTCTTCTTTCCGACAACTGTACCATTTTATAGGCCTCATTAAATTTAAGTGACGTTTCAGCTCTTAATATGCTCATTTGATTTTACTTCCCAAAAATATTTTACACGGAAGTATCCGTGAGTTGTCTTTACCTGACAAAGCTGTGGAAGCGTTGCAATATGTCAAAGAGACCCTTACGGATACAACTGATCTTTCCCACCCTCTACATGATGTCCCGCTCTTCATTCCTACAGATGCCTCCAATGGCGGCATAGGTGTAGCCCTGCAGCAACATAATATCATGAGCATCCAAACCTTGGCCTTCTGCTCTGCCAAATTGACGCACTCGAAAATTCTTTGTAGCACTTTTGATAGAGATCTCCTTGTTATATATTTAACTATTCAATTTTTGTATTTATGATGATGCTAGAGATCTTTGTATTTATATTGATTATAAACCGCTTCCCCATGCATTCCTTACTCCCCCTGATAAGTATGCGCCCCACGAGACCGGTCATTGTCATTTCATTTCTCAGTAAATTACAAATATTTGATTTGTTAAAACCCTTTCTAATCAACTAAAATACCATCTTTCGCAATCTGGAATAAATGCCATTGTCCACCTTTCACTTAACTAAGAGCGCATGACAGAATTGCAGAACTAGCCAAATTTTGCTTAGCATCTTGAACATACTAATCTTCGGAGCAAGTCCAGTCCTCCATCCGTTACCTCTGGTTCCCTCTTATATTACGTATCCCGCGGTTCCTCTCAACCTGTAGAACCAAAGGAGATGAAATGGGATGTTTTTACCGCATTGCACAATCCTGCTCATCCTGGCATCCTGGCTACTCAGCGCCTCGTCTGGCCCAGCATGAACACCGATATCGACCAGTGTACTCGTTCATGTTTGGCCCGTCATGAAGTCAAATTTGGACCGCACAATAAATCCCCATTGGAGCTTTTCCTGTACCTGATGAACACATGAAACATGTGCACCTCCCGCTGGTAGGGCATTTGTCAGTATCCTTAGGTTGTCCTTTCTTACTAACTGCAATTGACCAATTTACGCGGTGGCCTATCCGAACTCAACTTGCAAATATAACTGTGAATATTGTTGTCCATACATTTCTGGAAAACTTAATTTCCCATTGTGGTGTTCCTTCAACTATCACCACCGCTCAAGGCAAGCAATGTGAACCTATACTTTTTAATGGGCAAAAGGACCTCCTTCGATGTTCTCGCATACACAAAACGGCTAACGATCCTGCATTGAACGGTTTGGTTGCGTTTTTCCACTGTCAACTTAAAGCCTCATTTCGAGTCTATGACAACCCCTCTCATTGGAGTGAGCATCTTCCCATGGTCATGCTCGGTGTCCGTACCGCCATCAAACCGGACTTGAATTCCTTCGCTGTCAAACTTGTTAACGGAACTACCCTTCTGAATCCCAAGGATTTCAAACAAAGTTGGAGCTTAGCTGACATGGATCCTATCCAAAGATTTTGCTGAGCAATGGCCAATGTCTGAGCCACACCTCCACGAGCTCTGGTAATGAAACTCATATATTGATCCTAACTTGCTTACGTGTACTTTTGGGTTTGTCTGGGTAGAGGGTGCTCGTAAGCCACTACAACAGCCCTTCCATCAAGCAGTTCGAGTTATATCACGCACGAGTAAGCATTTCAAAATCTTCCGTGGTGCTCACATCGACGTAGTATCAATTTACCACTTTAAAGTGTCTTATACGGAGCCTTTTGCAATAATCCAAACAGAACAGCCTTCTGCCCCTGCAACGATGCCTCTTGTGATTTCTCAGCCTCAGTTCACACCCGAAAAATCTATGCCTTAACCTACCTCAGAAAGTTTACCCTCTAAGCATAGTGGATGTCGTTTCAGTTTCCCTGCTTACCACTAAATCGTACATGATGGCAAACCCTCCTATGTTTTCCTCGAATTGGGACTCTGAACTCCTCTCTCTTAGGGAAAAAAGCGTTTTGTTTGAGCGTGTTAAAATAATCCCGTTAAAAACTACACGCACAGCTCTAGCGGCCAAGTACTTTGAGGGAGGCACGCACCGAGTGCCGTGAAACACTGGGAATAAATCCCTGGCTAAGCCCGAGCTGAATAGAGCTGTCAAACACGTCAACACTCATCCATACCATAAAACAGAATACTAATTCCAAGGGGTATGTCTTATGCGAATAGAAACAGATTGTTTATTTAGAACGAACGTTATTTTACAAGGGGGACGAGTTACAACAAGGGATTTAAATGTCTGGATGATATACTGACATGTCTGTTACACAACCGGCAGGAAGTACAGTGTTGTGGGCGACTGCAGGGAAGGGTCTTGGGGGTGCCGAGTAGAGAGACGAGAGGGTTGCGATGAGTTGTGGGAGGAGTTCGGCAGAAGGGAAGGCAGGGCTCCGAAACACTTCAATGGTACGCAGTTACGCCACAACCATCCTAAGTCCGCGCGCAGAATTTCCACTTCATTCAAACAAACTATATACGGGTTCTGGTCCGTTACACTCGTCAGAAGTGAAGTAAGTGTGCAAAAGCGTTGCGATTTTAAACGTGCCCAAAAAATCGGTATTGTTTAGTCCTTTGAGCCAGTGGCTGTCATTGTTGGTTGATATCCCATTTGGATTGGCTGTCAACTGTTCCGTCTTTCTTTCAGGTTGCCCTACACAGTGTCAGATTTGCTGCGTCGGTTAATGCAGTAGTCATCTGAGTAAATCGCCTCCAAAAATCTCGGCTTTTCTTAGATGGAAAGGAAGCACAGGGACAGAGTTCTCAGAGTCCCTCTTTCACACAGCAGAGTACTGTTGGCACTTTTAAGCCATAAACAGATAATATTAGGGGAAGTGGCTTATAGAACTCGTCTCGTAGGCCAGACGCTTACGATTTACATACAAGTATAAAGGGATTCACCTTGTAAAGTTGTTTACAAGATTTGCCACGTAGAAGTTGGATGCATTGATGTCCGGCTTAGATAATGCATCAACGACTTTGTCACAGCCTCAGACGCAACGAATATTGCGAGTTAACTGCAAAATATAACCCTTATATCACATTTCTCTGGGTAAGTGCCTAGGTGCCTTGGCCTTGAATGTGTAAGTGACCGATTTGTAGTTGGTGTGTACCTCTAAAAGATGGCAGAAGTTACGGATGGCCTGGTGAATGGGTAGAAACTTGCGGGAGGCAACAACCTGGATGTGATGCATGCAAGCGATGTGGGGGTTGACATAGAGCGTTGTGTGCTAGCTGGACTATCCCTCGTAATCGGCCCCTTTTTATTGGATGCTGGAATGTGCGAACGTTCCTGGACCCTGGTACGCAAAGTCCTACGACGCACAGTCTTTACCGTATACTGGATCTGGTGTAGTTTTGGACAAAGCAACTACGTCGGAGAAACCGGGAGATTACCCTAGATGCGAGCTGTGGTGAGGAGAAAAGACGCTGGTTCTCAGGTTGCAGCTCACTCAACGGGACTCGACCATATTTTAAGTTTGATGAGGCTGTCATCCTCGCAAGAAGTGAGAACCGCGTGAGCCGCGAGCTGCTTGATGCATGGTTCTCATGCCCACGGTCTATCAACAATTGCAATGGAACCCGGTCCCATATTCCATGTACAGGCATCGACTGAGCAGGGAAATGGGTCCCATGGAGAGGAAGTGGGTGACGAACACTTCCAATGACAGTGAGCCACATTGCCGGATCATTATCACGCCCGCATTCGACATGGATTATGAAACCACGGCCATGAACGACTCGGACGCAGATGGCCAAGCTAGCATCACATCAATTACGACCCCCAGCGGTGATCGCGATAGCTGCTACTTGTAGTACACATGTGATCGCGTGGCCACTACATAATAAAAATACTGCTCACCTTGTGCATCTGTTTGCTACCGTCTCTGATGATGGGTTTCGACAGAGAATCCGAAACGTCAGGCCAATAAAGGCCACGTGCCGGTGATAGTTTCTTCTTCAGCCCGGTTTTTATCAGGTAAGAGTAAATTTCGGCTGCTTCTCTGGCGTCTGAAGTATTGATTTAGGTACTCGAGAAGTAAGGACCGCGGGAGCAAATTCAAACTTCATACTGTACCAGACATGGTGAGACAATTGCCCCCTCGCAACAAGCGAACCATGCACCACCCGCTTGGGAACCAGTTAATGAAATGATAGCTTATGCGCGACTTAATGGTCACTTAACAAACGTTTCTATCGTCTTTGCATACGCAACAACTTTCGCTGCCGAACAGTGCGGTAAAGAGACATTTAACTCGCAGCGGTGAACCTTAATGAAAGGTCCCTCATAACGATCTGCTGATTGTCGTCGGGGTCTGGAATTGACGGAACGGGCCTAGTAACTCCAAAAACAGTCATCTTATTGGCCGTTTTGGGCTTGATTCTCAACGTGACAATGAGGAAAGATTTCTGAAATTTGCTGAGCTGAACCGAACGCTTGTCATGAAACCGTGCTTTAAGCATCGCAACAAACACCTGCGAACCTGGTATCCAAACGGCAGTCTGACTGCCCGCCAGAGCAACTATATTCGAGGTAGTTCAAGGTCCCCCTGCTGGGTTCATGGTAGCAGATCTCTACATAGTTCCGAAACTGGTAACACCCATGGGTCTGACCATGTTCCCGTTCGAACACGCTTGAACGTTCACCTCTAATCAGCACCCAAAATGCCACCTGCTACAAGCGTCGATGTCGCAAAAATCCGGCAGCCCAGCACTGCCGAGTCCCTGAGTACAGAAACCAACTCCTGTTTTACGACTCGAGCCGAAAAGAAGGTAGTAGCAAATGGTCATCACTGAAAATGACAGCTTATGGGGCAGCTGAGAACATTCTTGAATATACTCAGCTACGCCGAAGTAACTGGATCAAAGGAAGAACCCCGGCGTTGTCTGTTGTGACAACTGTGAAAGATGACACAAAATCGACTAATGAGGGTCGGAAGAAATATTAAACTGAAATAGCGAACTCCATGGTGTAGGCCTCAAGCGCTGGTGACACACGAAATCTATCAACTTATCTGCCATTTTATCGGTAAGCCCTCTTCACTTAGTGATATTGTTCATGAAGTGAACGGCAGTTGGCATCTCGGACAAGGTCGAGCGCTGGCATGAGCATTTTGAGCATCTTTTTAAGTTCAATATCGAACCCAGCAACCCCTAGTTTTCAGCTACATTGGAGTCTCCTCCCTCTCATGACATGCGAACCCTCTTCGGAAGAAGTTGCTGATGGCACAAAAAGGTTGCAAAACAACAAGGCGCCTGCAGTGGTCAGTATATTCGCTAAAATCTACAAGTCTTGTATCGACACTCTGGCATCATGCCTTCATGAAGCGACTGAACAAGCGTGAAGAGACGAGGTCATCCCTGCTGAACTGGGCTCAGGCATCCTTGTACATGGCCATAGCAACGGAGATGGAACGAGATGCGAGGACTACCATGGCATAGGTCTCATCGAAGTTGCTGCGAAAATCTTCGCTATTGTCCTTCTCAGGGGATTCTAGGCTATGTGTGACTCTAGGCCGAGGTCCAACCAAGCCGAATTCCAAGCTGGGCGTAGATTTTCGGACCAGATCTTCGCACTGAGGTGCATTCCTGAATACCGCAATGTCTGCCAACAGATGATGACCACCTGCTTTTTTTGGCGTTGTCACCTCTTTCGATTCCATCTTTTGTGAATCTCTATGACGGATAATGACGCTAGATGGTGTACCATCAAAAGTCCTCGCCATGATAAAGGCCTATTACTGCTTTGCTACATTGCAAGTTCTGGTCCATAAAAATCCTTCGCAACCGTTCGGGATTCGGTCTGACGTTCAAAAGGACTGTATCCTGTCGCCCATTCTGTTCAACTAGGCCATTGACTGGATTCTCGGGAAGGCCCGTACATGAAGAGCACTGTGCTGAGTTTGCACCCGGACGCCGGCTGACTTATCTCAACTACGCCGAGAATATGGCCTTAATAGCTTCAAGCCTTGGTGATCTGCAGCCTATGGTGTCACAGGTTTGTTCATAAACGCGGGAAAGACCGAAGCGTTTTCAAGCTGCATCTCTGCACAGGAGAAGGCAACTCTCGAGGTTGATGGCTGTTAAATTGAAGAGGTAGACAGTCTCAAATACCTCGGGGCGAGGTTGCTGCCGAATGGACATAGTAAGGATGATATTTTCTCCCTTATTGATGCTGCTCGTTGGGTTTTCTTTATGCCTTATAAACTGCCTATGGATCTGATGCAACATTTCTATGGCCACGAAGATTTGCATGTACTTTGTGTCCCTTCGGTCTGTCCCTCTCTATCGCTGTGGATGCTGGGCTATGCGCGTGGGTGATGAGCGCAAACTGGAGGCATTTTACCACCACTGCTTGAGTACAGTCCTTCGAGTGAAGTACATCGACTTCGTTTCAAATGAGACAGTCTGCACTCGCCGTGACAACATGGAAAGTATCTCCAAAGCCATCCAAGAAAGATTAATGAGTTGTTCTGGGCACGTTCTTCGTTGTCTACATCAAGAGTTCAGTGTTAATTCCCTCGATCCGGCATCGCTACCCAATTGAAGGCATCGAAGAAGGTGTCAGCTCAAAACAGGTCTCAAAACAATTCGTCGGGATATGGAAGTTTTTATTGGACCTTCGGTACTCGACCTCCGTTGTTGGCAAAGAGAATGAATGAAACTGTCCAGGTCTGCTGCCGGGGATCGTCAAACGCGAAGAGGCACAATCCGTGACGCCATCGAGGCCGGTCAGATCAGGCATGATGGATGTCATTACAATTCCAAGTAAGTAGTTACACGTACAGGGGTCTCTTCGACACCACGAGAGGTTGGGGTCACCATCTCGTCTGGTAGTAAGTGCCGAAAACCAATTCGGCTGCGCTAGACTGCCGCGCGGATGCCGAGGAGAGCAAGGTGCAGATTGTTTAACCAGTTTCCTGGGACAAGCTGGGAGGTCTCCAACTGCCAGTGAAAACGCTCAACAATCGGCAGCTGTGTGATAGACCGTCGTCCAAATGCGCGTACAGCCAAGAAACTTTAGGAGGGTTTGAGAAAGAGCACCAAAAATGTTGATCCAACGCCTAACGAGGGCCGGCTTCGGCCGAACCGATAAGCTCAAACAAGAACGTAATCATAGCAATTGGATGGAGTTAAGGAGCTTACCACATCCAGTTGCACAGGGTTATAACATGCGTCGGTTTTGAGGGAGGTGCCTGGTTGAGACTTATTGCAGCGTTGCACCTTTCACCGCTATCAGTAAAGATACAACCGTGTCCAAGTTTTAAGATCTTCGTTCAGGCCAGGCCAAATGAACCTTTCCGCGAGGAGCGTTTGTGAGGCTCGAATCTCAGGGTGGGAGAGTCCATGACGCACCCGGAAAACAACCTGACGCATCGAGGTGGGCATGAATGGGCGATGGAAAGGAGTCGAGACGTTACAAAGGATTATGCTGATAACGGTAGCCAATGGGACGCCTGCGACCTGGAGACCGCTACCATAATCGTCGCCAGAGCTACCAACATGCCCTTGCTCAGCCGCCATGGCAACAATGTCAAGCCCGTGTGAGAGATGAAACGTCGAGAGAAGGGGTTTAGGGAGCATGTCAGACACCTCCTTCTTCGTGCCACCAATGAGGCGGATTTCGTTGGTTAATTTGGAACTCTAGTCAAAATGAGCGATCTCTCTCGGGTTGTATTTGTCCGAATGTGATCGTATGGAAAATGTAAATGGTTTATGGTCCATGAAAACGGTGAGGTCACTGCGTTCAAGGAAGTGTCGGAAATGTTTAATAGCCACGTAAATGGCAAAAAGTTAACAGTCGAAGATAATGTAATTCTTTTTAGCAGGAGACAGCTTTTTAGAGAAGAAAGCCAGTGGTCGTGTTTGATCAGTAAGTTGTTGTTAGAGGACTGCTAAAGGAGACTCGTAGGGCCAGAAAGCATGTGAGTCAATGGCAGCATAAGGTCGGTCCGGTCCGGTAGGAAGCGGCGGTAAAGGTTGACCATACCGAGGAACTGTTGCAGCTGACACCTGGAGGTTGGTGGAATGGCTTCGACCTTGGAGGGGAGGGAGCGCAAACATTTTGGGTCGACATACTGGCCAAGAAACTCAAGGGAAGGCACACCCAGCACACACTTCGAAGTGTTGATGACAACGCCATACCGTTTGAGGCGGTCCACCACCCAGACAAGGTGCTCCTGGTGTTCTTTGGAGGTGAAGATCGAGGCTGGGCAGCAATGGTTAGCTAGAGTGGGAGGGAGAACGCTGATTTTGGCTCCGGTGTTTACAAGGAAACGTCTGCGAGTCATACTGTCGCAGACATAAAGAGATGCGACCAGAGCCGGAAGAGCTAGAAAAAACGGTCGCGTCTATTTCCTGGTTGACTGATTTCCTTTTTTTATATTTTAAGGAGCAGTGGAAGGAACACCGACGAGCAGTTTCAGCAAAATTGGTATGATACCAACAAACATCGGCGGTTCGGGGTCGCGAGCGAGAACAACGACGGCTGGGTGAGCGGCTGAAGGTAATGCGTGCAAATGGTAGGTTCAGGGAGGCCATCGCATCCGCCATGGCCGATATCAGCTTCATCAAACGCGTGTTACTTGTCGACAACGAAGATACGGGGATATAGGCAACGGAGGGCGACAGTAAGAGCTGCACCTCTATCATCCAGTCTGCCGTATCAGACAGCTGTGAGACCGTGAGATCCTGAGAACCGGACGCCAAAATTGTTTGAACATTTGCAGGTAGATGCTCTAGAAACCTCCTCTCTAAGAGTTTGTCGTCGGTCTCCAAGGAGACGCCGCATACTTTGGAGTGGTTCTGAGGGCTTCCGGTTACTCAGTGTTTCATCATTGACCAACTGGTAGTCGCGCTGTCGGACAAATTAAAGCATTCGGTCGAAGGATTTTCGCCTTCATCGTGGAATAGGAAGCATATGCAGATAACAGAAGAGAGATAACACTAGTGGGGAAAACCTACAAAATTCACCTCTATTTCATCATTTCCTTGGGAAAGTCGGCAGAAAAAGCAAAGTTCTGGATCATGGTACCCGAATTTGAGCACAGTGAACTTAACGGCTTGAATAGACATGGTGGGGACTTCAAGTTGCTGGTTGGGGTGAGACATAAGGAGCAAAATAAAGATGACACAATTTTCAAGAAAGCTAAGCTTAAAGGAAATAAAAATTAAGAAATAAATGTAGGACGCTATATAACAGAAAGAAAAAAGAAAAAGACAGGAAAAACAGAAAACAGAAAGACAAAAAAATACTGCGTTAACGTCGGAAGTCACCAATACCGTAGATAATATTGCTCTCAAAAACTAACGAAAGATATCTTACGAACCGTCTCCATGCGACTGCCCGCAGGAGTTCTAGACCAGAGTTACGCATTAAAGTGGAAGCACTAGTAATATGCCCTGCACTCAAAACAGATCGATAAAGGTCGCTATGAAACCACATGCCAATGACGATTAAGGGCTCCTCCCTATCGGTGCGATACCTGCTTGATGGCCGGGATTCGAGTCATTGACCTCTTACATTTCATCGTTTAGCGATTTCAGCAAGAAGGAATTTAGTCACCGTTCAGCCCAAAGACTCTTGCTCTTAGTTGTGTTCATCCTTTATGCTGCATTACTTCCCGAAAGCTCAAATCGGGTTCTATGCCTGACTAGATAATCCCTACACACCGGCATTTAGTGGAATCATTTTGACTCACTGGAGACTAAAAATATCGCGCTTAGAGCCCCAGCTTTAGCAAACGATATCTCCTGTGCTGAAATCTAACGGATTCCATGACGACACGACCGAATTTTTCGCAGCGGCTTCGAAAATGCCCCAAGTTATCATGAATGACGTCGACTTCTGAGTTTCAAAACAATTTGCCTGCGCAGACTCAGCATGCAAGAGATTCGCGGGGAAGCACGGGTGGTTAGTGAGTCAGTAAACTGCGGGGACAGATAGAGCGCCTCCAATGTCGCCATGAGTAACGCTACTGCTAAGCAATAAAACGGTTTTTCTTGCGTTTTAATGCGCCAAACAGTCTCGATGAAAATTTTTATGGTACACCAAGTCGTTTTTGGGCAAAATTTTCTCAGAACGAAGGTGCACGGTCCTCAGGAGCACACAAATGATGTCGTGACTGTTTCTGATGATGATTTGATATGAGAATCCGAAACGTCAAGCCAATAAACAACTTGTTGCGTCAATCGCATGCTCTTATTTTGAACAGCTGCTAGAAGTCGCATTTTCGCTTTTATCAGAAGTCCATATTTGTGGCTTAGAAAATTATCTGATTTTCGTAGACATATTTTTTTCACGAACCCCAACCCAATCCTAAGGAAGCCAATGTTATTAATTGTCCAAGAACAAACTATTTTCGTGGCTATTTCAAGGAGATTTCTAAGAGTGAAGACAGCACTCGTAACACTAAAGATCTAGTGGCCCGTCGCAGGGCAGAATCCATGAAACAACCGTAGCCTGGACCCTGAAAATTGGATTAAATGTCACCTGCATTCAAGAAACCATCGAACTTACCTCAATCAAATCATCAGCAACGCCCCTCGGGAGATGGCAACTACCAAATCAGGTGAAATGGTCAACGGACAGCAAAGTCAAGGCTGCATCGAAGCATTACACACCGCAAATCATAAACAGAAAGAATTGCGCAAGTACAACGGCGCAGTAGATGAAAAAGTCAACACGTCACGATTTCCTGAGGAAAAGTGGGCTACAAGTCATGGGTGGAAGCAGAAAAATATCCAAAATAAGGATAAAAAGAAAGAAGATGGAGGATACAGCACAATTGAATCTTGTTCCGAACTTGTGTGTGCAACTCCAGTTGTCGTGCGGCCGGAACGCATCGAGTTAACATATAACGCTAATTAAATCAATAAGAGCTGCTTAGGTGCATTAAGTAGTTCTTATTTTCTCAAAAACGACGTCGGAAATAAGGGCCTTGTAGAGTTCGAAGAAGGTAAATGTGGCACCCGTGCTCACTCCAGCCTTCAACATGGACGGCCACCAGCCCTTAAAGAGGCCAAGAAAGCCCTCAGTATGCCAGATTTGAAGCAAAACGAAGGCAGTTTTGAATTTGTACGGCGTTGTTTTCTTCAAGTTTGGCAGTTTTCCAAAGGGCATGCGAGCCTCCTCAAATCCCATAATTTGGAAACGTTTCTTCACGAGGTCCAAGGGATAGATGACGGTCTTTGAGACGCAACCAGCTAGTGCGCCAGCTAAAGGGGTCATCAAAGACAACCAGGGTGCCAGATCTACCGGAAAAGGAATGCAAGTTATTGGTGGTGGTGGTGGCGGTCATTGCTCTTACCGTGAGAATCCGAGGTGGAGGACTTTCCAGGTCTGCATGTGCGCTTAACGCCCTCGTAGATGCTGAAGCTGAGAGCCAGCTGGGGCACAATGAGGAGGAGGGCGGGGGTCAGACCGCGCCAAAAAGCTAGAAAACCTTCCTCCCTGAGGATGCACCCGACTCCATGAAAAATACCCCGGTAAACCTGGTGAGTAAAAAGACAATCAGGCTAACAGAGGTGATTTCTGCAAAACATAATTGAAGCAAATACTACCTGTAAGCGCAGATGGGTTGTCATTAGTAGCCATTCATGAATCTAGTTGGGAGAAGAATTCAGTCCAAATCCCTGCATGGTATCCGTGAGAATCCGTGTTTACAAATCGAACTACACTTACAGGTCTGTCACATTATTACCCAGTTTGATTTTCTTTTTTAATGGTTGGGGTGCGCAAAGCCTAGTATGCGGCACAACTGACTGAAATTCAGAAGTTCGGTCGAGGTTTCTTGAAATGTGCATTCTAATTGTAGCTTCCGATTGGTAGATTAAAAAGAAAGGAAGGGGGTTCGGGGGCTAGAACACACGTTTTTTCGTATCAAAACTCGGCCTATTTATTCTGAGTCCTGAGCGTTCTAGAACATTCCGGCCTATAGCGTGCCGGTCGTTGATTGCCCTTTTGTTGCACGAGAATCTTCTTGCGGACAAATATTGAATGTTCGATCGGTTATTGATTGGGTCGCACGCGTAAGCAATGACATCACGCGTGCTCGATCCTGATTGGCTGTTGGATTTAACGCGCGCATTCCGCAACCGGCT
The DNA here is from genome assembly GCA_017591395.1 of Schistocephalus solidus. Classification (NCBI taxonomy): domain Eukaryota; kingdom Metazoa; phylum Platyhelminthes; class Cestoda; order Diphyllobothriidea; family Diphyllobothriidae; genus Schistocephalus; species Schistocephalus solidus. Next base: position 109,858 of record WEDG01000160.1, read on the forward strand.
TGGCCTGATGCACGCGGTGCAGTTGCGTCTTCCTTTCACCCTAGGCTGTGCCTGAACACCGGTTCCATTCTCTATAAGGGGCTACTGGAAAACCCTTATTGTGAAGGGAGGAGATTTCTACGTTATTTCAGAAAAACTCGGACAGGCGGCGCAGTGGCAAGTTGAGAAAGAAGAAAGGCCCATCGGAACAGATTAAATCGAGCTGGCTTCGCTCACTGTTGTCAAAGCGTAAAATGCACAAACTCAAATGGTGTGCTGAAGTAGGTGGCCCGGGTTGATCAATTTTCGCCTCTTTCAAAGCCTCCGCCTTCTGGCAACCGATTGGCAGGCTTAACAGCCACGCGCGCGTCATAAGTTATCCACTCGATGAAGGGTGGATGGCTCTATGCGGGGGTTATTCGTCTGTTGGCTCTTGACCCCCCAACCCCCTCCCACATCGCTCTCGGGAGGGTTTGCTGCTGGACTGCGTCGGCGCGGCTTTCTTAAGTTCAGTGTAGTCGCCATGCCCTGCTCTTTGTGTGCGTAGTGAAGGAGGACTTTAGAAATTGCAGGGAGGTCAAGATACCTGTTGTGGCAGCTGAATACCAAGCCTCTAGTATCGTTCGTTATGTCCTTGGGTTGCTCCGGCCCAAGATGGCCCTCTACGTAAAGGTCAAAGTGTGGTGCTAGCTGAGAGTTAGGGCCAAAACTTAGAGTTGCTTGTTTGTGCTTGTATGGTCGAGTCTGCAAGGTTCGTCCAGTGTCCCCAACGTTGTCGCAGTTGCAGCATAGCAAATTATTGTGCAGATGATTGTCGAGGTTTCGGTCAAGGGTAACGTTTCCTTAGGTTGCGTCAAACAGTGATAAATTGCTGTATGAGGTCAATGAGCCATGCCTATTCTGACGAGCTATAACGGTCGAGAAACCGCCTCAGAGACTCCTGTAATACAGGATAGATCCATCCCTCCATATTCGGTTTCTATATAATAATTGCAATAAAGGATAGTTTTGTGCACGTTTCAATTCATCCGGCATACCAAAATTAACGGAAATATAAAACTTTTTGAAAAATTTTTTTCTGTCCGTTGCACGCAACCGGATTCAAACGCATTCAAAAGACAGCAGCCACACGAGGACTGAATTCATATAAAGTTCCTACCAGAGCAATTATTTCTAAACGGAAACGCATTCTAGCATTTCAAACAACATTGAATGGAACACGTTTCCGATCGCAAGTAGAAAATGAGAGCTATTTTTTAGTGTCATGTCAATCAACGGGTCGCTGTCATCAGCTTGGGTTGGTCATCCTGCAGACGGTCGTTGAACTTGAGATTACGGCGAAATTCTCATGGGTATCGCCAGTGTCAATGTTAAGGGTACCATAGTGTCGTAGCTATTAGAAGTCTTCGTCGTGTCTGCTGGACGACCGATTTTATGACACAATGGTCCATTTCGACATTTTGAAAGGAATCTGGGTGAATTTTGCAGAGATCGAATCGCGGATTACTTGCCCTCAAGGAATGGTATCGTGTAAACAACCGCAAAAGATGATTTCAAAGCCAGATTATGGCTACCTGACAGCAGCGTTCCTTTACGCGTTGGTATTACACAAATCTGCCAAAAACCCTTATTAGTTAAGTGAACCTGGTAGGGTTAATAATTTATTAATTGAGAAAACTTAGATGGACCTTTAAATTAGTAGGGAATTTTGGCAGATTTCAATAATTAATTTGACCCACTTTTGAAAAAGTCAGCGGCCTCCATGGGATTCAAACCCATGCCAGCAAGGGGAGGGCTTTACTACAGTCAACGCTCTAGCCAATAGAGCTACCTGGCCCCTCCGAGAGACGTGAGTTTAATCGCGCTTGGGTCAAGTTACCCACCCAGCCTACTATAACTTATGGAAACCACCAATTCTGATAGAGTTAGCTGACTGTCCAAGCTGAATTTCCAAAGCAATCAAGCTAGAATCAACCAGGTGACTACCTGGCACAAGTACTTAGGAAATCCTGCTTGGGCAGTCAGCTTAATGTATCCGAATTGGTGTATTCCATAAGTTGCAGTAGGCTCGGCGGGTAACTTGACCCCCTTGTGATTAAACTCACGGCTCCCAGTGGGGGCCTCGTAGCTCATTTGGCTAAGGCATTGGCTGTACTAAGTCCTTCCCATTGCTGGCGTGGGTGTAAATTCCACCAAGGCCAACGGTAACTTGGAATCAAATTTACGTGTCCCGGTCGTGGTCTCTGAAACAGATTGCACATAAGTTTCGCAAACGGGGCCGTGTGTTAGAACTCCACGAATTCAAAATTGTACGAATTAAAAGCTTCTACAAGATAACCTGTATTTAACCAATAACATTCATTGATTTCGAATGTTTTCTTCGGAATGTACTTGGTTGTTTTAAACTGAAAATAATTACGTGGGAATAGCGGCGTGAATGAAACTGTCAACACATTATTAGGGGCGGTGTCTCAAAATTATAGTTTAAGAGAGTAGTGTTAATGTGTAGAGTGGATGAATTCACGACGCAAATGTACGTGTATTGCAAGCTTTATCAAATTATGCGCACAGGGAGTAGACTAAACAGTCTTTCGGTTCCATAACACATGATTGGTAGTAAGCGCCACGTGAGCCACAAACCGAAAATCACATGAAATATGTCGAATATAACAAGATGCCCTTCACTCGATCGGTCATATGATATGTTGTTTGCAGATTTAGAGACGGTGTTACGCCTAAGGCTTATTTATTCTGCATTATCAGCAATTTCATCTAAGTTCACATATGGGTAACTGAGGATATTGCGTGTCACAAATTTACTTAAGGGTGTGTTGGTATGTGCATCGACAACACATGTTTAGCATATTGCACAGCCAGTCAGCGCTTGCGGAAAAATCTGAAATCTGGAAACTAGCTCGAGATGATCGTTTAAACAAAACTGTTACTTTAAAGCAATTAACAGACATTATCTCTTGCTTGCGACAGTGCTGATGGATAAGTGACATGGATTTTTGAAGTATTTCCTTATTTGCAGTTGCGTTATACGGCTGGAAGGACATACCATCCTCTCGATCACCAAATCATAAGTTATTACTTAGGTAAAACAAGTAAAACCCAGACAGAGCCCGTTAGGGTATGATATGTTAATCACAAAACTAACGTTTCTATAGTTACAGGGGGCGGTTGAAAAGGGATACATAAAGACTAGACAGAAACCATGCGTCTACTGGAAGGGTGAAAATAGAGAGAAACCATGCGAAACCATGCGAAAAGGGATACATAAAGACTAGACAGAAACCACGCGTCTACTGGAAGGGTGAAAATAGCGACACCACTGCATCCGCTTCTGCTATACCCAAGAGATCCAAAATGAACCTTCTGTGTACATCAGCCCTGGCTTTCGGCCACTGGAAATTGATGCCTTGACTGAAGACCGAGCATTTCGTGTCTGCGATAAGAAAACACCACCTATTCGAACAGTTGCAAAACACACTACATCTTCATCTGCCTGACGGACACAATAATGTATGAATGGTTCAGAGCTTCTGTCTGGATCACATTTTCCCCTGATGACTTTTGTGATTTTTAGGTAAAAAGTAGGCACTGTCGCTTTACAGAGACACATGAAAATCTACAGGTCTTAGCAATACTGCCGCTGAATCTTTGAATCTTCCATGCGGGCCACCCCCGCGTACTCACATGGATGATCTCTCGAGATCTATGACAGAATATGGGAAGGAAGGGCGATGACACAATATTTTCAATCTCTGCGCCGGCGTACTAGGTCCAGCTTAATGAAGTTCGACTCGAAACAGAAGGACGGTGCAAGCTAACGCTCTAACGCCAGTCCCTGACTCGATGCTTACGAACGGCAACATTCGAATACTCCCATTCATCCTCCTCCTTCCACCAAACGAATAAGGTCGCAAGAGTGAGCTCGTTTTTCCCGATGTATCTCGCTATGCCCAGTGGAATATAGTTCGGATTCGGCTTGTTTTTGCGATCCACTGTGGGTGATTACATTCTTTTGAAACACTTCAGTTATGGGTTCTTCCGTATGAACGTATTCGCATAACCATAAACGGCTGGTTGTCATCTTCTTTCTTTTCACAAGTAAACCTTGAAACCGAGTAGACATCACTCCGTCTCAGATGCAGTCGACTCAAGTTAGCGCCTACATAGTGAAACAGGATTTTGGGCTTGAGTGCCGCTGGCAGTTTCAACTGCGGGAGATTCTGGTCTGATCATATACTTTACTAAATATTTTTTTGCTGTTCAATCGAGGCAACGCAATGCACTATTGACTTACATTATGACACTTTTTTGATGAATTCCCGGCAATTTGGCTGGCTACTATACTGCAAAGTCAAGCGATTATTTGAGACTCTTTAACCCACAGACTCACGCTTTCTCTCATCGGTTGTTTTCATGAATTCACAATAAAAAAGTGCACATAGTACGTCGAATATTTTTGCACGAAATTGACATTTTCTATATATTTCCGCTTTTAGTAAAAAAAATATGGTATTATAGCAGATTTCCTATCTCGTGTTGTGCCAACCGAAATTCTGAAATGTGTTTTTAATTCGAAAAAACATGCATGCAGGCTTCCTATATTCCGTGAGTTGATCCTTAACGAAGGTCGGAGAAGTTGATGGAGCTTGTCGGTACCGCAGACACTGCATGCTTTGTTCCGCCATTTTTGGTCTTGGTCAGCTCTAAGTGACCATTCTATCTGACAACACAGTGCCCAGAGGTTTGGCTCACCGGCGATTCTGGCAGGGCAGACATCAACTGTCAACATAGTGGCGATAGCCTGTTGTGGGCTAGGTACGTAGGCGAGGTTACAATGCTGGCGTATCTAAACTGGGTATGTTATTTGCGCATGTCGGATAACCGAACACCATGATTTATAGTATGGCAAGGCACTTAGTAATTTCCTGATGAAGGCAGTTGATTGTTTTACCGGACCAGTTTGCGAACATCAAGAATTTGGGTTGCAGTAGCGTTCGCGAGTGGGTTGAAGCACAAGTGCAGTGGCAATCTAGTGGCAATGTATGGTCTGACACATGTTTATTGCCTGCTTCGGCGGCACTCATTGCCCACACCAGTCCACTGGCCGACTCGAACGGTGACTCGGGCTTGGTAATGGGAATAGTGAGTGAGGTCGATGGCTCGGCGCATTTTCCTCACTATAAACTATCTGACGCGCTTGAAGCTGTCACGGTGCGTTAAAAGCCGTGGCTTTGAAGGTTGCCAACTGGCGGGAACATCCGGACCGCGCGGTCAACCCAGTTTGCGTGTTTTGTGCGGAATGGCTAACTGGCGGACTGAGAGTCAGGCTGCAATCGCTCTTCCTTAATGTGGCCTTTATGGCACTCCCACTCCGTGGGATCCGAGCCAGGAGTGGTGGCACGCTTAGGGGCGGTTCCGACCGCGTAAGCCACCTGCACCCTCTACGGTCTCCGGTCTTCTTGACTTGGTCATGCCACCGGGGAGGGGAGTTCAGCGGATGCATCGAAAGCCAACTTCCACTTTAATCTAATTCATGCGCCATCTGACTGTTGGACACATGGTGCTCCCCTTTGAAATCGACGGTCTCGCTGTCATATGGGCGAGACTGCAACGATGGCGTCTTCGAATTAGGCCTGTTCTTTACTCATACCAGCTGTCTGAGCACCCTGATTTCTCGCAAGACAAGGCCTTTAGTGATTTACCGATGCAGGCAGCTAATTGTTCTACAGGATCAGTGTGTGAAAAGCAAGATGTTGTGTTGGAGTAGCTTTCGAGAGTGACTCGAAATGCAGGCACAGTCGCGATCTCACGGACGACGTTTGGTTTGACACGTGGTCACTGTCCGCTCTGGCTATTAAACTGAGCAAAAGTCTTGATCCGCACCTGCATAGGTACTCGATGCTAGCCAGAAACACCTTAGCAGCATCAGAAAAACCAGAAATCCAGATTACCGCTGTCACCTCGACTGTTGATGGCAAAGTTTCCCACTGGGGCAATTTGCTTGGGTCATATTTAACGGCACGCAAAGCCCGATGCCCTGCAACCATTCAGTGTCGAGGGAAGGAACAGAGAACAGACCGACTCGTAACGACCGTCACAGAACCCATCTTTTTAGATCATTCTCCGCGTAAGTTGTCTGATTGTAGACTATAGGCAACAACTGTCTTTCCGTCGTATAAGGGCGTCGCGAAGAGATACAGGTTCGCATGCCATGGAAGCTTGATTCGTCTTCTGGTTCAGCGCGAGTATGAAACCACGGCAACACCGGAGGTGAAGAGGATTCAATTGTGGTACTAAACCCCGAACAAAACTCGTAGGAAAATGGGCTTTAGCAACACACTACCACGGGTCGTGGAAGAGGGGAGAGATAGAGAGAGTTAGAGAGATAACTTACTTTTTTGCTACCCTGGCCGGCCAGACGGGTGCGAAACACATCAAGCGGTTGGCAAATGACACTTGAAACGAGGCCAGCACCACTGCCGCAAACCAAATCCGTGGAGATTGAAGACAAAGAGTGCAGATAGTGAAGCGATAGCTCCGAGAACTTGTGAAAGAAGTAGAACTGGAAAGAAAGCCGAAATAAATAAGGATAAACGAGCAGAAACCGAAAAGGCGATATACGACCACCTGAAATGTTAGCACCGTCTCCGACGCCAAGTAAACTGGTTGGTCTATTCGAGACACTGTTTGCGGGAATGGAGGAAGAGAGCTGACGCTTCAATACGAATTTCCAGAAAATGATCCAAACAAAAGACCACTGTGATTAGGCGAAGGAAGAAAGCAAGCAGGAGAAGGAGTAGCAAACGAACAGTTTTGCCCATCCTTTTGCAGTGATTTGCCAACTTAGAAGAAGAACCGCCTGATTCCAACAGAGGAAATCAAATTACTGGGTAATAACTATGTTTTCTATATCGAGACCAGAGAACGGAACTTTCCGCTGGATCGTTGGATTACTTCACAGTAAAATAAACCAGGAGAGAACGAGTTCACAAAGGCAATTGGCAGATATTCAGCTTACGGTGATACTAAAGCCAAAGTGTGTCACAGAAAGGCTTCTTCACTAGTGATTACTATCATTGTTTTCTCAAAGTATAAGCACTGACAATTAAGCAGATGTACTTAGCATTTTTGTGTGTTTGGAACACTTGAATTCAACTAAAGGACTATAGCGGGAGATTTTTCGAATAAGGTGAACGAACGGTGCTCATTGAGGACTTTAGTGTGGTTTCCAAAGAAATTGAGGTTTCTGATAATATGATACCAAAGGTGGTCGGTAAAGCCAATGGGTTGACGCTGGCACGACACAGAGATCAGAAAGCCTGTCATAAGCCTGGACTGGGGTACGACTGGCTGATGGCGGCTAATAAACCAGAAATGGCCATTCCAGTTTCCCTTGTCCTTTCTTACTATAATACTAGCCGCTACGCGGACGCTGGCGTGGCTCGGAGTGAGCCCTAAGGCAAAGCGGGACGAGCATGTCCCATAAGGCGATCGGTGAGCGCCTAAACTGATGGTCGAGCAGATTCGGGTGAAAGCATCCTTTCAATGGACAAAATGGAGACCTATCGGATTGTGTTCATACCTCACCTCCTCGACAGTCATTTCACGCACGGCAAGGTCAAACCAATCACAACTTCGAACGACTGCTGCGGAGTCAGTTGATCGCAAACTCTAAATTGTCAACCGATCAATAAATTCAAAACCTTTGAATAAGCTTTCGCGAGCACATAATCAAACACATGCAAGACGCAGACAGGTTGGTCGATAAACAATGTGAAGTGCGCTCAGGGTTGAACATCAGTTCTCCTGGGAACAATACCACAATTAAATTGTCTAACCAAAGAGGACCGGGCATAAATTTTGCTGGCGTGCACACGTATTACTTCATGATAAAAAAGTCGTGGTGTCTTGTTCAAATCCTTCTAGCTGATCTTTCGTGGACAGTCGAGTGGAAAGTACAAAGGTGACAAAAATCTTTGATACTCAGTGGTAGAGATTTCGACGGAAGATGGTATGGTAGACTATATGCCTAGCTGTCAAGTGGAAGATGCGACAGCGCAGTGGAAGATGAGAATTTAAGTTTGCAGAAACAGACCGGGATAGTCGTTTCTGGCCTATTAGCCGTCATCAGCCAGCCATAAGTGGCCTCAGGTTTGCATCCCTTAAGGCCACCGAGCTGTCTGCGAACCCTATATATACTACTGGCTGCCTGTTCGCAATTTAATGCACATAATGCGGTTATCCCACTAAGGCTCATAAGTCTGCCCAAATATTCATATTAAATTTCAGTCTACGCCTTTAAACCTTAAAACAGACCGATTTTCTCCAAGTTTGCGGTTAATTTCGGGGAAATTAAAAAAAACAACAAGTAAAATTACGCAGGCCGGCAAGTTTTCACGTCACATTCCCTTCATCATTAACGTCGAAAACTAGGCTTCAAAACCGGCGAGCGTCTTTTTTTTATTTCGGCGGGATATGTCACTTAAAATGTCTAGTCTGACGATGTCCACCGTGTGCACTACACTACGGTTGCCTGAGGGACGATGATGTGCGCTTTAATTATAGTCGTAGCGAACTTGCGCTGCATCTACAGAACTGTCTCTAGCCCGACCGAACAGTGCTCGGTGTCTTGGAACAGCCCCCATGCGCGTCATCACACCTGGCGCAGATCGCACGGAGTAGCGACCACGCTAAGAAGCCACTGCAGCCTGACCCTCAGCTGATCAGCCAACGGAAACACACACTGGGCTAACTGCACGGTTCCAGTTATCCCGTCAGTTGGCAAGCTTCTATGCCAAACCACCGTCTTTGGCGCCTCGTGATAACTTTAAGCGTACCAGATTGCTCGCAGTGAGCAAACTGCTCCAAGTCGTCTACCGTACTTTCTATTCCCATTTAGAGGCCTCAGCCACTGTCCGAGCCGGTATATGATCCGCAGTACACAGGACGTAAACGTCAAATTTTATGAGACGAAACGCATCCCCTACACAACAGCAGCCTTCGCCTTCACTACCACCACCACTTACATCAGCGATGGGGACTCTCTCCTAAACTGTCCTCAATGCGATCACACATTCACCTCACGCATCGGTCTTGTCGGGCACTTGCGAATCCATCGTACAGAGACTACCGATTTCTCCTGCCCATAATGCGCCCGCAACTTCAACTCGCGCATCGGCCTAGTCAGTCACCTGCAAATCCATCGCACGGAGGCTGGTTACCCAGTGCCTGGGGCTCCGACATACAGTCGCCGCAACCGCCTCCCCTGCCCTCACTGCTCCCGCACATTTACACACCGCATGGGCCTATTAGGACACATGCAACTCCACGACAACCTGCGGTAAACCACCGGAGGTTCAGCCACATTAGCGCACACCATCTACACTAATACAAAGACAACACCCTCACAATCATCATAATGTACCTAATAAAATCACGTTTTCCTAGAAACCGTGGCTTGGAAGGCTTTCAATCTGACGCTTACACCAGACCACGCCGTCGGCCCAGTGTACGTTCTGTGTGTGTCGAGTGGCTGACCAGTGGACTGGGAGTCAGACGGCGATGGCTCCTCCATATCCCCTACTTTAGTGAATCCTGGTGTGTGCGTTATGGGGGCCAGGTCGTGCTGTGACGCGCGAATACAATTACACACAGATTTCGCATTTAGTCCACTGTGTGTTTATGGAATGGCTGACTGGTGGTCTGTGAGTGAGGCTGCGAAAGCTCCTTCTTAACGTGACCTCTGGCTATCTCACACACGTGAGCTGTAAGCCGTTCAACACCCTGTTGTGTGAAATACCGGTGCTCGTGTTTGGAAGGCCAGGTCGTGTACGTAGTACACGTAGACGAGATTACCAGCAGCTGCGCCCACTTCCGCATCAGACAACTGACCGGCTCGGACAGTGGTTTGACTTTGGGGGTGGGAGAGAGAGAGTGAGGTCGACAGCTCAGCACATTTTCCTCACTATAAAAATCTGACGCTCTTGAAACTATCACGGTACGCTAAAAGCCGTGGCTTGGAAGGTTGCCAACTGACGGCATAACTCGGACCGCGTGGTCAGCCTAATGTGTGTTTTGTGGGGAGTGGCTGACTTGCGGACTGAGAGTCAGGCTGCAATGGCTCCTTCTTAATGTGGTCTTTATGGCACTCCCACTCCGTGAGATCTGAGCCAGGTGCGATGATACACCAAGGGGCGGCTCCGGCCGCGCCAGCCACCTGCGTCCTCTCCCGCCTCCGGTCTCCTTGACTCTGTCCTGACACCGGGTTCAGGTGGGTGAGGAGAAGAGAGTGCGGTAGCTGCAGCGCAAGGCTACTATCACTTAAAACTAATTCACGCGCAAGTCACCGTCCCTGCACCACCCTTCCGTGGAGCATACGGTGGACGTCGTCGAAATCGACGGTCGAACTATCATGCCAAAACACCGTCTTTGGCGCCCCGTGATAGCTTTAAGCGTACCAGATTGTTTACAGGGAGCAAAATTCTGCGAGCCGTCTACCGTACTTTCTATTCCCATTTACAGGTCTCAGCCACTGTCCTAGCCGGTATTTGATCCGCAGTACACAGGACGTAAACGTCAAATTTTATGAGACGAAGCGCATCCCCTACGCAACAGCAGCGGTTCCCTTCTGAGCAGTCTCATCTGCACAGCCTCCATGATGGCAGTAAACCAGCCCGACGTCGTCCACCAATTTCAAATGAGCATTAATAGCGGAAGCAATCGCATTTTGCGAACAATGGCATATCATGCTGGCGTTTGAGCTCTTAAGGAAAAAAGAAGGTGCTATTTTGCGATGGAATAAGTATAGGTATTGAAGCATTCCTTAAGTATTCACGACTCAAAATGCCTGTCCACTAAACTTCATGGAATGGAAAAAAGGATTCACTTGGACACTGTAATTTCTCCGTTCAGCAGGAAGTTTAATGTGAGACCCGAGCTTAGAATTAAACCCTAGACATACAGTAAAATCCCTATCTCATAAAACGTCATCCAAAATTCTGGAGCGTGTTTTCGATTCAAACAAATCACTTAAGTAGGGTTGTCGAATTGACTATCGTACAGCTTAATCCCAAGAGATTTCAGTCGCAGTAAGATGCCGGCGTTTGCAAGAACTTCTTCCTGACTGCCCACAAAAAGTATACTTTGTAAACAAGGGCTACTTAAATAATATGCAAAGTTCTCATTTATTTTCAGTGCTCTTATTAATTCAAATGTATTTTACAGAAAACGCAAAAACAATATTATTTCTTGAACTCGCTTGATAACAAAGTACGTATTTTTCAAATTTTATACATGAATAAAGGGTTAATTTCGGTTTGAAAAAAGTTTCTAATTTTGACATTTTTAAAGACCTTGAAATGCTCATCCATAATGCATCGTATACATCAATTTATTAACGTTGCATACAATGTATACAACATGATGCAAATCCATTAAAAATATTTTATGAGAAGAGTGTGTCCTCTTATTTATACCACAGAGAAATTTTCTATTTTTCACTACACAGAATGTATACAGCATGTAGTTTGGAAACCGTGAATTAAAATTTAACCATCGGTAGGGTTCAAAATTGTTCAGCAATTTAGAAAAGTTTTAGAAACCGAATGATACCCCTGTATCAAGTATGACATTTCAAAAGAACGTAATTTACTCTCAAAGGACTAAAAGAGGTAATATTTTCGTTCGTGTTTTCTGTAAAATATATTTGAATCGAAAAGCATCGAATCGAGAGCATCGAAAATCAATGAGAAAATTGCATACTACGTAAGTAGCAATTTATTTACAAAGTATAACTTTTGTGGGTGGTCGGGAATAAGCTCTTTTGGGATTGGGCTGCGCGATAACCAATACGGCTGACATTTAATGAGATATGGAACCTAATGAAAATTTCCATGGATATAACTTATTTGTCAAAACGTCAACACGTAAGGATTGAAAAGTCGATAAGATCATTAAAGCTCCTCAAAAACTAGACGTTTATCACGTCTGCACCCGGCAATGAAGGTTTCAGAGAAACGGATGTGAATCTCACCTCGGAACTTACAAAGACGACCGAAAGGAGCTGTCCTGGGACGTGGCCTTTCCAGAGACCGACAAGGCCCTCTTCCCGACTTATCCTATGCAAGGCCTGATACATGCTCTGATAATAGCCGCCATTTGTGCTTGATATCTTTTCAACTTGAAGCTACAAGCAAAGGGTAAAAGGAAAATGCTGCCTAGAAAAAATTTAACATGGACAGGCTCGAAGCCCAAAGCACTAAAAATAGGCTATTTGGTTGGGAAAAATAGAGTAGTGCGGTAAAACCGTAGCAGAGCGGAAAAAAGCAGTAGGGAAGCGGCTTTACTTTCTACTAACACCTGCAAACAATCATTTATAGCTGGCGGTAAATTGGACGATCAACCGCACACAGAAAGCAGCAATAAATGAATCGGCAATATCCGAGATAACCTAAGTTCAAAGGACTGCTCAACTAGGAAACTGTCGGTGGTTGTGAGTCTGTTACTTCGACATGCACCCTTGGCGATGAATTGAACCCTAAAACAACAGAGGAAGTCGGCGCCTATCAGAATTAGGTGGAACTGATATGAAGGACGAGGAAATTCTAATGAACTGTGATGAATGGCCTAAAAGAGTGCAGTACAGTTAGCAGTAAAATCTCTTCATCCAGTGTTCAGAGAAGGATCTCGTCAAGTTACCGATGATAACGTTTTTACGGAGGTCCTTGGTAACTGGGGCTCAATTTGGAAGTTCAAAGACTACCTCAACTTGCAGTCTCGCTTTGATAAATAGGGTTAGTGCTATTACTGCCTTTATAAATTAACGAAAACGGATATTTTTCCAGAATGCATGATGCTGGCGGAGGTTATAATGTTGCAGTACTGGTCATTTTCATCAGTTAACCTCGAGCTTCTTTCAATGTGCACAGTTAGAGGGCCCATAACGATAAACTTTGCCGATAATTTAACTACAGTAGGTGACCTAACTTATGCAATGCTTTCTGAAAATTTGATTGAAAAAGTAAGCGCTCAGTAAGTATTGCAATTTTTGTTTGTTGAGTGGTGTTGAGGCTCACTGCGTTTTGTTAAGGCATTTGACGAGTACCAACGCGGAAGTTGGCAGTTTTCTCCAGTCTTTGAGTAAGCTCAAATAACATGCGCTGCAGAAGATGAGAGTGGCCCAGAGGTTTTCCAGACCAAAGGGCAGTCCTCCATCTTCGAGTTAAGATAATATAAAGGGTATACATTTGCCCATTGCTAAGCACAGCACAAGTAAAACTTCTAAGTAAGATTCAGAAATCATCAGATAAAATATCCTGACACACCTGGAATCTTATTTTAAGGACATCTAACGGTTGCGTTATAGCACGGACGGTTATTCCAGACAACGATCCTGCAAGAGCATCATCGGAATGCCCACCCATGAGTAAGAGGTATAGGCTACACGGCTGTAATGTCCCTCTTTTATTTTGTCAGAAGGGCGTGATCGGTTCCGTCGGTATTCGGTTGTATCGTAGAGCCAAGTGCAGGTCTCCTGGGACGCTCAGTTTCTGCAAATAGGGTATTTATCATGAAGAAGAATAGCTATACAGTCAAATATATATATATATATATATATATATAAACGGAAAGTGGTTCTTCGGAAAAAAAATTGAGTTGTACTAGTGAATTTTCCAGCTGGTGAAACCAACTCATCGTCAGAAGAAATAAGATATAAGTGAGAGGGAGAGTGTTAGGGTCTCGTTTCAGACTCACCACCCCCGTCCAAATTTCACATCAACAACCGGGTGAGTGAAAAGGAGTGCAGTAGATACAACGCAAGTATACTCTCACTTTAATTCAAATCATGCGAAAATCACCGTTCATGCGCCACTCTACTGATGGAGCATATGCTATGCCTTGTTAAAAGTGATTTCGAACTGTCATGTTGGTATATGATAGCTGTGTTTGGGCCGAAGACCAAGTATCCCTTGCCTGCTTGTTAATCAAACTCGAATTACCATAAAGGCACAACGTGATCTCGCCCATTGGATAAGCCGCCTGCTTTGAGAACGGCCGACACTGACAATCGAAATCATGCGATATCTCTTGCTACCGCGCAAGTTGACCCATGCAATCTTTAACAGATCTTTGTCAATAACGTAGTATGGACGGAGTAAAAAGCGACGGCCTCGCGGGAAGTGTTGAAAGCGGTAAATGAAATCGATTATGGCTTACAGTTTACGGCGGATGGCACAGAAATTGCATTGACGTTTTGTTAGCAGAATAAATGGGATGCAACGTGCATCTGTCTGAGAAAGGACAGCACCAATCACAAAGACACTGGCGTGAGATTCGACGATGAAAGGTGGAGCATCGGGTCCTGCGCATCTGGAAGGGCGAAGATGGCTGCTGAACAGAAGAAGCTCTTGGGATATTAAATTCCCTGTCGCGTTCCTATGTCTGCTAAGAGTTCCTTTATTTGTCAGTGAGCTTGTGTATGAGTGAGGTGATGTGAAAAAAACTGCAGGCGTGAATCGTCTGTGGATGACGCAAGTCCGACGAAACCCTTGCGCGGAGGGTTGCTATATGACTGGTGATATCTTATGGCCAGGGAATAAGCCCCGGGTCTTTTTTCTGGGGTTGACAGTTGAACCCGTATTCTAGAAGACTAGTCACAAATAAGTGTTATGCTCCCTATGGTCCCATCGAACAAAATGCTATCGCATAATAAAAATACAAGAACGGAGAAACAGATGGCAGAAGACTTTTTCATAAGTCGTTGTAAAAGCCACAGCAGAAGTACACAGTGCAAACTGAAATGGTGGGCATTCAAAAAGATCCCGAAGTTCGGTGGGCACCATTTTAGGTAGAATGCGTCTTGTCAGTACCCTGGCTTGGTGTCCAAGGTGGAAATATCGCGTGTCGCCCCCAAGTGCCTAGTATATCGTCGATAAGTGTTGGGAAAATCAAGTAATGTGACTGCATTCGAACGCTGATAATCAACGCATAACTTGAATTAGCCATCCTTCTTGGAGACTAAGACGATAGATGATGCTCCTGGCAAAGGTAAAGGGTGAAGTATATCGGCCTAGAAGAACTCGCCCAAGATTCCAGCAACTTCGGAATGGTAGTTTAGAAGGATGCGTCTTGCATCCAATGTCGTTGGTATATAACCCTTAGATTTTCCTGAACCAGATATACGACGTCGTGATTGCCTTCGTCGCAATCTAACAAACAAAGATTGATAAACAATTTATCCCGATTACATTATTAAGACCCAAATCAAAATGTTTCTCACATTTTCCCGAGGTTAGGTGCATGTTCGGCCAAACAATCAGCCAAATTGATAAAGAAACCTATTTCGCTACCTCCACACTGCCCTTCCGTTGTTACAGTTATTGACCGAAGACATTGAGGTTAGCATACAGGGGAGCAAAATGAACAAGGTTGTTATTCACGTCATCACTTTCATCCAAACAACAGATATAAATAGGTAAACAGGTAGAAAAAAATAGTACTAAGAAGTTTTATATAAAGGGAAACTATCAAATGAAACAAAGAAAGTTTATAGTTGACGTCGATATGCTTGCTCAACAACAGATGAGTAATGCAGCGCTGTGGGCAGCTGCAGGATGACCATGAAAGAAATCGACGTAGAAAGAAAAAGACGACTTGCACGGGGTGAGTAAGCGGTAGAGAGACGTGGGCACGAGCTATTTTCAATGAAACTCAGATACACATGCTGCACCCGCGTGAAGTGACCGCCATTCAAAAAAATTTACTTAATACTTAGTCTGTTGAAAAAGTACAAAGGAAAAAACAATTTCAGTATATATTTTGAAGCGTGGTATTACCTGAAGCCAAAAGTATCGTAACAATAGAAGAGGTTCTGCTGTTTCAAGAAACCCAACCGATGTTAATTTTTTAGTATATTTGTCGATCGATGAGCACATAACAAGCAGTAGACAGCGTATCAAATAGCAAAAAATATAAATGAATATAAAGTATACGTTAATTCTTTGTTATTTTAATTGTTGTCTACTCTACAATAGCAAACCCTGTTTTGCTACATTTGTACGCAAGTTCACTGCGACAATGAGACAAACATAGACGCTCTCGACGTCAATACCCTCTCTAGAATTACCCCAAACATGCCCAGCAACCCCCGATTATGGTTAAGGCAGATGGAGGCCATCTGCTCAATTTTCGCTATCTTTAGAGGTGCCCCGGTTTAACGGGTGTGGGGGGGTACCTTTTCAAATAGTGGCAGAGAAAAATGTATGGGGAAAACGGCAAGGGTAAATTATTTTACAGACTTATTAAAAAAAACTTCCCCGGAGCACCAGGTTCCTGTAGTAGCGAAGAATCCTCTGTGTAAGATATATTTTATCTAGATAAAATATATAAAATAACGATGATCAGCTCGGAAACTGTTATTATTTCTTGTTGCTAAACTAATTCACGTGCGATCAGGCATGATTGAGAAAAATAGGTCGTCGCACTTGACTAAAACAGTTTGAGGAACGTGAATAAAACTAATAAAATTTTGATATCAAGCAGGGTTGAAATCAAAACACGCGCTGTCGCGAGTAAACGTTGTTTTATGTGCATTTATTTGGCACATTCAAACATGAGCAGATAAAAGATTATGTGTACAAGAAAATGCGAATACGAAAATTTGAATTGCACATAGACTTACCTTTTGTGTTTTTAAAACAGGATAACTATCTCGTTACACCATTATTTTGTGTAAATTTTCTGGACTATATTTTATCCATATTCGTATTATGTCATATCTTAGTATGTTGACTCGGTATGTTCTGCCTTTTTCTATACTTATCTAAAATGGTTCGTAGTTAATTTTTTTTAAAGATAAAGCCATGAACGCTTAAATATTGCATATGAATATTCAAATCGAATAATTATCGTACTGCAATGTTGATCGTAACGTGCACTTTTACTATTAATACGCTATCTGTAAGGCTAAAGCCAAGACGCCTCACGCAGTGAGGTAAATGTGAAAAAGAAAATCCTTGGCAGGCTAGTTTTTCGTGGCCAAGGAGAAGAAATAACCCAACTTGCAGAGCGCAGTCCCAAATACTGCATGAGGTATCCTAGATCTGTCTGTACTCAAGTGGAATTAGTTTAAACACATAGTTTCTAGTTGTTTGACAAGGTAAATAGATGCTTTAGGATAACCGTTGCGCACCCTCAAGCCATTTGCAACATCTTGTTCACCTTTTCAGCCACTTGTGCCATGCCTAAACTCCATATTCCTCGAGTGAA
This sequence comes from Schistocephalus solidus, assembly GCA_017591395.1. Taxonomy (NCBI): domain Eukaryota; kingdom Metazoa; phylum Platyhelminthes; class Cestoda; order Diphyllobothriidea; family Diphyllobothriidae; genus Schistocephalus; species Schistocephalus solidus. The sequence continues at coordinate 127,117 of WEDG01000160.1, forward strand.
CAGATAAAGGCTCCAGTTTTTCTCTAAATACTTTCGTATATACCTGTTATATTTATTTAAATGGCAACGAGAACGCCGGCAATTTTTTGACTGCCCCCACTCTTTCAGAGTTACTTTACCATAATGCCAGAAAGATGAATCCGAGGTCCATTTCTTCCTTTATATTTGACAAGCAATTTCTAGCAAGGAATTATATTTTGAGAATTTATGTCTGCGCTTCCCTTCTTCGCTTTCAGTTACAGCCTGACACACTTCTAAAAGTTATTCTTCCGCAACCATTTATCAAACCATTCATATGAGTGTTTTACACTTCAAACGAATTTCCTTCAATATTAATATATTTGACCACTTCTTACATTTGGAAATAATATGCAACCATGACTCCCAGCAGTCCAGTTCATTCCTTGAAGTTATTTACATCGAGCAAAATCAGTTATGGCCTGAGAATTGATTCTTGAGGTGCCACACACAGAACTGTCAGTATTTTTGAGTTCGCGTTGCCAATGTGCACCACCTGTAAACAGTGGACCTAGAATTTCCTTAGCCATTTAAGTAAATCCTTTTTATCCGATATTTCCGTACCTTTAAGTGTGACCGGGGTGTGTCTTTCACTTAACGAGATGAAAACATTGGTCAATTGAATAGAACATAATGGTGAAACGGGAGTAAGATTTAAGCCTAAGATGGAAATATTGTAAATCCATATTTTCAAACCGCAACACCGTGCCGTTTGATATTTTCTTATAGCTTATGCAGTCAAATGTCAGAGACTGCATTTTTGTCTGCATGCTCGAGCAGGACGTCGGGGGTATTACTGTCATTTTGCATCAACTGTTTCTGCAGCAAAGCTCGCTCTTTTTTCTGCTCTAACTGCTAACTATTCTCAAAGTTAGGGGATTTTCTCAAGAGAAAATACCTTTGGAGATGTATCATTTATCCGTTCATGCTATTAAGATTGCTATCGATGAGTCTGAAATTTTCCCTGCCCTTTACTTCAGCACTACAACTTTCAGCGAGTGGCTCTACCATGGAACTCACTTCCAAGTGAAATGCTGTCATAAAATACCGGGGATATATTCAAACGGCAGTTAGACTGCTGAATGTTTGATAACCGATGACTCTCACTGCAGAACTATCTTCAGCCAACCATTAGCTTTACTTCAGGATTTCAATTTATTTTTATTGTATCACTTCACGTTTGATATCAAACGCTTAGCTTTATTCTATGTTGTCCGTTTATACTTGCATTTATAATTTCGATTGTACATGAATAGAGTCCACAACGGGCTACGCCCGTAACCCCAAAATATACAAAAACACCTTCCTTTCTGTTAGCCCTTATGAACAGACCCTTGCGCCTCAGTAATACACTCAGTACCGTATCCTTCAATGCGAGTTTAGTCGAGAAAATATGACTGAGCTAAGAACTGCAGCATTTGGTTTGGATCCGCAGGTTTTGTAGATTATAGAATCTTCAAGTCACTCTCTAATTTCTGACTCGACGCTCACTATAGATAATTCTAGTTTATACCGACAAGACCACGCTGAAAAACTTGTTGGTGGTTGTCTTCTTTATATTAGAGCATCACTTGTATATGTCCAATCATTTGAGTATTTCTTCGTTTTCTAGAAATGTTTAATTCCCCTGAGTTATTCTCCCGCACTGCAAAAACGATGCTTGTCTCTGTTTGTAAGCCTTCTTGTTATCTCTGCAAGGAAAGTGATCTGCATATCATACTAAAATGTTCATACTTACGCAAAGAGGACACACAGCCTTGTACTTAAGCAACCCACTGATTTACAACATACAGCTATCGGAAACTCATTGCCCTGAGAGTGTTACCGGTTAGAGTGTTCGGACCACACTGTTCAGTGGCCATGTATGCATTCCTGGATACTGGATAAAACAATATCCTTATCTTATAAAACCTATTGAAACGCTTAGGCATTTGTGGCCGCCCATCAGTATTGTCAGTATCTACTGTCGTTCAAACAGTGGAAGTGAACTCCGAAATATTGGGTTTAAAGATAGGTGCGATAGAAGGGCATGACAGACTGGAAGTAAAAAAGGCCTGGTCCGTCAGCCATTTTCCTAATTCAAAGCGTTTTGCCTTAACTAGTAACCAGGTGGCGCATTGGGAATATATATTCGACATTGAACGCCCCTTTGTCGGCAGATCGAAGGTATCGATACTAATCAGAATAAATGTGCCTGCCACGCACTGGGTACTCGATCACCCGATACGGTGGACAGAAGGATCCCTGTGCTGTTTGGACCCATTTCGGTTGGGTACCCATGGGGTATCTACCCCATCACTCGGTAGTAAATCCGATAAAACCAGAAAAAGCTGAGAGTAGTGTTCGACTGCGCCAGCCAGTACAGGAGTTCATCGCTTAACCACCAATTACTGCAGGGGACCAGACCTGGCCAACAGTTTATGTGGAGTTTTAACTAGATTCCTTGAATTCCCGTATGTAGTGGTGGCAGACATAGAAGCTATGTTTCACCAGGTACAAGTTCGAAATTCTACACGTTAGTTTCTACGTTTTATGTGGTGGCCAAATGGTAACTTAGCAAACGATCCTGAGGCCTATCAAATGGCAGAACTAAACCTATCGTTAAATCGGATGAAAACGTCCCCGCAGCTTACTGTGCTAAGTACTTGCAGAGGTATTTCTACGTCGACGATTTTTTGATCAGTCACGACTCTGTGCAAGCTCTTAGGGATTTGGCTTCTAACCTGCGAACAGCCCTGCGAAATAATAGCTTCCGTCTAACTAAATGGCATAGTAACTCGGTTGAGACCCTAATAGATATCCCAGAGGAAGAGCAAGTCGACGGGTGGATGTGCCTCGATCTTAAACCAGCTGATACCCACAGAACACTAGGTGTCGACTTGAACAAAGCTACAGACACATTCATTTTCACAGTCAAGTGCCCTCTGGATACGGTTACCAGAAGGGCGATGCTCTTTATATGTCAACTCTCTATGATCCACTTGGGTTTGGGGCTCCCTTTCTGTTACCGGCCAAGTTACTGCTGCAGCAGTTGTGCCGATCGAACCTCAGATGTGACGATAAGATCGCCGACGAGTACGTGTGATAGTGGTTCACGTGGATAAAAGAATTTCGGGGCCTTTGCAATGTTCAAATCCGACGCTGCTTGCCCCCGACTGCTTTAGATACCGTTGAGCAGTATCAACTATAAGGTTTCGCGGACGCATCGAAGAGCAGGTATGGGGACCTTAGTCTACCATCATGCAATGACTAAAGACGGTAATACATGCAAAACATTTTGTTGGGGCAAATATCGTGTCACGCCTCTTAAGGTCCAAACCATACCACGGTTAGAGCTCACCACTACAAGTCTCGCCGCCAAACTAGTGAAACAGGCCGAGTTGGAACTAACACTACTTATCTCATCCAAGACCATCTGGACAGATTCCATGGTAGTCTTACAATTGATACGGAACAATACGTCATGTCTCGAAACATTTGTAGCTAACCGCATATCTACCCTTTTAGACTTATCAGACGCTTCACAATGGAGGTGCGTGAATTCCGAGAGCAACCCAACAGACGTAGCTTCAAGAGGCGTAGGTGGTGACAGGCTGGAAAAGAGTAAGTGGTTTTATGGGTCCCGCACTCCTGAGCAAGAAGTCTGACGAATGGCCCAAGGAACCAGATCAACGACCCGTCGCTGTTTCAAATAGGTGCGACGTTACCGTAAATACCTTCCTTGTTGAGGATCATTGGCTGACGAAGTTTTCGGGTTGTGTTAGCTGGGGAACACTTCTAGGGCATGTGGCTTGGCTGAGACGATTTGCATTTTTCCTAAAGAACAAAGTCTTGCATCGACCAAAACTCATGTGACAGAGCTAGAAGGTACCGAAAGCGATGTCTTTAGGTTGATTCAGAGGTAATTCTCCGAGAATGAGCTTAATTGCGTACAGAAAAATTAGCAAAACACAGATTTCAAGAAGTTATATGCGACCAACAGTCCACTGAATCACCTTTCACCATTCTTCGCTAACGGTTGATTAGAGTGGGAGGGCGACTTCAATACGCACCAATTATGGAGGAAACAAAACACCGAGTCATCCCAGCTCAAACGCATTTCCAATTCCGACTATTCGTAGAGCACGTCCACCAACTGAATGGTCATGTAGGGGTATCACACGTGAGGGCTATCCTACGAGAGAGATACTGGATGATTCGGTGCCAGGCACTCATCAAAAGAGTCATTGGATCTTTTTTGGGTTGAGGTCAGCACTCTTCACCCTGTCGATACTTGATGGCACCTTGGCTGCTTGCTCGACTGGAGCCATATAACCCGCACTTCATGTTAACAGGGGTTGACTACTTCGGATCATTTCTGGTGAAAATAGCCCGACCATCGGAAAATAGGTACCGTTGCCTGCTTACATGCCTCAGCATTCGCGCGATCCACATCAAGATAGTCTCAAAGATGGAGACTGATTCATTTCTGTGTGCTTTCAGTAGGTTTATTGCTCAGAGAGGTTGACCACGAAAACTTTACAGCGACAACGTACCCAACTTTAAGGGCGTTGAGAACGAATTGAAGAAATGACTGAAAACATGGAACCAGGACCAAGATGGATGCGTTTGGATCTTCACACCCCCGACTGCCAGTCATCGAGGAGGAGAAGGAAGCGCCTGATACGGTCTATCAGACGGATAGTACGTTCAACTTTAGGTTCACCAGTGGTCACAGGCGAGGTCTTCATAACGACAATAACCGAGACCGAAAAGATAACGAATAATCTGCCGCTGGTGAAGAACGGTACGGACCCGAACGAGGATGCTGTACTCACCTCTCAACACATTTGCTGAGCACACATGGGCTTACTTGGCCACATGCGAATCCATGCCAGCGGAATTCACGGTAATATCGACAGGCCAAGCCCACCCTACACATACGACAACTCTCCTATCTCCAACATTTCTAACTCCCCATCCACCAGCGGGCGAACACAAGCAGCATAACCACTGCAACTGACTTAACAGCTCTCAACCTAATTTGTCTATATTTTCATCGCGCACACACATCACGCATCGGCCTGATCGGTCCCTAGCGAAGCCATCGTGCAGACTGGCGAACTAGGGCCATGGGCACCAACATACACCCGCCAAACTCGCATCATCTGATCGAACTACCTACGCACACTCAGTCAACGTATAGGCCCACTCGGCCACATGCGCATTCATGAAAACCTGCAATAAAAAAGCGCCGATCAAACCACATAGCAGTACATCTTACCAGCATGCACACTCTACGCACAAACCCACCATATATTATCTCGTCCAGATACGGCAACAGCGTCTCACGAGATTAGGAAGCGTGTCCTTTGGCCGTCCATATGTTATCTGTGGCACTTTAATGCATGTGAGGTACGAGACCTCGACCCGTTTCATGTTAATAGCTGGTTTTTGACGGCACAGGTCGTAAGTTGCACATGTAGACGGGTTGCTCAACGCTGTCAGTAACTGCGTTGGACAGCATCTGTTCAGTTTTACTATGCGAAATAGCTGCTAACATCTTTGAACTCCCTATTTGTTACAAAAAGATCGACCAATCTGTAAATTGATGGTTGCACGGGAGAATGAGGTCAACTGCATTCAACGCATATGTTTCACTATCAACAACCTGATACGCTTGAGACTACCACGGTGCCCTAAAAGCCGTGACTGATAAAGTTGCCAACTGACGATTCAACTCAGATTTCCGTCAGCCAAATGCGCGTTTGTGGCCGACTTGTGGATTGAATCAACCTGCAATCACCCCTTCTTAACATGGCCTCTATGGCACCCTTTTGCAAGTTACAAAACCACTTCCTTTTTGTGAAAACCTGGTGCTTTTGAAGGGGCGCGCGTAATCATGCTGTTGAACCCTCTCAGCCAGCCATCCTAGAAGTCTTGATGAAGGAAGAGATAATGGTGGATGCTTCGTAAGTCTACTGACACTTTAACCTAAGGTAAGTGCATTTCACCGTGCTTGCGGTAACCGTGATGTGGCAGATATATTCAGTAACGACAGTGGAAAGCGCAAAAACAAAAGAACGATCTCCGAGGCAGGAGAGTAACAGTTCCATGCGCATGATATAAGAAGGGGAACCAGTTATATAAAATAGGGATTTATTTGCAGGTTTTTTTGAGCTGGCAACATCACATGAGCATCGTGGAGAGTTCCGGCTTTTCCACCGTTGTAAGGAACAGACGAGCCAAGAGCTGTGGAGCGGGGAGTTCGGATGTAATCAGTTGGTGTAGCTCGTCATCATTGCACAACGACTGGGGATAATCTGTCAGGCGAACACCGTCTCCGTGGCGCTACAGAGTAAATATTAATTGCTACTTAAAGCATATTAGTAGAGTTTATTTCAGTTTATTTAGGGCATAAACTGAGGGTAAAGGCATAAAATGCACATACGGTGAACTTCAAAAATTCGCCTGAATGCAGGCTGCAGCGCAGCTGCACCTTGTAGACGCCTGACTGCCTCATTACCAGATTGTAGCCAAAGAGAAGGCCACAGGCTTCGCGAAACTCGCTGCTCACAGAGGCAAACATTTGCATTGCCTTTTCACCACGCCATTTCTCCGCCGAAAGCTCCTTCTTCAGACCTTCCAGCAGACAGTGGGACGAAAATTGGGGTAATAAAACCTACCCTGCACACAAGTATTGGTAAACCATCAAGAAATCGAAACACATAAAAAAATTTCCAGACTTAGCGGTGGGGAAGATTAGTTCTCATTTTGAAGAATATGCGCATAACCACCAAAGCACAACGGTTAATCATTACGGTATGCGAGCAACAACTCTAAAAATTTAGAAATTAGCACTCAAGGAACCAGATATCGAAGCTTCCCAATCTCAGTAGCAAAATTCACCGAAGACAGGGTGCGTAAACTGCATGCCAGGAGGAACGAAAGAGAAGATGAACACCGAAGCTTCAAGAGACCAATTATAACTTTAACGCGAATTGGATTGTGGTGAAGGACGCCAGGGCTACACCCATATCACTTTCTCCCGATACCCTCGACGTTTCCAAGGCAACATGAATTCTGAGGACTTTAAGATGGGCACAGAGGCAGTGACTGGCAAATTCAAGTCAAAGCCGGCGCGTGACACATGCGTGTTAGTTCCTGCACACAAACCAGCATTTCTATTATATATCCAAGTAGTATGTTGCCAGTTGTTTCATGGAACAGGAGGAAGACATGGATGGCGGAGGACAACTTTACTGCAACAATTATTGTGGGTAAAGCAAAATGATTTTCCTTCTGCCCATGACGTCATATTCTTTGTCTGCCTAGCGTGTTTATTGGCCGACATCGTAACGCCAGCGTGGGCGGGTTACCGGCGCTGAAAAGCTGCGCATGACCAAATGGCTCGTTACAAGAGTTCAAAAGTTGATAAGGAAAGGCCCATTGTTTGCCGCACGGCAGGGTGATGCAGGGACGGCGAATTGCGGCCTGATTAGATTATAGTGCTTGGAGACTTGCAATGCATCTACCACACTCGCTCCTCCACCCCCAACTTGGCCCGGTGTAATGACCAAGTCAAGAAGACCAGACGCAGAAGAGGGCGCGGGTGGCTGACGCCATCCAATCTACTCTTAAGCGTACGGTCACACTTGGCTCGGATTCTATGCAGTGGGATTACCATAGAGGCTATAATAAGGAGCTATTACAGCCGGACTCTCAGTTCACCAGTTGGACCACTCCGCACAACACACATCGGAGTGACTGCGAAGTCTCTGTATAATTGTCCGTTTTCAACCTTCCAAGCCATGTCTTTTAGTGCACCATGATAGTTTCAAGCGCATCAGATTGTTTATACTGAACAAAATGTGCTGAGAAGTCGACCTCACTCTCTATTCCCATTCCCAGACACCAGTCACTGTCCGAGACGGTCAGTTAACTGGCGCGAGAAATGTGCTCAGCTGCTGATTTATTGAACGCCCTTGTCTGCGCGTACCACGTACACGACATGTCCCACTCTCCCCGCAAACACTCAGCCGACTGCGAGGTCCATGTTCAATCTCCACTTGTCAACCTTTCAAGTCACGGCGTTTAGCGCACCATGATGGTCTCCGGCTCGGAACACACGTGCAGGTAGCGTGCTAATTGCTCATTCACACACGAATGACTTGCAGCATGATGGTGGTTTCCTGCTAAGCGTGAAAACCGGAAGCCCCGATTTCTGGGTCGGGGGTAGGGGTAACCCGACCGGAAGTTAAGGTGTACGCCAGGGTGATAAACGTAACACCAAAATGAGCTGCTCCGTTTCAGTAGGCTTTAAGGCGGTGGGGGAGGGAGGGGTGGGGTGGGCGCACATGAAAGGAGTTTGACTTAATCAGGACGCTGATATACGGCAGAGAAAAGAAGGTAGAGTAGGGGGATCGATCAAACTCGGATGAAGTGCATTTCTTTCTCACTGAAGTAAATATGAGGCGGCATAAGCTATCACAATGTGCCGATTCAGATCGAGGGTCAGATTGCAACTGCGCCTTCTTAACGAGGCTCTTATGGCAGCTGCCTTCCAGTAGCTGCTAAGTTCGGTTTGTATGCGAAGACTAGAAAGTAGAATAAAATGACCAACAAAGACAAGGGAGACTGGAATGGACATTTCTGGCTCATTCGTCGTCATTAGTCAGCCCCGAGGTGGTGCTTGAGAGTGAGCCCTAAGGCCAAACGAGACGAGTGAGTCCTTTAACCGATCGGTGAGTGCCAACTTAGACTAGCAAGTGTTCAGAACGTGCAGACGTCGGCTTGGCTCTGTCAGTTATTGTCTTCATGCCCATAAATGGAACATGGAATATGTGGGAAAGGGGTTTGAGGTGGATGCTTCGAAAGTTTTCTTCATTATATGGCCTATTTACGCGCCGCAAGTTACAGCCCAGGCAGTGCTGTTTTCTTCGCTGTTTATGATGGACAAACTACGACATAATCCGAATTCCATACGAAATGTGTCGGATAGCGTGCCCCGTATACTGGCCATGCGCCTGCCATACTGTGGGGCACACGGTAGACAGCCTCGTTAGCGATGGTCCGGAAGTATGAAGAAGTTTTACATCGCCAGTAAAAACTTTTTCGCTTAACAGACCAAAGCTAAAATGAGTATGTGTGGGTAGGCCACTTAACCCGAAAAGAAACGCTGGTGAGAAAAGTACAGTTTCCTGAGTCCAGTTGGGCGCTGTGACACTTACGTTTTATTTCAGAGAGCGGATCTGGGTGATCTTTGAGGGCCTCCTGAACCGCCATTGTAACATTACCACAATTATGTGCGTCAGCGGTGACCGACCTTTTCTCGTACAGCCTCGAAAGACGGTCCTGTAGAATCTGAAATAAAAAAGCGATTTCCATACTAATTAATAATAATATAGTCGGTGGAGGTAGCAGCAGCATAATCATCCTCATGAAAAAGGTCACAACCGCCACCACAACAAACATTGATAATTCTTCCTGGCGGAATAAACAAAAATCCCCAGTCTGGGATGGGGAGTGGCAAATTGCGCATTAACCGAAATTGCTGTTAGGGGGATAAGGAACAATCATACCGCCGTCCTACGGATTTGCTTACATGCTGTGGGCGTGCTAATGTCGCACCAGTTCCCGACAGGACTGGAGGTCTACCCAGCCAATCAGATGAGTCCCAAACTCCAGCGGAGGTGCTAACCACTCAAGGACACTAACTGATTGGTCGACTTTCAGTCCGACCATGGGCACTCGCGTATGACCCTTTTTGCCCTTGCAAGTGCTTAAACCAAAGTCACAACAATGACTGCCTTTTTGATGCCGTAGGGTAGTTAGTACAACCAGTGAAATTTTTACTAACATAGCAGCCGCCACCACCAGCGCAGACACTATCTGCTCGGATATAGACTCCGTTGAAATTGCAAACCTGTCTGGGGAATACGCTTCTGGCGCACCGAAAGTGCCTTGATGAATATGTACGTGAAAAGCCCCTGTTGACTGCACAGTGACATGGAATGGAAACACAAAACGACATTTAATCGAGGGAGCCATTTTTGTTGTAGATGACATTGTGAAACATTAGAACCCCATCCGACTGTTCGACCGTCGTAGTCCGACGATTTCCACCGTATGCTCCCGTAGGAGAAAGTGGGGCGGGGACGAGTAACTTACGCGTGATTTGGTTTAAAGTGATAGTAGACTTGCGCTACATCTACCGCACTCTCCTCCTCCCCACCTGAGCCCGGTGTCGAACCAGAGTCAAAGAAGACCGGAGGCGGGAGAAAGGACGCAGGTGGCTGGCACAGCTGGGTCCCCCTAAGTCTAGCCGCCCCTAGGCGTGCCACCACACCCTCCGTGTTCGGCATTTGTTATGGGAACGCAACCCGAATAACGCCTGCCGTGCCCTAATGTGGCCCCGTGTTGGTCCAACGCATCTACCACGTGGCCCGTTTAGGGGGCACAAAGAACCCCATCCAAAAGGTGGGGTCAGTGACTAACATGCTGCTCCCAACTTAAGGTCAGACAGTGCTATTCTGAGGGAGGATAACAGTTAGACATCTTCTGGACAAAAAGAGGGAAAAAGGCAGAGGATGCTGTAACTCTTGCCTGCTACTGACAAGAGCAACTAAGAGCGGGGCAAAGATCATGAAGGAGACTAAGGTTATTCCCCCCCTCGAGTCCGGTCTTCCGGACAGTTAGGGGACGAAAGGTAACAGATGGAGATGGGGCCCCTCCGAGGAGGATAAGCAAGGGGCTGAAAGGAATCAGTGGGCAGACTAACTTCTTGAAAGAAGAAAGAAGAAGAAGAAGAAGAAGAAAGGCCAAAAATTGCACTTAGGCATTATCTTATTCAAAGCACACCAATGACCAGTGGAAACTCGAGGCGTGTAATTTAAACACTATTAAAAAACTGGTTGGCTCATTAGCCTAATCACAGGCAGCCAGCAAACTTAAACTAATGTAAACAACCAAAGCACCAATAAAAGGTAAAATTCATCTATCAGAAACAAAACAGAACCAAAAAGTGATACAAAAATGCAAATAATGGAAAGATGTCTAGAAAGTCATTCAAAAAGCAGTAAATACAGTTCCAATAGTCAAATTTGAGCCGTTACACTTCTTAGTGAGCTGAACATTGTAAAATTTACCTTACATATCATTTTGCGTCATCTATGAATTGGAAGGCAGCACAGTTCCTGATGCTTGTCTTAGTGGGCTAATCCTAAAACGCTCATTTTAACCTTGACCCATAAAATCAAGCTCTAAAACCCAAAGTCGTTTAACCTTGGGCTTAAAAGCCTAACCCTGACCGTAAATGCCTAAAACTAACACATATAATCCTAACCCGAAGCACAAATGCTCAGCCGTAACCCCAATCCCCGTAAACATAACACTCTAAGCCGAGATGCGCCAATTCCTAATGATAAATCAGAAGAGGGAAGAGGGTGGTGAAGTGCGGGTTTTTACTGCAAACCGTCACTCACTGTCTTTTCGTGTGAAACCCTAGACTAACATCCTATTAAAATGATATTTAGTATTTTATTTCGACAAATGAGAAGACCGTGTGGGGCCACACATCCAATTGTCGCTCAGAAAGTTCAGATCAAATACGTACCGAGACTCTCTGCTTCCGGGTTCTGCTCCTTGCGAAGGGGTGACTAACTCCTCCTTGAGGTTGTTTACAGCATTGTCGGCAGGGTTAGAGACGAGATGGAGAACCCGCGTCTCATCGGGGTTGAATGCCCCCTGCGGAAGAGAGAGGGTTAGATAGCTAAAGTGGAAACGAGTGGATGAGTTGAGAACGGATACATGACAGGGGAAAACACTTCTGTATCTCAACTCGTGGGGAGTAAAAGGGTAGGATGGTAAGGACCAATAAAATAATTCATCTACAATCAATCACACATTGACCACAGTGAGACAGATACGACTAGCAGGACAGTTTTTAACCGTGCATTGAAGTAAAGTCAGTCCTCAAGAAGTGAAGTCAAGTGACCTAAACAAGTGAGTCAAAAAAGTGACAAGGATACTTCGTTTGCTATCTTTTGTGTAGATAGCGTGATCCATCGATCAGTTCTGAATGCTGAAATACAGAAAGGTTGAGTGGCTAATTTCTGCTGTTAAAATGTTGTTGATTCCAATCAACGAACGAGCCATGCGATGGTATTCGTCGAGATATCTAGTTGCCGAAGGGAAAGAAATGGGACGAGTGCGCACCCCCGACCCAGAGTACCAAAGACGGTCGCATTGTGAAGATCAATATCCAACATGGGGAGGTGACGCGCGTAAATGCCAGGAGTTGTGGGTACAGCTGGCTGACTGGCTCAGCAAGCAAATCGCAGAAGCAGCAATTCTGTTCCTCTTGTCGTCAACAATGAACAGAGCAGAATTACATCCTAAAGGAACTGTTCGCTAAGAAACTTGAGATCCTGTTGCTGGTCTGTTCTGCCAAAAGTAGGACGCATTTCAGGAGCAAGTATCCCGTCGTGGGATGCACAGATCCACTCAGATTTTTAGGATGGGAAATAAGCAGTTCCGTTTGGAGGTGGAGTTGAAGTCAACTGCCTACGTAAGGCATTTTGACTAGAAATGAATAATTGAGAAGTGTTTACCGACCAAGGTAGATGAGGCTGGAATGGTCAACTGTGTCTGTCTGACCGTCAGTAACCAATGACTCAGCGCATCCTACATCCCATGAGATCCCAAACTCGAGTCAGTTGACACTCGAACAACATCCGTTCCATACTGCGCTAAGCGGACTCGCATCATTTCGGCTGAGAGTCTGGAAGATTTAGTCCACTCAGATTCATTCAGATTGTGGGACGAGAACACGAGTGGTGCTTTTAGGTTCCATTTCAGTTCCTGACAATCGAGGCTGCGAAGCGTTGCTGATGATCCGATAAAATGTGCGTCATGCCTACCTAAAGTCAAATGAGGTAAGGCACGTTATCTTCTAACAAAACGTTCGCATAGTCTATCCTTACCAGCTCATTTCCAGCCCTACAGTCGGGATGTGAGCGTTGCTCGATACTCAACTGACTTGGGGTTTGGAGAGCTCGGATATGAATTTTACAAGTTGCTGACGGCAAAGTGGAAACCAGAAGTGCCTATTCCAGTCTCAGTCCCGTTTTTTGCCGGTAAAGCACTTCTCAATGCACTGTCTCTCCCTGGGAGAATTATAATTTATTACGTTAAAAGTACATACGGCAGCTGCAAGGACTGCAGGTATGATAGCTTTGCTGCAGACGTGGCGCAGTTGTGCTAAACATAATTTATGCAAAGCATATCTAACGCAGATCGATGGAAGCCTGCAGACACATTGTACATGAATAATAAGCGGAGAAATGGAAGCACTGAAGACGAAAGAGATATTGGTCCAAATTCGGCCAAATGCGCTGACTATCAATCAGTGGTGAGAGTGTTTGCTTAAAAGGGACAGAACTAATGAAAATGACCATTTATACTGCCTTTGCTGTCGTTCCGGTATGCACTAAAGGCCGAGGCCAGTTAGCTGGTCACTATGCAATGGACTCATGTGTCGTGTCGGCCCGCATATGCACGATCACATGGGGTTGGTCGATGAAGGCCAGATGGATTGGGGCGGACCACAGGAAGGAGTCTTAAACCTGCGAGGCTCGCGTACACTCGTTCTCCAATTCTGCACGTTCCCTGGTTCCATTTGGTGTGCATTGGCTACCCTCAAGAAGCTCAGCAGTATTTCTGCTAAAAGGGAGAAGACACAAAGTATAACTCTTAGAAGTCCCAGAATTAAAGCGCATCCCGCTTTTATGGTGAGTTCAGGGATAAAATTGACAAGACTTTGGAAAGGGAAGGAGGGAAGCTTTTTGTTGCCACACGAAAGAATGTATTGGTCAGGGCGGGGTTGAAAGAATAAGCAAAGCATGCACTCAAAAGTAAGGGTGTTCAGTTCCGTTTTATTTTGACCGGAAAATATAGGCATTTGCCTTTTGAACGCCGATACTTAGACGCTACGAGACGCCAACAGCACAACAGCGAGTTTTGGTCCATAACAATCTTTCCACAGCCATTCGGTATTCAGTCTGGTGTTCGATAAGGGTATATCCCTGTCGCCCATTCTGTCAGCTACGCTATCGACTAGATTCTTTGGAAGGTCCTACATGGAAGCCGGACGGTGTTAGCTGTCATTCCGGACGCTGGCTGACTGATCTGGAGCTACGCCGATGATATCGCCTTACTAGCTTCAAGCTTTGGTGATCTACGGTCTATGGTACATCGCGGGTGAGTGACGTCGCTAAGTCTGTAAGCTTGTCCATAAACGACGGAAAGGTAAAGGTGTTCTCAAGCTGCGTCCTGCCCAGGAGAAGGCACCTCTCGAGATTGATGGCTGTCCACTCGAAGAGGTAGACAGTCTCAAATACCTCAGAACCAAGGTTGTTGCCGAATGGACAGAGTAAGGATGACATTGTCTCCTAATCGACGCTGCTCTTCGGAACTTGCTCACCAAACCTTACAAAGTCGCCTGGGACCCGACGCAACGTTTCTATCGAAGATTCGCGTGTATCGTGCGTCCGTCTGGTCTTCCCTTCTCTACGGTTTTGAACGCTGGGCTATAGGCGCGGAAGTTGAATGAAACTGCCGGTATTTGACCCCGCTGCTTCGAGTGGGGAGTACACCAACTTCGTCTCAAATGGGACAGTCTACACTCGCCGCAACGGCATGCAGGATATCTCAAAATCCAGAACGACGACGGCTGGGGTGGTTTGGGCGTAAAACCTGGCTCGACACGGTTCGACTAGAACATGGAAGTTATTTTGGACTGGCCTTCGATATTCGGCGTCCGTCGTTGGCGATGAGAATAGATTGAGCTTTCAAGGTCTGCTGTCGCGGATCGTCACGCGTGGAAGGCACAATCCATACATCATCAGAGGCCGGCTAGATCAGACAGGATCGCAGCCGTAATAAGAAAGATGCGCAGCGATCTTGCAGGCGGTGTGAAACAAACACATTTTAAGGCCGACATCCTGTTTTAGCTTATATATCGTGTTATTATGCTGCAACTCAACAAATATGTCATTTCTACTCTAAAGCACATTTTAGAACTGTGGTTATTATTTCCTGAAATATCTCATATTCTGTAAAGCAGACCAAATTAAATGTAAGGGCACGCTTATCTTTTAAATCCCCTTTGATTGTTCAGTAATATTTTTATAGTAGAGACTTCAAACGGGTTTTTCAATATCAAAATTTAGAAATAAATCTAACAAAAAGTAAACTCTGTGATATTTACCAAAAAATACAAAGATTAATAATCTAAACTCCGATTTTAACGTTGCCTACAAAAAGGCTTTGACGAAGTACCGCTACTGTTGATGGAAGCAGGAAGAAAGATGGCCCAAGGATTACTCGCAAGGTCCGGAAGCACAAGCAATTAACGATATTCGTGTTTTCTTTAAGAATTATATTTCAAGTAATCCATAAGCATAGTCTGG
Source organism: Schistocephalus solidus (assembly GCA_017591395.1). NCBI lineage: Eukaryota > Metazoa > Platyhelminthes > Cestoda > Diphyllobothriidea > Diphyllobothriidae > Schistocephalus > Schistocephalus solidus. The sequence goes on from WEDG01000160.1 coordinate 142,584, forward strand.
TTCACAAAGCTCGGTCCTTCATGATAATAAGAAGTTCAATTATAAAACATGCGGTCCTGCACTAAATTCGTGTCTTAAACTGACCCTAACAAAAACTGGTTTGATTAGGTAACTTACTTTGCTTGTTTCACACGTAAGGCAATGAGTTTTTAAGTGCGTATTGATTGACGAATTTCTGTTTTTCATGGAAGCGGGCGCATAGGGGGCGCAAGCATTCATGTGAATAGCGAAGGGTTATGGGGAAAATACTCAGAAGATCGGATTGTATTATACTGCAGGACTTGGCCAAATTACCGTTTTTCACCATTTGAAAAGTAGCAAGTCATGAGGACAAGCTCCTTTTCAAGTTGAGAGTTTTGAGTGTTTATTATTTTTTTTTGAAGTGGTCTCCGGAATAGGAGGCTTAACCCCTAATGGTGGTTCTACTCCTGACGCACACGCGCACCAATGGCAGTCTGAATCTTGGTCATTCAAGGTTATCCAAACTGGCCAATCAACGCCAAGTCTAACTCAGACATATCTACATGCATATGCCATTCAATAAAAATTGACCTGGGCAGCTGTCACGGTCGTGCGTCCAAATTATTACGTTAGTGTCTGCCAAAGCCTTACTAAATTAAGTCAGCCGCCTTAACCCCAACCATAGTGCATCGTATTTGTGTCCATTTTTGCTCAAGGCTTCCATGTAAATAACGCAGTTCTCAAGATAAGGGTGTCATTTAATTATTTTATTTAAGACCACTTCCTCATAAGAAGGTATTATAAAACCAATTCCTCGTGGTCCTCCTTTTTTGCTTTCACTTGAAAGAAATAAAGTTGAGGCAGCTTAACTTTCTTGGTGCTTGAATGGCTTTCGCACCTCTTGCTTCAAAAACGGGGCTTGTATTTGCTTCTATAGTTAACATATTGGGGTTGGCACAGCTGAGTATGAGTGCAACTGAATGAAAAATGCATATTGCTGTCGGGTTCACGCACCCTCGGTGTTTGGCTGCCGTTTTGCACACGTGCGTGTGAGTTACAGCCTAGGGCTCCTTGGTGTAGATCAATGTGCATCACAAGATCCGTTGAGTGCAAATGCTGCGTTTTTTGAGCTAAGTTATAATTAGACGCCACACGTTTCACATCACTTACGCAACTAACAGCTGAATTTAATGGGCTTCTTACGTTTTGATAGTTTCATTCATGAAATGTACAACTACTGTTCCACAAACTCAGCTCCCCATCATCCAAAAAACATGTTTCAGTGCCCACACATGACCGCAACACAAGCGACTATCTCTATGTCAATTGAGCATGACTTCAAAACCCCAGCTGCAGTCAAAATATCTCAAAATCAGCAACAGCTTCAGTGTCATAAACGTGAGAACGGGTTTTGGTTAGGATTAAAATATCTGGGCTTCTAGCTCAGTATTTTCAGCCTTATGATCATTAAAATGGTACAAAAACCAAACCCTGAAATCCACTTCACAGGAAGACCACCCCGTGATAATGAAGCTGTGTGGTGATGGACAACGGCTTACGTATTCTAAAGCGTACTGAGAGAATTCGCGCCACCATCAGGCATATCTAGATCCCGGAGCGTGATATTGTGGAAAAACACGAGAAAGACTGTTATGAGCCATCTATATTACTACAACCAATATCATTGGACATGTATCTCAATATCAACGGAAGCAGTTTAGAAATATAACCACTGAAATCCCAAATATGCTGCCAATGTGGGGACAAGTTCACAAAGCCTGCAAATGAAAAGAAAAAATTCTTTGTCTCCGCGCAGAAGTCCATTGCAGGTGGTCTACGGGTGGCCCTAAATAAGTAGAAATTCCTGGGTTGGCAAGTCACTTGAGCCATTTAAACTGCGCTCGTTTTCCGTTTACACGGAATATTTCTGCTCTCAGAGAAGTTGTATGATATAGTGCGGAGGAGTAATTAGCTTAAGAGCTCCAATCCAACTGTCAGGAGACAATAAACAGATTTGTTCTTTTGTCTTCGAAATTTGTGAGGTTAATTCTAAAATCTAAAGCGATTTCATTAAAAATGCTTGATTAAATGAAAATTCAGTTTTTAAACATTGTTCGCCTCTACGAGTGTTAATTAAACCAGAAACATACTAAAGCAAAGTAACGCCCCAAATAGACTGAAACCGTCATGGCATCTGCAATGCTGAAGGAAATACAATTATTAGTAGTTACTAGTAGTTAGTTAGTAGGCGACCCCGCAGGGCTTATGTTGATAGTTTTATCGATTTTCTCAAAAAGGATCCAAAATAGACACTGCAGTGGGCTTTTAAAAATTGACTCTAATGTCTCAGCATTAATCAATAAAAGCTACACTTCTTAGCCCTGAATGGCAGACAAAAAGACTACCATCATATTTAGAGCCGTAAACATTGCAGCTAACCGTGCAATGGGATTCAAGGTGTAGCGGCATGTATGTCGTAATCTAAACGAGCTCAGAAATGTTCTTTTCAGACACCTTAGCATTGACACCTACGTAAACAGTCCGAAATAATTCACCGATCCCCAAAATGCTAAAAATAATTTAAAAGCCACATTTTTGTAATATAGTTGATTTTGGTTTCTTAAACCATGTTGACCTTGTTAGACATCTCATCGATCATAACACGTCCGAGATTTAATGTTAATAACGGAAATTCTCCAGAAATGTAAATACGGTACTTCAGTCATCGTGAACGATGGGGTGCATGGTGCACCAAGAGCAAGGTCGGTGCAGGAAGATGAGTTGCATGTGAATTAAGTTTATGGTGTCGATGACTTGCACGCATCTACTGCACTCTCTCCTCCAAGATCACCTGCCTCCATTGAAAGAACAATGTCTAAGCCACCAGGGCTGGAATCGGGCGCAGTTATTAAAAAACATGAATAACCTGTCTACGCGTATCACCCACGACCCGGATACCACAACCTTAGCCAGTTTTTCTATAAAATTGTTGTAGAGATTACTTTCTTTAAAGAGTTATAACGGTAGGAAGTAACTTCTGGGTTTGCCTCTCAGTTATCTATCCTTTCAACCTCAAATACGCAAACTCTACTCCCTGGGATCAAGTATTTCCGTCAGGTTAGGACTTTAAGCGTGGCGGGATTCATCTAGAAACGTCAGATTTACCATAGTCTGGAATGCGTTGAGGTGCCATGGAGGTTTATTTCCCACTGTCCACCTTACTTAATCTTTAAATTCCCATACATCACTCGGATATCTGAGCCTGGTAACAGCCTTTCCGCTTATTGCAGGCCCCCACTAGCTGTTTTAGAGGTCAGAGCAGCCATTGTGAGACGTGTATCGATTTGCTACCAGAAGCACCGTAAACTAGCTTTTAGATTCCTTTAATTGCTCCACAATTTTCAACCACGGCGTTAGAAACTAATTTTTCAGCTTGGATTAAAGCCGTAGGTTACATATTTTGAAGCTTTTTCCGGGTGTCTAGGATGAAGCACACGGTAGGAAAACTTGTGTCTTTCGAAGGCCAACGGCCAACACCTATAAACTTGCGCGCTCCTCCATGCTGGTATGCACTTTTGATGAGCTTTGGCAATAGGAATGCTATTTATTCCTGCAGCTGATCCGAAGCTTAAATGATAAGCCAACTTGACGCCTGCCCTGCAGCTCGTAGAGCTTAATACTGCCGGCAAAGACAAGAGAGACTGGAATGACCATTTCTGGCTTGTAAGTCGTCATCAGCCAGTCATGCCACACCTTAGGTTGTTCACCACCCGAGAATCGGACCTGCAACTCGTTGATCAAAACGTTCAACTCTCCAAATATTGAGCCACATACTCGTTTGCCAGACTATGCATGGCTGCTGGCTGACCTCAAGAGTGAGCCACGAGGAAGGGTGGAACGAGTGAGTTCCGTTAGCGATTGGTGAGTGTTCATCAACGAACGAATCAGAAGCTAACCCAATTAAGACTTCCGCAAGATGTTAAGTCATTCCGACCTCCAACACCATAAGACTCAGATTTTGGGGACCGAGATGTGCTCAATGCCAATTATCACCACATTTAAACGCATCATCGGATAGCCATCTCGATGCGTGTGATGATCAACCGGCGCTTTCAGGTAGAACGTCATCGTGGATGACCTTGCTCCACGACTTGCTCAGGACTGGGTAGTTTCGGTGGGTTGTTTAGTAGATCGCACAGGACCTACTTAGGGATGCTTCTCAGCGAATTTATTGGCAGATGATTTCAGCGAAGGTGGTCAAATCCTTTTAGACGTGTAAAGGCTGTGCCTCACTTTGTACCTGGGCTTATTTTTCCGTTTTTACTCCTTTCAATTGCTTGCCACATAAAGCTACGTTCTGCATTCATATTCTGATCCCGTCCGTCCGCGCTCAGTAGTGTTAGCATCATGTGGTAAGGTACAGAAAGTTGTGCCTGTATACATTTGTTCTGAGCACCCGTTAAAGTATCTGCAATATCTGCGGTGGTTGCACAGAATAAAAGGCTACTCACATACTTGAGAGAGAGAGAGCTACGCTTTATTTTGAAAGTAAAATTCCAAACATTTCAGCAAAAAAGGTCCTCCATTCACCGTGAAGAATCGTCCTTGAATGTGTCTCAAAATATCGATCAATTTTGACTTGCTTCAAAATAATGCCAGCGTCGTGCGCTGATGACCTAATTTTTGTTGTTCGAATAAACAAAAAGTGTTAAAATGCAAGTATATAAAGGGTGAAATATGTCAATCGACGTACAAATAAGAAGATTGACATGCGAATGGAGCGCAGAAAAGATGGCAGCAGAGACCGAATCACACGCAACCAAAATTCTGGCGAGTGCTTCCTCGCTCGAAGGACTTCGTAGAAGCCAACACCTAAGGCAGACGTTGCTTCAGTTGTGGGCAATATGACTGAGATAATCTTCCGCATGCGGATTCCTTTAAACCCCGCAACGGTCCTAAGGCATTTAGCCTTCAGGTAGCTGCTCTTTCAACATAAATCGGCCGCATCTTTAGGTTTGATAAGGAAAAACTTTCTAAAAGGCGGTCAAATGTGTCAGAGGACAGCGGCGTGAGTCACGGATTTCTGGCGTGCAGTTCATTTAAAACCCCACGGAGATTTCGCATCCATATCCTGTTTTGTAGCCTTGACTAAGCAGAAAGGCGCGTGATCAACAGTTTGAGTGAGAGCAAACTAAATTGCGCTGTAGTCATGGCACCAGAATCCAGCAATAGTCGTGAAATTGCAGCAATTATCTACTTTGATTACGGACGTTCCGGTCATCAGCACATCAAAATGAACCAAACGATGCACGCATATGCTAAAAGGTACCTTATGCAAGTGCTTACGTATAAACCACGTTATATAAATATTGCATTATTTATGCTCTTCACTGAACTTCACCTACGCCTTTTTTTGAAGTTGGGTTCATGCGATAATCCGAATCGCCAGACGAATCAAACAATTGTTTCAGTGACTGCATCCTTTTCTGAGATAGCAGATCATGTTGGTATATTTCCATCCCCGTAGGAAAAACTGGCGGTAAAAGTGCACCTAGTATGAACCTTGATTTTTAAATAAGATCAGACGGGGTAAAGAACTTCTGCGGAATTCGGTGTAACAGCTAAAACAGTCAGAATGAAGGTTCTTACATCAGAAACTAGCAACGAATGATGAAGACGCTGGAGTGGTTGAACAGAAGCCACCACTTAAGCACCAAAACTTCCTTATGACAACAGTACCTCCGAGCAGATATCAGTTTCATCTAGGTTAGATCTGTTCTGTCCCTTCTGTGACATTTTAATAATGCAGTGGAGCCTATATCGTGTGTGAGGCACGTGTAAACAGAAGAAGGCCTAGCGTTGTGGGCCTGCGCTAGATGCCACAATAGTTTAACTTATAAACAGGCTAGTCGTCGATACTGCATACATTACACGCAGCGCATGTTAGACATGATCCTGCTTCACCTACTGTTACTGCCAATAAAATAGCGAATCGATAAAAAATCGAAAAGGGCTGCTGTCTTTAGTTGAAGCAGAAGAGAATCAATGAGTTTTATAGTCACTTTTCTCCGCAGTTTATAACCTACAATAAATTGCATAGGGTTCATTGAAAGTTCAGATTGTGCATATATCGTATCTGAGCACGGATGGCGCAAAGGACTGCTATTTAAAGTCCTCAAGTCATTACTGTTAAAGCCACTACAATGATGTTCGATCAGCTGAGATACATGCTGACGACTACATAAACCTTAAAGCTTGAACTGGGCCCCTGTGATGTAGGAATATGTTGCAGCTGTTGCCTAAATGAGGAAATGCGTCGTTAAACGTTAACGCCTAACCAACCTAGTAATTATCTTTTATTACGCCATCAACACGAGTTCTGTTAATCGATCCTTGCGCTAAGTGCAACCATCGAAAACGAAACACTCCAATGCTGCGAATACGTCTAGTGTACCTTGAGATCTGCGCGCCTGTGGAGGTGTCGGCATGATCAGGCTTCAGATAAATATGACAGAGTTTCGTCTTGCCGCGAATGAAAGCGTCTACGTGCTGCGAATCTCAGCATTACTCACCTAGCAAGTCTAATAACTCTTTTATGCTTAATAGATCAATCAAATAATTTTAGAAATTTTTATTTGAGACACTTTTACTGAGTTATCTTTTTTTAAAAAAATCACGTTTTTATTTCCTTTCAGCAGAGTTGTTGTCATAATATGTGCTGTCTTATTCGATCCGTTTTAAAATGCACCATTGCGACGATCAACGGTGTCCTGGCCGTAAGTATTATAGTGTTTCTACTGACTGTTATTTGTCTTAAAATAAATAAGTTAAACGATAGTAAAGGGCAGCACTGAGCGTTCATTAATTCCAGCTCTATGTCTCCTGCCATACAAATGAATTGCATCCCCAATAGCAGGGGTTTACATCCCTAACTTATCGCAGACATTTTCAAGATTCATAAGCACGAGGTAGAAAACAAACATCATAACTTTAAGTAATAATTTCTCCCTTTGAAGTATCAGAAAGCAGAATTTTGTGAGTTGCCCTGCAGAACCCCTTGGTAGTAGTATTTGTTGCGCACGTGTTTATCGCCACTATGCTTACCGTCTGAAATTCATACTTAGGTTGCTTTCCTGGTGGTGGCGTTGCTTGGAGCCCTTCTAAAGTTTGCCCCACAGGTTTATGAGAAACTTCTTTCAATGCTTCTCGAAAAGGTGAAACAAGAGGAGGTTAAACAGATTATGACATTCATTGGAGCAAATGCGAGTACGTTTTGGTACAAATAGCAGTCCGTTGTTGTATCTTGAAAATTTACGTGCGGTGGTGCTTCCATGCTATGAGCCTTTGCCTCTGTAAAGTTTCTTTCTTAATTTCCAGCAAGGTAATGGTTGAATGAATATCCCAAAAGACAAAGTGCGTCCATTTTACATAACTGCAATCACAAAAGCGATAATTGTTTCTAGAGAGTGCTGCGGGTGCATGAGACCGTGATAAAAATGCTGCTAAAAACAAAAACTTTTGAAAGCTGGCATAGGCAAAAACGTCACAATCTTGAACTCCTGATATGTGTAAGCGTTTTATATAAATAGTCCTATTTGTGGTGTTTACAAAATAGCACGTGTCCACGCCGTGAAAGCATATTCTACTCGCCCAATTTGAAGCCTTTCCATTGACCTCCCACTTGTAGTTTGTCCTTGCTGTCTCGTCAGATTTAGTCGTCAAACTTCAAGAAGTTTGGACTTATTGAGGCTAAATATATACTTATAAGGAATTTTGTTAAATAAAAATGTACAACACTGACCACACCGCTATGGATTTTCGTAAAAACTTTCTATGTGCGAAATTTTGCCTCAAACATGACTTGATTGCTGGTGTCTCATAAAAACTTTGTGATTTTTCAAACGATTAAAGAAAAGTCGCGATTAATTATAGGCTGTCCATGCTCATTCGCATTTAACAATTACCGAAATTTTGAAATTTGTTTTCATTTGGAGAATATAAATTGTAATAATTTATTAACTTATATTAAATAATAATTCATAAATGTATAGTATTATAACCATGCAGTAAAATTATAGTTTATTTCAGTTACCACATTACTTAAGCTTTTGGATACACGTCTTTTCTTTTGGAATCTTACTTTTTTAGAATTTAATCAAATTTTTTGACCCTGAGAAAGGTAAGGAAACTAGGTTCATTGTTCACGTTGCAACGCATGAGACTAATGTCTAAGCTGTGACACATTTACTGTCCAACGCGTTTCAAGGCTAACTAAGCGCTCCTGAGCAGAAAGATAAAACACGTCGAGTTAAATTATCAGCGTTCTGTACTTTTCCCAAACTTAATGCATGATAACATTGGGAAATATTTGTCAATTTGTAACCCAGCTGAAAACACGTGATAGTTTTTCCCTGCAAAAAAACAGTTGGATTTTTTAAATAGAATATTTTGCGCTATATTTGTTTGTATTTTCGTCTTTTTAAGATTAAAAACGCACAAAAGTGGCGACGTATGTACTAAGATTGTGTAAAAACTTTTAATTGTCGGTCCGTTCGATTTTCAAAATCCACATTAAATGAAACTACATTATACGAACATTTATCCTACTACATCCTTCATATTTACATAGCTTTTTTGAAAGGCCATACACAAAAAATACCAGGATATTTTTCATTGCCCCAAAATACTCCAAAAATATTCGTTTCTTTAGTTTGTACACAAGAAAGCTTTTAAGTATGCACAAAAATCACTTGATGTAAAATTCGTTTCTTGTTTTTGTGGAACAATAAGATTGTCAAATCTTTCTTCGCCTTTGGACTTAAGATGATACTTGCCTATTCCGGAAGACACTTATTTGAAACGTTTTTCCTTTCGTCAATGCTTTTTATAGCACTACGCACAGAAAAATAGGCTACGCTTTTTGATAGTAAGGAGCGTAGGGAATGGCTCGAGTGTCCGAAAATCTCCAATTGCGCCCAATATCTTGCCGTCAAAAAAAAAAGATTTATTATGCAATGTTCTTTAGTAAAGGGGTTTTTGGGATCCAATCAACAGGAGTCGTTAATCAATTTCTGGTTCAAAGGTGAATTTAATTCCTGGGAATGTAGAGTTGAGTTTTTTGGAGTGGTTGAAGTTGGTCTCCTTTGACGATAAAGAATGTTTCATCTACGTAGCGTAGCCACAATCTCGGGTCAACACTGGGGAACGCTGTAGCTTCTAGTTTCTGCATCAAAGACTTCGCGAAAAAACGGATATTTGCAACCCTATACGGGGGGCATTTTAGTTGACGATAATATTTTGTGGAAAATGAAAATTTTGTTTCAAGACAAATATCTAGGAGTAAAAGGAGGACGTCAGCAGGTACAAAGATAGAGAATGCCTGCAGGTGTACTGCAGTACAGGTCTTCGTTAATTTCAGAGGGCTAGGTGTTAATAAAGAAATAAATTCAAATGACACCATTATTTCAACATTTGCAATTTACAAGTCTTATATCTTCTCAGGGAGCTGTACATGTCATGGATAAAAGATTCAGGAGTCTTTGTAAAAGGGTTGCATTGATGAAATATTTACTAGGAAATTGAGCAAAATCTCACTGTTCCGATGAAGAAATATATCGAACAGAAAGCAATTAACTTTTCAAACTATTTTTCCCAAATAGAAACCTCCTGATTTTGTACGCTTATGCACGCAAGGAGAACAGTTCAGAAATTTTTTTTCCAAAGCTACAGCCTTTCAGTTGGCAAAACGAACAAGCTGGTGAACCCTCCCGTATGTAAAGTCTGTATCTGAGCTTTTAAAGAGACAGCTTAAAAAACAACAGGTACAAATAGCGCACAAACCTACAACAACTTTGCGCACCTAGCTTATACACCATAAGGACAGGGTTGGCTATTTCAATAGAAAAAGAAGTCGTCTACGAAATACCGTGTACCAGTTGCGATGCAGTTTATTGTGGCCAAACTGGGAAATATCTATCCACCCGCTTACATAAACATCAGTTAGCGGTGAGGAAACGAGACACCTTATCCCATGTAGCCATGCACACACTGGACACAGGATACCTATTTGCATGGGAGGATACCCACATCGTTGGCACCTGCCCAACAAGGAAGGGCCGCGAATTCTTGGAGGCAATGTACTCAGACGAGGTATGCAGTACAAATATCTCAACGTCAAGTAGAAGTGAACACAGACACTATCGAATGGAAATATTAAAACTCTGGACGTCTATTGGCTCAAACTTTAGCCAACCATGGAAGCTTGCGGTGGGTGTCGTTTAAAGTTAAATGTTTTTGTGTGCATATCTTCCATTTGTCTGAAGACGAACTGGGTTACTAGACTCGAAGGTTGACATAATAAAGTTAGGGTTGCGAAAATTCCCATCAAAGGATTCAAAAGACTAGTTGGCGAGCAAACGCGTGCTTTCGATAAATTCTCATCTGGCCAGTACATTTATAAGGGAAACGGAGTACAAGCTAAGACATAAAATCAATCAATCAATAAAGTTATTTTAATCATGCGGAACTTAAGTTTATTTTTATTTAATTTCCTGCGATGCCAATATTTTAATATATATGTAATTTTTGACTGAATTGCTTCTCTTTTGCCTCTTCCGTTAATTGATATGGTGTCTGCGGGTTCTTAGCAATCTAACATTCTACTACAGTTTACTGAACGTTTAAGGATAATGGCTAGCGATGTGATCAGTTCTTCACACCATGGTTTACTGGAATTCCATTTGATTGGTGAATTAGGGTGATATGCATGATTTTAATATCAAACCTTAGTATTTTTGGTAAGCTGAGGAGATTTAAGGATTGTTTGCTGCCTCCACGATGGAAAACCAGCTTTCCGTGCCAGATTTTTCATTATCACCTTCGCTCCGACACTCGCCATTATTGCCCACCATCACTATCGTGATTATGGAATAGTTTTTTACGGCAAATGGCCTCTGGCTATTATGCTGCACGATTATCCATGCTTAAACCCCATCTAAGTAGTCCTTTCTAATCGCTGATATACAGCGCATAATGTTGGTTTATATTTCATGATTTAGACTAGCTACTTAAAGTTCCTACCTAATTAAATAATCTTTTCTTTTAAAAAGGTGCGGCAGCGCTGGTGCTTTTACTCGTCGGTGGGTGTGTCTGTGTGTTCTGCTTCTTTGGGCTGTTCGCGACTACCTGTCACTGCAGAACTGGCTTCAAAATTGTACGTATCAGGCTTCATATGTCAAGCTTCGGTTGCAAGCTGAAGGAGTCCTCTGTACTTTGTCACGCTGTTCAATCATTCTGATACAGCTTCTTGGGATTCACTGGCAGAAACCAATGACTAGTTAGGGCTGTCGAACTACGCAGAATAAAAGGACATAATTCCATTTTGTGACTTATTAGGCCACTTTGTACTGCCATAACCTTTTAATGCGACAAGATAAACTCTCCAAGAGTTCAAGCACTTGGTAGACGGTGGATCCAATCCACGACTGCATGTAAGGTCGTACTTCGGGCGACGATTAATCGTCACTTGAGCTTTGCAGAGGCTGCGGCAATAGGGCGGAGCAAGTTGAAACTTTGTAAGCAGCTAAACCACTTGTTCGATGCAGGACGTAACACTGCGACCTCTCTCGTCCTCGCACTTCCCCGTAATTTTGCAGTTTCGCTCACACTTGATGGTTTTCCCTGCAACCAGAACTGGTAAGCTTAGGCAAATTCCCGCCTCGGTCCCTTCTCCGTGGACCTGACGTTTCGGGTTCCCTCTCGAATGCATCATCAGACAGTCACAGATAATAGAAATAGAGGCACAAGGTTCGCAGTATTTAAAGTCCCCTTTTCCTCTTTACCCTGTTCAGTCAATAGTTTATGTTTTATTTACCTATTACTTTTCCTCCCTCTGGGTCAATTTCTAATTGGACAGTTTATCTTAAATTATTTTTTGGTAATGACCGTGTGATGTTGAATAAGAGGTCACGCGATTGAATGATGTCATGCCGTACCGCGTATTTTGCTATTAGGGGAAACAGTTCTTGTGTTCGTGGTTTATTCGAAACGACTTTAGTTTGGACAAAAACAGTGTCAGTGAATTTGCTATATTCGGGCTGTTCATTTAGACTCATTTTTCCCAATAAACTTCGAGCTTAAAGGCTGCTTCCTTGTTCACGTTTAACTCTGCAAAATCGTAATTCACTAACGACATTGTTTTTAAAACTCTCACGAAATATTTTTTTGACCTTTTTAGTATACCGGAATCTTGGGTGCTGTAATCATATTTGAAGCGATTGGGCTGGGATACTTCTTCGGAGATCCAAATGCTGTACGGTTAAAATTATTTCTGATTACATAGCTGCATATTTTGTCGTAGGCCATACACACTGTCTGCTTCTCAGAGTATCCCAAAAATACTGAAATTACATTATTTATTAAAGAATATTAGCTTGCAAATCAAACTGAGGCCAACTACGTTAATAAATGTAACTTTAGAAGACTCATGCTTGATGACGAAAAATTGTAAAAGCCCCGAGTCTCCACATCGAAGTAAATTGACCTCAAAAGCGTGGTAGTCTTTCCTTTTATGTATTTATTTTAAAGTAAAAGTGAATCACATTCAACGTTAGAGTTGGTTATTCACAGAAAGTAATGACATGACGATGAGCCAAGTTGATGTTAGCCAGAGAAGAAAAAAGTAACCAGCAGCAAGTCGATGTCACAGACAACTATGGTGTCTGTTGACTTTATCAGACCATATCCGAGAGATGGGGTTAGCCAGTGGTGTCAGCTACTTTTTTGGATTTTAGGGGAAATGAGAATTCCTATTTTGTCCTGACTTTATGGGTTCCGTTGGGTGAACAGTAGCATGATCGACTAGGATATAAATCACCTTCGTAGCTGTGTTTCAACAGGTTGCAGGATGTCAACTTGAAAAGTCACTTGGTGTGGAACCATTCAACAGGATGCTGCTCAACATTGAAAGAAGAGACCGGACATCGGTGCGATGGCCAGTGTTTACAGATTTGAGCACAGATACTACAAGAAATATTTTTACCGAATTCAGGAATGCTTGTGTTGGAACATATTCTCCACGTTTGCACACTAAATGCTAATAAACTTAACATGCTTAGCAGTTAATGCATGAAAATATGCCAGAAAGTGCCTAGAGAATCCCGAGGAACCCGCGTTTGTGCCTCAACTGGTCAAAACGATTCTTTCAAAGTCACACCTTGGGAAAATGCTGTGCATATTTACCGTTAGTACTTTTGCTGACAGCATGTTAAGTTAATCCATCCCGGCTAAGCACTCTAATGCAGGCAACATTGGGCATTTTATCTTATATATGGGCATTATATATATATATATGGTTATGTGTGGCTCACCGATCTGCTTAAGGAAAATTTATGTTCCGTTGTGCCCTGGAACTCAGACTAGAGTACTCACAGGCAGTCGCATAGCGACGTGTAGCATATGTTGATAATTTGGAACCGACAAAGACAAGGGAGACCAGAATGGCCATTTCTGGCTTATTAGCCGTCATCAGCCAGTCATACCCAATCCCAAGTGTGGAACACCTGGGATTCGAACCCGCGACCTTTGGTATTGGAGTCAAACGCTCTACCATTGAGCCACAGGCTCGTTGCTCTGTCGGTTGCGAGCGGGAATATGATGGTTATGTGTGGCTCACCGATCTGCTTAAGGAACATTTATGTTCCGTTGTGCACTGGAACTCAGACTAGAGTACTCACAGGCAGTTGCATAGCGACGTGAAGCATATGTTGATAATTTGGAACCGACAAAGACAAGGGAGACCGGAATGGCCATTTCTGGCTTATTAGCCGTCATCAGCCAGTCATACCCAATCCCAAGTGTGGAACACCTGGGATTCGAACCCGCGACCTTTGGTATTTGAGTCAAACGCTCTACCATTGAGCTATTTTATATATATATATATATATATAAGTATATTTTAATTTTAAATGCTACATTAAATCACATGTCTCGCCATCAGCCCTTGAACGCTGCATTAACAATGGTTTATTTTTTCAAAGATCCCTGAAAAAGTGGCAGACATCATGAAAATGTCCCTAGAGGAGTACGGAAAGGGCGGTGTTACCTCTTCTGGCGCCACACTGATCTGGCAGATGTTAATGACGGTAACTCAGTCATACATTTGTGACTAATATCTCGTCTCAAACAGCATCAAACTTACTCCAGCAATTATCCTTTCAATACATACCGGTTGTCATTGCTGTTAATTACTGGCTTATTACTGCATTCACTGTTTTTATGAAGCCAAATTGCCCCACAAAATTATGTTCTTCAAACCTTTTGCAAATTTAAATCAACACATTATTCCAGTTTTTGCCTTAAACACAGAGCGAAGAAGAATACTGCTGTGGATTAAATAGCTACGAGGACTTTAAGGATTTCCAAAGTAAGTTCCTTGAACATGTATGATTTTTGGCCGCAAAGGCTTTGAATTATGTCAGCATTTTTATTTGGATACGAGTTTTCGGTCGAAGGTAAACAGTAATGACACCCGACAGGGGTAAGAACGACTCCAAGAGATGCAGTGAAGATACGGTTTTCGATCGATGAAACGTAGAATTTATTCGTCTGGCATTCCAGATTTATACTAAGATCCATCATCAAGCCTAAAACGCTGGTGACTGATCGTGGACCTGCAGTATTCCGCCGGTGCAATTGTTGCTAAAATTTCGAAAGCTCCTAAATTAGTGGACAGTAGCCGGCGATAATGAGACGATTTTGGTCACTCAAAGTCAACTCCAAAATGGCCGTAGTTTTGGTGTCGATCAGCCTGATAAAATCACAGTCCTTTTGACTATCAGCATTCTCACTTCGCCAGCCCGTGCCTGTGTCCATAAATCGTCTGCTCAAGTGAAATTGAAGTACTGAATTGGGTTAAAAGTTGGAATGTTGCCACACTGAAAGCTAGCTGGAAAACCATGTTTTAAGCAGCCTACGGCTCACATCATTGTGAAATCTCACTGGTGTTGACGATCTTTTGTGGTTTTGAATTCCATTGGGACTCCCGTGTTTTTTACACTTGAGTCAAGTAAATTATTCAAATCTCTCGGGAGCCCCCTTATCTTGCATTCGTTGATGAACTCTCACCGATCACTAACGAAATTCACTCGTTTCCTTCTGCCTTGAGGCTCTCTCTCTTTCAAGCCCCGCCAGCAACCGCACGATGGCTAGTATTAGAATAAGCAGATTAATATTGTCAACAGATACAAGGGAAACTGGAATGACTATTTCTGGTTTATAAGCGATCATCAGCCATTCATACCCAATCCCAGGTGGTGTACCATCCTGGCATCGAAGCCATGACCCTAAAGAGCCCCTGGCTCAGTAGTAAGAGCATTTGACCTCTGCTGAACGGGTCGCGGGTTCGATGCCCATTTGGCGCACCATCTGGGATTGGGTATGGCTGGCTGATGATCGCTTATAAGCCAGAAATGGCCATTCCAGTCTCCCTTATCTCCTGCTCCCTTATCAATAATAAGTATAGCATTGAAGTAAAAAATGAGTTGGAACACCTACACCATCGTCACTCCTTTGACTCCTTTGACCCGCCTCATGACCGCTGGTAGATGGTAATTCATATGCGTGTGCTGTACTGTCTTTGTTACATTGTGTTTTTGATTGGCCACTAATAGCTCTTGACCCTGTGACCGACTGCGGAAGCTTATTGATGTTGTATCTTGTCTCCAGGCTGAATGACACAGTGGTAGAAGGAGGCAAAGTCTTTCTTCATGAACAGCCTTTGGTGTCACTATGGTTTTTATCTACCGGCTCGTTTTTCCGTTGACCTGCTAACAGTACGTAACACACATTTAAATCGAACTCAGTAACTACGCATTTGATGAACAACGTTCTAACAGAAACTCGATGGTGGGAAACATTTGCCATCAGGGAATCTCTATTCTGTGCGCAGTTTTGGCTATTGCACACGCTTTTCGTGATGCTAGTGCAGCTTGTTGGCACAATTACAACCCGACAGACAAATGGTTCGCCAGGTTCGGTAAAATTCTGATCATCGTCAGGGTTCGGAGAAGGAAGAGACCGATAAGCTGGTTGGTAGGTGATGATATCACAATGCTGCAGTTGTTTGCCTTACTCATGAAATTTCATCCTCGAAATTTAAGATGACAGTATGCACACAATTGAAGTTGTCAATTGTTTCTATGTACTGATTTGAGGCACAAAGAGCTGTTTACTAGGGAAGAGTTAATTTCAGATCTTTTTATTGAAGGAAAAGTTGGCAAAATGGCGCCAAATCGAACGTTTCTTGATTTCCAAGGGTTTTCCTACGTTATTGTACCTTCTGCACCGAACCTTATTGTTTGTGTGTGTTGTGCCACAAACGATTTTTAATATTAAGCTAGAAAAGTTTACATATATATTGCTTCAGAGAAAGGAAAATTTGACCTCGCGTTCACGATAATCAGGTTAATGTAGATATGAGAAATCACATTGTTTTCGGAAACACAAGCATGTATAAAGATTTAAAAATTCAGTTTTCAATGTTTTACGCGTGTATTTTGTTTAACCACACCGATAATTCAGACCGTAAGCAAGCATGTATGCGAAAAGCCACCACATGCCATCACTTTTCTCTGTTGCCTTGTAAGCGAAAGATGTCAAGAAAATATCTATATGCAGTTGATTATGACCTGAAATATCAGCATCCCAAGAAATTTAATAAAGTTGTGTTCTTTGGGAGCGAAATAACTTTAATGTGTAAATTTTCAAATTGGCTGCAGTTGCTGTACTTAAGCAGGTACAAACATTGCAGTATGCGAGCCAGCACTGAATAAAAGGCTCCGAAAACTACCGTGTTCAGTCTCCTCAAAAAACGTAAAAATTTTACCCATCGTGTTGCCG
This sequence comes from Schistocephalus solidus, assembly GCA_017591395.1. Taxonomy (NCBI): domain Eukaryota; kingdom Metazoa; phylum Platyhelminthes; class Cestoda; order Diphyllobothriidea; family Diphyllobothriidae; genus Schistocephalus; species Schistocephalus solidus. The sequence continues at coordinate 159,441 of WEDG01000160.1, forward strand.
AAGGAACTGGAAGGAGGAAGCACTTTTCTGTCGAGCACAACTGATGCCAATCGGTTAACATGACTGGGGCAGCCGAGTCAGTCGTTGGTCAGCAGAAAGGGATGACCGAAAAGAATAACATCATCCGACGGCAAAATAGAGTCAATCAGCAACGAAAATTACTTCAAATTGTTGAATGCCAGACTGAAAAGGATTTCGTCCTTAGCCTATCCTTGATTTTGCAGGGCAGATAAACTTTTTGCCAGCTACCGAAAGATCACTATTTCTATGTGGAGGCAGACTCTTACTAAGGTAGTCACCTGAAAATAACGCGACATTTTAGCAACTTACAAGTACGTTACTACATAGCTCATACACCAATGCGTGGCAAGTACTAAAGAAACAACCTCTGTCGAAGCAGACGGCCTTCTCTAGATACGCAACGACTTCGCAACCCATCGAACCATTGTCACTTCAAAATGCACCCAAAATCAAAATGTTTTTAAACGCAATTGTTTCGAAGTCACCAATTTTTCTTGTACCCTTGGACGCTGTGGGTAATTTGACAAAATAATTTACAGATAAAATAAATAGGAACACTCGTCTGGCTAGTTACGTTGGCTGAGGTCGGCTGCACAAATCTCTCACTAGTTGTGCTTAAGATGGGGACTGCAGGTTATTGTAGGTGTGTGGTTGCATAGCAAACCTCTTGCCTGTACGTTCGAGAGCTCGATTGAAAAACCCAACATCAGGTGAACAAAATTTCTGCTATATTTATCGTGACCACTCATCTGACATACGTTTTTCTATTCTAGCACAATTATTTAGTTAAAAGGAGGATTTCCTTGCGTTCGCATTTGACAAAGCATGTATCAGTTCAATCACGACAAGTCACGATGTTAATTGTTAAGCGAAGACCTGTGCCCTAGCGTGGTGCCACAAACATGAATCTGTTTATAATGATGGAAGCAAACATAGAATCTATCACATCATCTCTCTCTCCCTTCCCCTTATCCAATCGTGTTCTGAAGTTATTAACAAAAAAAAACATGGCAACCAGAGGTGAGCACGAATGCGTCGACTTCTGTCAAAAGTAGACAGATCTTCTACGTATACCACAAAACATGTAATTTTGTTCCTTTACAGTGGCCTCAAGATACCGGGCACGTTGAGAAGAAGACATTGTAGCCAGAATCTCAGTTCTGATAGGAGGAGGGGGGGCGTCATTTATTCCATTAGTTGGAAACCTTCAAAAGTTCGAATATAAGAGCGTAAAAGGTTGTAAGTGTAGGCCTCATTTATGAGCTTGAAGGATGCGTGCCAAGGGCCCAGGAGTAGGTATACGCCTACGAGGATATAATATTCAGAATTCTGGTTGGTTGAACAAGAACACATCAAAATTGAATCACAGTCTGCCTCATCAATGCCCCAGCTTGCACTGATCAGTGTTCTGGCGACGGAAAGGGTGTTCTGGAAGTCCACTTAAACAGTAAGACTTTAAAATGTACACCTATGAACTAAGTTTCCTATCATGATTTTTTCAACCAACCGTGCAAATGTTACGTAATATTTCAGACCTCCCACCGGCATGCTGTTACAATAAAAATGCAAATGCTTTGCCGGAAACTTGCAATGCTGCTGATGCCAAGGATGCAAAGGTGCCCGGATGTCAGGGCAAAATCGACAAATTCCTGGCGGAGGAGAAGGAGAAATTCCTAATCGCTCCCATCATCTTAGTAGCTGCTCAGGTAATTTTGTATTTTGAACGTGGTTACACCAGAATATTGCCTTTGACCAATCTGTGAAAATTGCAGCAAACTCGATGTGATTTGCAACCATGACAGTAAGAGCTTGGCTATAACCAACTTATCTGCCAGGCTCTGACTGTGTTCATCGCTCCCAAAGGGAACCTCGTAGGTCAGTCGGTTACAACGTTGCATTGGCTTGTCGAAAGAGAGTTAAGAAAACACCAGATACACGTAGCACACCACCCTACATCTACTTTACGATCACGGCTTGTACACCCTAAGGACAGGGTTAGATCCCTGGATAAAAAAGTGTTGTCTACAAAATTCCATGTTCAAGTGGTAATGCCGTTAATTGTGGCCAAACTGGTAAATCTGTCTCAACCCGCCTACACGAACATCAGTTAGCGGTTAGAAGACGAGGCCATTTATCCCAAGTGGCTATGCATACACTGGAAACAGGGCATAAATTTGCATGGGAAATAACATGGATTGTTGGCACCTGCCCAACCAGAAAAGGCCGTGAATTCCTGGAAGCAATGCACTCAGATGAGGCATGCATCAACTTGCATATCCATTTGGATACCACATACAAAATCCTTTAGGAAATATTAAAACGCGCAGAACATAACTGTAGAATCCTTTGTTAAACACGGTTAATTAATTAATTGTTCCTGTACACTGCCCGTAGTCTAACGATGAAATGAAGGACCAGTCTCGAAAATTTACGCAGTAAAGTTTCTGTTTTCCCAAAGAATTTCGTTTTTTCTGATATATATATATATATATATATATATATATATATATATTGACAAAGACAACAGTGACTGGAATGGCAGTTCTTCCTTATTAACCGTCCCCAGCCAGCCGTATTTAACACGTTTTTAATAAAAACACCCTTTGTTTTAATTGAGGAAGTCAAGCTCATTGACATCTGCAATGTATATAACGTTCGCGTTCTTCAGGAGAACTTATTTTCGATATAAACACGAACAAGTTATATGTTTCAGAATTATACCTTTTAGTTTGACGAGAACAATTATTTTAAAACACGTCTTTTTGACGTAGGTGGTAGTGTTTGCGCTGGACTTATTTGCCATCTGCACAAAGGCTCTCTAAAGGAAATCAAAACCTTGTGGAATGCCGTTCGTTTGAATTTCAAATCTAACATTCCTCTTCACACATGTATTAACGATCAATGTTTTCAATTTTGCACACCGTTTCCCGTTTTTGCGGATCTTTTGACATGCCCTCCCTTTCGGCCATCACGAAGCCAGTTTAAATAAATTATTCACCAAAGCATAAACGAGTCAGTTTGAGTATTCAAAAGGATACAGACTGAAGTGCATTGAAACAGAAGGGCATAAAAATTGTCTTTAGCATTTATTCCCTGCGTGTGAAACTTAATTCCAAGATGATATCGATTTAAGCATCCTAGGCTTGTAGGTAACCTTTACCTTAAACCTCATCTTAAACCTAACTCTCCATGGAATTTAGCGCCAGGGAAACTGTAATCAGAAGAAATATCGTCACGGCAGCTGAAGTTATAGCGGCGACAGTAGCTCCCACGACCTTCAGGCCGGTCTGCGAATAGAACTAGGCGTCGGACGTCAGTTGGGATGATATTGCATTCTGTACAGAAAAGTTGGAGGTGACATACAGATGAATATTGCCGGCAAAGACAAGGGAGACTTGAATGGTCATTTATGGCTTATTATCCATCGTCAGCCAGTCATAACCGACCAGGTTGTGCACCACCCAAGTATCGAACCCGTGACACGTGGATCAGAAGTCCAACGCTCTAGCCCTTGAACCACGGGCTCGTTGTCTTGCCGGTTTAAACCGGGAATATCGACTGCATTCGGTGAGGAACCACACCGATCGCTAATGGCACTCACTCGTCCTGCTGTGCTTTGAAGCTTACTCTTGAGTTCCACGAGCGTCAAATTCAGTACAGGAAAACTATTGTCACGGCAACTGAAGTTATAGGGGTGACCATAGACCCTAGGACCTGCAGGCTGGGTGGCGAACATAACTGGATGGCAGACACCAGTTGGGAGGATATGGTGTTCTGTAAAGGAAGATTGGAGATAATGTTGAAATTAGTTTGTGATCGGACGTGAGGATCATGTGAGAGTTGTCGATTCGTCACAGCAGGCCTGAGAGGGATTTTAAGTTGAATGGACGGTTTGGAGAGCCATGATTCGTCAGAACCAGACTATCACTGGTGCGCACGTGCATGGGCAACGCAAGAGTCCTGGCGTTGTGACAGGTAGCAGGAGTAGGGCAGCTCAAGTATAAGGGCGTCATAGCAGACGTAAGAGTGCTTGGCTGGAAAAAATATCTACATTGGAGGCTGAAACCCAGTGTAAACGGTTAGTGCACCTTGGAGAAATCGGCCGTAATTTGCTATTCCGGGGACGGTCAGCGTAGGTGGTGAAATCTAAAAGACGGAAGGACTCATCGTAAAGGGGTGAATTTCAAATGCGTAGTCTGTCAGCGGTACACTAACCTTCATTCGGTTTACTAAGTTCTGCGCCACCACCTGCATAAATACCCAAAGAAGAAGGATAGGTATTGAGAGTGTGTTCAAAGATTTCTGTAGTGCCACGCTGAAAAATAATGCAAAAAATTTGACTTTAGCAAGACCACATCAACAGGCAAATGCATAGATTGTGCGGCGGTGTGGGTGAGACAATAGATATAGGAGTAGATTGGGTGTGGAGTCACACGTTTTCCGGTGTTATTACGATGCACTGGTAAGTGACCGACCATCACAACGCGGAAGGCTTGAAACTGAAACCGCAGCGCTTATTTGGGTGGTGGTAGGGAGAGCCAGTGGTACCTTCTGCGACCCTGTCAGTGATGGCAATGCTATTTCGTTAGGGCTCTGAATTGCCGAATTCTTTTGATGGTGGACTTTAAGATGTCCATTACCTATTCTTGGCGTCGCCTCTACTTAGTTCAACAAGCAGAAACAACTCGATAAACATAAATATGAGGGAGCACCTACACCAGCATGTAAATCGGGCAAAGGAGCCAATTTTGGTATGAGAAACATGAGTAGATGGAAACACATAACAAGGATGCAAGGTTTGAATCCATAGTGGGTGGGCGAGGAAGTGAGGAGTATGCAGGACCAATCCTATTAGAGGCGAATTCTATGCGTTTCGCAAAAGGGTTGCATTTTGCAGGTTTATTTAATACAATCAAGGGACCTAGGACTCAAGGGACAGAACGCAACCAGCCGACCTCTGGACGGGAAACTACTAACAGCAAGTAAATACTGAATCGACAGCAGACGGGCGAAGGTCTGTGGACTGTGCAGGATACAGATTAGTCAAATAATGAGCAAATAGAGCTGTTGCTGTAGACAGTTGGCTTTCTGGAGAACTGAAGCACCACTTAACGTTTTTTCCACAGTCAAGAGATGTGGACTATCCAATAATACGCCGGTTGGTCGCTGAAGTAGTAGAGTTAAAATAAGGAGACTTGCAAAGGTACCGTCAGTCCTAAAGAATGCTTGCACGTTTCAGTTGGAGCGTGGCCTGACTGATCCTATGAAGGTAGGACACAGAGGGTTCCGATGAACACTTTACAAACAACTTTTAAGACATTTTTTCTCGCAGGCGAAACCATAAGGACCTTTGGTTGCTAGTTCATGCTGGGATTAAAATGTCTTGAATAGTATTTATTTGTAATTCCGATGGCATTGGCCCAGGAAAGTGGATGGTCACTCCTACTGCCTGAAAGACGAGGGATTTTAGAAGCACTTCCTTCTTCTATAACTGCAGGCAGAGGAAGGACGCTGGTTGATCGTTTGAGGAAAATATATATGAAAGTTCGACATAATTCACCATGCGAAATAAGTTCGCCATGCACCTTTCAGACATGTCAACCTGCAGGAAAAACTCAGAGGACTGTTTTCTTTTCGATTCACATTAACAAATAATGTGAGTTCATGTTAATAGCAAATCGAAATTAGCCAAGAAAACTGCCATGCCAGCAAGGGTTCCTTTGAGAACAAGGACAAGGGGTAAAATGAATAATAATGAAATCGAAACTCAAACCAGTTTATGGGAGAATCACGCTACAGGACATCAATCTCAATTTAAACAAGAATGAAGAAGCGCGAGTTTGCTTTTAATTTGATAACTGGAACAAGTTGCTTCTAAGTTTAATAAATATAGCAAAAGGCTGTCACAGATGGCTTAGTCTTGAACGCGAGCTTCCGTTGGGAATGTTAGGTTAAAATAAAACGTTCTAGGCCACACATAAAGGCATTAACACCGAGCATGGTGTTAAGAATACGTTAAACGCTGCGGACAACTTACAGAAATGATGTATGCCAGACTGCAAGCCCACAGAGTAATTCATGATGAATTCAGAAGTCCTAGTTTTCACGTGCCGTTCTCTAGTGTTACAGTCAGTATTTTATCTCATTTGCTTTTCGTCCATTCTAGGCTCACATTCAACCCTGTAAGTAAAACCTGCCTTGCTCCTCACTAAGCCGGATTATTCTAATTCAACTGACAATGTAGACCCTGATTCAGGTACCTATATGGACGTGACAGTTCAATTGTCGTAACCCGACGATATCCACTGTCCTGGGTGAAGCGAGCAACGAATTTAAATCTCATTCGTATGGGTGGCTACTGAACTGGTGTTAACAGCTGTAGACCAGCCATCGTAACACACATTTACCGTTGCATTATTGAAGGTTCCGTCAAAATTTGCGTCATTCCCTACATTGAGGAATAGGTTGTCCTCGCGGATTTCCAATGCAACTTTCAAAGAATGCATTTCGAGAGCATTTGTTACATGTAAGTGAAGACTCGACCTCATTCATACTGACTTCAGGAAAGCTATTGTTATAGTTCCAGCTAGTTATCCATTAAAGAAGATTCGGCGAACATTGGTTTTGTGCTGGGTGTTAACCTCGACAGATAAGTCTCCGACAGGCAGAACGTGTTCACCTGGAAATACCTTCCCCAATAAGAGGAAAACGCTGTTACTCGTATCAGTATTGCACGTGCTGCTCACTAACATGAATGTAAAATTCACCTTTTCTTGTGAGCATCACTGAATAATTACTGCTGATAACCAGTGCAAACACTTTTAAAAACAAAAATAATGCTATAGAAATCCTATTTGTAGCGCTTTTATTTTGTGCGTATTTGACTTCCGTCAACACTGGTGCCCGCTGCCTCAGCTTACTCTCGAGTTGTGAACTAAAGGCCTATTATTTCCTAATGTTCCAAACCCACATTCAATTACCACGTCCTCTTCCATAAAACAAAGGAGATGTTAGAGGACGGAATTCTGCATTTGGAATATTTAAAAGGGAGACACTGTCCGTTTCGTCAAAGCGAAGAGTGTGATCAGAAAAATGACGAACTGCAAAAAAAAGAGAAAAAAATTAGTAGACATTTATCTGCCAATTTCTTAAAATATTTAATCTTAATAGAATGCAACTGCTCTTCTCTGATCTTAACGTGTTTACAACCAGCTCATTTAGCAAGATCCGCGTCACGCATGCCTAGTATGGCAGGTTCCTCTGGACAAATTTCCAGGAAGGTATCAAATAAAAAAACGATCTTTAAATTAAAAAAATTTCATTATCATGACCCAAAACTTACCTCTTAGAATAATATTAAACCTAGCTCTAAACACAACCTTTAATCGTACCTTAATCCTTTAATACTTCGTTTTTTTTCAACTTCATTGGAAAGATAGGGTTAAAATTAAAGTTTGAATCTGATTTCCAAAAGAGCAGAACAAAGAGAAAACGATTTTCGTCTTGATTCATATTATTTTTCTCTTGATGCACAGTATTTTGGCTGAATTTACGCAGCACTGGGTTATAGAAGCAAGCTGTGTGTCTCTGTGTGCGTGGAACTTATTTGGCTTGTGACTGCCTAGTTTTTGTATTAAGTACCTCAAATATAATTGCTCCTAGGAGAATAAAAAAGAATATTTTCATTCCTTGCTTTGTGAGGAGAAGTAGTTTTCCCCCTACATCCATTTTTAACCACCGCGTTGGCAACTGGACAATTTTTCGAGATGTCAGCACAACAAAGGTGAGAGCAGTCGCCGGCTGAAACAAACAGAAAGATAACCAATGTGGTCAAGATCTCAAAAGGTAACTCCAAAACAGTTGGCCTAGCAACCTACCGAGAAAAAAAAGAAGCGAGCAGGTAGGTGCGCATATTGCACCTTTATTTTGAAAAAATGCAGAATGCGTACTGACGAAGAAAATTGAGACTCAATTGGTTTCTTTTGGCTTTTGAGGCACCGTGCAACAGCCCTTTCCCTGAACGGCAACACATGGTAATGGGACTCTCCCAACTATTCCGCGGCATTGCGTAACTTCCCCGTAAGACCTTTGTTAGTGGAAAGGTTAGGTTAAATTCTAAAGTTGGGGTCTGGACTAGAGTTAGGCATAAGGTTAAGACGAGGGTTTGCAATTGAGGTTGGGATTGAGGTTCGCGGTTAAAGTTACGCGTTCGGGTTACAGTTAGGGCAACGGCATCTTTACGTTTGAGAAGCAGACGCGATCGGTTGGACAAGAGCTATATTCACCTGACGTGTCGGCAAATAAAGATTTTGTCCAAGCGATCGCATCTACTTCATCTCAATTACTTCCTGGGACTCACACTTTCACTTGTATCGGCAATCTTTACGCTTACTGGATTATTGTGTAAAGGCACCTGTATTACCGGGATGAGAGACCTTTTCTCGTTTTTTGTCTTCCGCACATATTGTTAGTTAGACCCACGATATCAGCGATGTCCGCCGTATCTTGGACAGCAGGGTAGTGCAGGGACGGTGACTTGGATTGGATAATAGTGAGATCAGATTTGCACTGTATTAACCTCACTCTCTGTTCCACTCCCCCAAAACACAACTAGTTGAGCTGTTTTCGTAACCTGATCGGCGAGCGTCCATCTTCCATAATTATCATTCGCGACTGGCAGGAAAATAGCCAAGTGATCAAAGTGTACCATGCTGGTGGAAAAAGCGCTCAATAGCATAGAATCCAAACAGTTTCCTGGCTAGAATTCGTGAGTTTCATATTCTATAGTATGCATAACTGTCTTGCAATGTGTAAAAGCAGTCACGTGAATGCACTTTCAAATACATATTTGTTGATGTAAACTAATTTTTGGCACTGGTTGCTCTACAATTCTCATAGTAAGCTTCTGTTTGGTAGAATACGCCCTAGGGTGAGTTTTTGTGTACTTTTTATAAAAAGCATACGATTTGAGCTGAATAAGAGGTTTTGGACGAATGATCCTGCAACCCCACTTGGTGATTACTTTATGATATGCTTACTGAAATTATTTGAGTAACATAATTAAAAATGGTTTGCATTCTCTTGAGCAGCTATGGGCAATGGTTTGGGGTTTTGTTTGGGAAGTTGGTAATAACTAATTTTGTGAATAGGGTATAGGGTTAGACTTGTGGGTGTTGGGCAGGGCATTTGCGAAAAGTATTGAGCCCAGGGAATTGCGATCAGGCTAAGAATTAGGAAAAACTATTAACTTCAACTACTAGCTCTAACTGTTAGTTGCAACAAATAGCCCTAACTACTAACCCCAACTTTCAATCATAACTTATAGAGAAAAGGGTGGAAACACCATAGCCGGGTGCCTTAAAGATAATTTTTTCGATTTTTTTTCAAAAGGTTTTTGATTAGTTCACAAACCAGGAATAGTTAGTCATTTATTTCGCATTCCCTAGCTCCTGTCCATTTGTTTTCGTCGTACAGTAACGCGGCATGGTCCACGGTTTTCAATCCGGAAAGGGCATCCATCCCGTCAGGGGTCATTGCAATGCAAAACCCACGTTTTTTACGTGTAGGAGTGGTGTGGCTTTGTGGCTTTTGCCCCTTTGCTTTTATTCACTCCTTCTCTCTCTCTCTCTCTCTCTCTCTCTCTCTCTCTCTCTCTCTCTCTCTCTCTCTCTCTCTCTCTCTCCTTTTCTCTCTCCACCCCACGTTCCTCGTAAGACTGGTGGGCTTCCGTTAAATATATTTGTGGGACCCGGCTACTGTGTGCTTCCACCGAGAAAACTTCTTACCCTAACAATTAACTCTAATATCTAATCCTAATTATTGGCCCCAAGTTAAAACCCCCAGCTCCTGGTGTTAACACTATCTCAAATTTCCTTACCGTAGCCTTAAACCTGAGAATCAAATCTCTAGCTGAATTCCACTTAAACCTAACCATGTACCACTATTCGCAAAAGTATGAATTCTAAACTCCGCAACTCCACAATCCCCAGATTCCTGTTCATAACTGCCATACAAGCTAGCGTAATCATGAACACTCAGACCATTTCAGGGAGCGAGCTATAAGGTACCAACCACATGCACCTGCAGGATCATTCGTTACCGAGAGCTTGTGGATGGCAACGAAAGAGGTCCCGGGTGACGTCAACTGCAAACATTATTCGAGGAAATTATAATTTCCGGCATGTCGTTTACGTCTGTATATATGCCTGGACCCACTTATCTGAATTTCATTTGAAATCTCCTGGAATTTTGCATGGTCACTAAGAATACTTTTTAAATATGGCTCTGGTTCTGCAATTATTTAATCAAACCGAGCATTGTCCCTCCAGTTAAACTGCTAAATGTTGCTTACCCTTTGCTTGAATGAGATCATAAGGTTTTCCATCTTATTCTGGGTTGCGGACCAAGAAACTCAAAAATACTACAGTCCCAGCCGATTGAAGCTTGAATCTACTAGAAAATAGTAATGAATAGTTGCTAATTTTTACTTTACATGTCGTTTCGCACTAAAGACGCATGCTTTTTGATTAAGAGATTCCAGAATATGAAAAATGTGCCGTTAATCGTTTTTATGAAGAACCCTGAAATATTAACTTACCAAGCACCTCAGTGAAGTCTTTCAGGGCCCGTCCATTCCACAGCATTGGCCACCAGTCTACAAAAATATTGAATGTTTAGTTTTTTATGCAGATATCTACTGATCCGAATACAGACCAAAAATAGCTCAAAAGAATAAAGTAGACTCGAGTATTTAAAATAATGTAACATCCCGAAAGAAAGGTCCTTCACATGCATTTCGTTCTTCCTCGTTCAAACACACAGGGAAAAATGTTTGCTTCGGAGTTGCTTCGTGCCCCTTTAAACGGACCGCGTGGTAGATGCGCTGGATCGACGCGGGGGCCAGCAGGTGCGGCAGGCGTTATTTCTGAATGGACTCCTATAACACATTCAGGACATGAGGGCGGGGCGTGGTGGCACGCGTAGGCGCATACCACGCCGCACGAGCCAAATTTGCCATTTATGACTGATTACGGTGATATGGCACGGTCAGGAGCGTCTCCCAGCCGCACTGACCACATGCGCCCGATCCCGCCTCTGGTCTTCAACCTCGGTCTCTGACACCGAGCACAGGCGGGTAAGGGAAGAGAGAGTGCGGTAGATGCGTGTAGTCCACCACACTTCAAAGACGTGCCGGTCACCGTCCCGTACAACACCCTGCGTGAGCATACGGTGTAAATCGTCGAAAACGATGGTCGAACGGTTGTGGGATTTGTTGCGCTTAAATTCATTTGCGCTCCCTAAAAGTGTACATTCCATATTCCGGGAAATTTACTTTTTCAGTGCAACACGTTGAAGCACTAACTGAGCGCGATTTCAACCGTGAATCTGGGCAGGCTTTCAATTATTGGAAGATTGAAGTTTCTGGTCTTTCTGTCAGGGTCAAATGGAAGGCATGACGAGAGTATGATGCAGGTAAAACATCAGTTTACCATGAATCCATGCTCTTCTGGAGATAATGAGTTTTCGAATAACAGATGACAGAGCTATATACCCCCTGACATATTGATGCCATCTCACACCTTGAAGTCAAGAAAAATCAGATGATTGCTTTCAGGTACATTGCTGTCATGTTTGGACCAAACGTCGTCCATACAAATGAGAGAAGAGACACAGGGTCTGTAAGCATGCTCGTCAGAATTCGCCATCATGTGGACGTCAAGGCGCACCTTATCCTTATCCAGTCCTCACCAGGTTACCAGAGGTTACAGCGTCCGAGATTATTGGCAGCAATCGGTGTGATATTTAGCAGACTGAGCAAACTGGTTCACACGCACAGGAGACCTTTAGCGCAGATCCTTCAGTTGCCACAGTAAAATACCAAATAAACTAAGCAGAAAAATATCACAGTTATTGGTCTGAACCTTTCGCTGACGACAGGGTAAGATTGTCCCTCATCATATCCCTCTGTTTCCCCATATTTTATTGAGCTTTACTTGCAGATGTTTACATTGTCGCTAAGTTAGCAGTTAACTATTCCAATTTAATCTTGTTAAGAACACATTGAAACGATGCTCGGTGTGTGTTTTATTATTTTTGGATTTTTGGTCTCTATGCGAGAAACTGATTGATAGCTTTTGCATGGTTATGACCCGCTCATCGCATCTCCTTTGTAGAATAATGAGACGCCAGATGGACACGATTTTCATGTGTTACATAAGGATGTGCTATGTCCCCCTGTAGGTACTTAAATAGTAATTGCACTTAATGACGCAAATCTGAAAGCTACAGTTTATGCTAAGAATAACTACGTAAGATATTAGACTTCACCCATTTCTCGTTGACAGATGCCGTTACAGGCTTTTGATCTGAGTTGGGGGTAAGGAGGTGAACTAGAGCTCGTTTTTAATGACATTAATGTGGCAAATGTTAAAGACGCCTCTACTACACTGATGAACAGTAACCGAAACGAGAGTAAAGACCAACAGGCGGTCAGGGAATGCCCCTCAGCTCTGCACAACAACAAAACATGGCACTGACTTGAAATGTTTTATCATGAACCATCTCCCTTTGAAGATTATGAAAGGGATTTTAGAACATTCCGCACCCTAAGAGTGGACACCATCGCGCTGCCGAGAGCATACAACGTGACCATTGCATACGCAATTTTGCCAGTGATTGATCATTTGGAATGCGTGCAGTCTTTTCACTCGCTACTCCAGCAGCTACTTTGTACCCGTTGGTCTGTTGTTGGTGGTGGTGGTGGCGGTGACCATGAGTGTTCATTTCCAAAATGTTTTTCTCACTTGATCCAAGCAGGAACGCAGACGAACACAGGTCGTTTGCATGTGGCTACTTCCAACAGTAACGATATTCACCTATTGTCCTTTGTACTGCGGTAAGAGGTAATTCGTGTGCTCTCAACTAACAACCCGTTTGTCCTGTGCTTCCTTCATTACTACAAACCATACCCAGTCCCATTTTTAAATCCAACAGGCATTTCTTGTAATCAGAATCGGCCGGAATTTCGAAGGTACAATATTTATATTTTTTGTTAGTCTACTGCAAATTAGTTTGTACAGCAAACTTCATACTGTATTTGCAACAAATAGTCTCTGCACAGTAGCCTTAAAATGGTTTTATGCATCCACATTCTTAGTGCAAGAGATTCCTCACCCATAGATGATATTTGTCAAGAAGTCGGAGCTGCGAAGTAATTGACCATACTCTGAATGCCACTGGTGGTTGACATGTAGCAGATTTCTGGTGGATCACATGTGAACACATAACTAAATATTCCGCTGCAATCAGGACCAAAGACGAATTCGCTAACAGACTCCCGAAAGCCAATAAACTAAATTTGCGGCACTAAGCACCGTCAGGAGCAGTCTACATGTTGTACTATGTGTTAATCGGCATTAAGTAAGATCACAGCAGCTGTCGAAACCATCTGAAACCAACTCACCGTCATCAAAATATCCCAGAGAATGGTCACCGAAGTCGCAGTTGGGTCCCGTAGTTTACGATGATTACCCGACGTATCGACAATGAATTCGTGTAGCTTTAAACGCGCCGCCGATCTCATCACTAGTACTGGCCAGCGATCCACGCGCACGTCGTCCAGTACATATATATCGCTCAAAAACGTCGGTCTACGGGTTGTTTAAGACAGGAGCGCTCCTGTCAAACGTCAAAATGCACGCACATAGTTTCGTTTCACAGTTCCTCTGAGAGAAAACCAAACGAGTCAGCCTCGAAAGGTCCGTAGATCGGACGTCTGACGACAAAGCGACAGGGAGCGCAGCGAACATTCTCTCACACTAACTGCTGCGAACAGCCTCATATCTATCTAACTCGACGCTACAGAGAACGAATTCTACATTGTTTGGATGGAATGCATGCAAGAGGGAATGACTCATGATTAATGGGATAGGCGTACTGCTGCCATTGGTATAACTTCTTGTTAGAATCTACTCTCTAAATTAGTAGTCAAGTGCTCTTGATCAGATCATCATTGCGACCCAAAAACGGAATGGAAATTCTGGCCCTCATACTGCGTGCGTCCCACCTTCCAAATGCGCTCAACACCAGCCGGAATTCGGGCAGTGGACCGGGAAGAGAATGCGAAGTCAAACCCTGACCACATTCCCAACAACACACCGCGCATCTGCGAAGCATGCACTGCCGACGCGACTTGGAAACCATCACGATGCTATCGTGGCGTGAGGATTGAGAGCCGATTCGCTTCCTTTTGGGGAGACGAGGTTCACGAATGGGAGTCGACCGTATGGTACGCGTAGAAGCGGGAGGTTTTCCTGCATTTGGTCTCGTAATTTCACAGTGGCCGTCAGTGCGCAGAGAGAGATTCTTGAAATACTCGTGTGATCATTTTTCATCACGATTAACCGGCTGCAGCAGATCACAGCCATGCGCCCAGCACGAAACGTGGTACACTTAGGATTTCACTGCATGCGACGATGAGAAATGGTCATCACTTCCACAACCCATAACAACGCTTCATTCCTGGAGTGCTCCTCGTCCAACGTTCTCCATTCTTACCAGGAAGCCGCTCAACAAGACCATCGCTGCTTCACAATGTCAGGAACAACCAATGCCATCCTGGCATACCGCTGCGCGTGCGCGAAACGCACGAGCGTTCTCGCTAGATCAACGGTCGCGACAGCCGCTCGGGGAGCATCAGCACGATCAAGAGGCAATTATCCATGCGCAATACAGCTGGCGTTTAAAACCTATCGCGCAACACGCTCAGATTCGCGCTTTATGAAAGAGCCATCTGCACGAAAACGCAGCTCTCATTAAGACTAAGCCATTATTCTAGCCTCCATCTTTCGACTGTCGTAGTCCTGGAGAGACTGTCCCCCGTTTGCTCCAAAGAAAGTGCCTTTTGCAGGGACGCGACTTTTGGTGCGCACCATTGGTTCTAAGTGATAGTAGACTTGCAGCATCTACCGCAATCTTTCTCCTCTACCCGCCTGCCCGGTGTCAAAGACATGGTCGAGAAGAACGGAGGCGTGCCCGGACGAAGGTTAGTCATATCCCACCACAGCCATAAGGCAATAGCCACTGCGGGTGGTGCGGCATGAGCTCTCCACCGTCATGCGCAAGCGCAAAGCCAAGCTCACGCAAACCATGTTCGGTAGATGATGTGGGACTGCATCCTTGTGAGAATGACTCACGCCTGGTATCGCACCCTGATTTGGCCTCCGTGTTCGTCCAGGGCATCTAACAAGCGGCCCACTTTAGAGACATTACTACCATCAGTTTAGACCTTCGCTTCGACGATGTCCACCGTATGCTCTGCGACGGTGACTCGCGTCTGATTGACTGTAGTGAGTATGACATTTCGACTGCATCTACTCTCACTCTCTGTTCCACTTCCCCGCACGTAACCGCCCGGTGTCGGTGAAAGAGTCTAGCAGGACCGGAGATGGGAGAGGGCGTAGGCTTCCACGTTACTACCTGTGGGTTCTAAAACAAAATATCGAACACAACAACATAAGAGAGCAGTTCGGAATTTCAACTGAGTGGCGTGCCATAAGGTTTGAAGACGTCGCCATTACAGCCGGACTGCTCAGCCCGCCAGTCAGCCACCACGCACACACATTACTGACCACGCCGTCCGAGTTATCCTGTTGCTGGTAACCTGGAAGCCACGGCTAGTAGCGCTCCCGTGATCAGTTTCTGAACGCGTCAGATGGTCTACAGTGAGGAAAATGCGGTGAGCCATCGACCCTACTCTCCCGCATCCCAACCACCTGGTCAATGTCACCGGCACGCAGTCAGACAGTCATTTGATGCGAGTGGTCCATTGACCGACGGGCTGACCTAATTCCACGTCGCGGCCCATAGCTGATCTGCATAAAAGCATACGCGACGATGTCACAAAACCAGGATAAGCGAACCTGCCGTCTGTCTCAAGTCCACTACAGCCATCAACACACAACACACACCGGGCGGACTGGCGCGGTCGGCGTCAGCTAATCAGACGCCGCCTTCCGCCATGGTCGGTCACCATATTCTTAGGTACACGAAGACGGCGAGGTATGTGATTGACGGAAGCACTGCGTCACCTCGACGTGGTTAGACCACGAGTGACTACCGCCAGCCATCAGGGATGTGCATGTGACCGTAGTAGGCCCACTGTTGCGCGTCAGCGCGTGCGAGCCGGTGAGGGCAGTGGAAACGGACGCCGCGACCGGGTGCGGTCGGCGCTCAAAGACACCCGGTTCGATCAGTCCGCAACGGATCTGCGACTGGCGAACCGACCCGCGCGCGACGCCACGCGCAGCCGCGCCGCGCATAAGTGGCGGAGCACCGAGGGCCGGCCGCTGTCATCTTCGCAGTGTAGCTGTTGTGAGAACGATTGCGTGGAGGATGACGCGAAAGTGTATCCGCCGACGACGCCGCAAGAATTCTGCTGTCACGGACGCGCATGTGACGAACAGGCCTTTGCGATGAGTTAATGCGCGAGGGCAAGTGAGGGCATCGGATGCGGCGATCTCGCCGCGGGTTGGTGCTCCGGGCACCGGTTCACCAGTCTCCCGTGCGACGGATTTGCAGGTGACTCGCCAGCCGATAAGTTAGGTGGAAACGCGGTCGCAAATGAGGAAAGTTTTAGCTGAGCCCCCATCGCTGGTGGTGGCTGTGGCAGCAGCGGGTTGGTGATGGCACGGGTAACAGGTGATGAGCATTGGGATGTGGTCTCCGATGGTGGGAGTAACTAACTCAATGCCAGAGGAGAGGTAGTCCGAAAAGGGTCGAGAATTTTCGTAGCTGCGAATTGTTGGATTGTTGGTGCACTGCATGCGAAGATGTCCAAGCAGGTCTGATTCACGCGCGGAAGGTGCGTCGACAGTGAGTGTGTTGAAGGACTCTGTGTATTGGTGGTGTGGGTACGGGATGCTGGTGACTTTCGTGCCGCTCTTTTGGCCCTGGCAACGGTTATCCGGTTGGCATCGTAGTTTGCTGCCCCTGTCTTCACTCGCCTCTTCTTCCAGGCTGGTTCGTTCCGGGCGAAGTCCTCTCAGTTTGCCGGGTTGATCTGTATTTGCTTCTAGGGGAAGTCTCCAGAGGTCCTTGTAGCGTCCTACTTGACCTCTTTGACGACGCGAACCCATAGCGAAAACTCCATTCTCACCAGGTGGCTACTCCAGATGCGAGCAGTAGCTTCAGTTGTGCGTAGATGCTGAGAAGGCCTTATTCGTTCCAACTCTTCCGTGTCCTGGATTCGTCTTGTCATCTCAGCCGCTTGATGACCTCGTATACCCATACTAGAGCACACGACCTGGCACCCCAAACACAAGCACCAGGATTTCACACAATAGGGTTTAACGGCTCTACAGTCTACATGGTGAGATAGCTAGAGTTCATGTTAAGAATAAGCTATTACAGCCTGACTCTCGTAGACCACTAGTCAGCTACTCCACACATCACACATTGAACTGATTGTGAGGTCAGAGGTAATTTTCATGGCGAAATCCTTCCAACCGACTGGAGCTTTTATTAGGCAACCTCACACTTTTCCTCCTCTCACTGGAGCTCGGGGCCATGACAGAGTCAAGAAGACCGGAGATGGGAGAGGGCGCAGGTTGCTGATGCAGCCGGAGCTGCCTTGGGCGTCCATCACCCTTCACGATCCCACCAACGTATCGCCATGGCGACAAATCAGATGATCGCACATCAACTGCATCCTACCAACCTATTACGCCCAGCCACACCAACCGCCACGTAGCCTCTGGTTTGCGCGGCATATCTGCCACACCGCTTCCATGACTACGCTCATTATAGAACATGCCCAGCCGTCGACCACTCTCTGTCAACAAATGCAATCAAACCAACCGTCCGCACGTGCTAGTGTCTGTCGAAAGTTTCAACCATTTACTGACCGTCGACCCTCACTCACGCACGACTCGGCCATCCAAAACACATGTACCAGGACCTCCCATACAACAGGAGGCTGAACGGCTCAGATTCCCCCATGCGAGATAATCAGAGGCCACATTATGAAGGGAGCCATACGCAGCCTCGATTTCAGAGCCAGCCCAGCCACACACACAACAATACTGACTGACTGATGCTACTGGCGTGGTCTGTGTCAAGCACAGCTACATGGATACAGACGATATTTTGGGTGTCATTTAGAGGTCGATCAGCAGCATCACTGACAACGCACGGGACTCTAACCCTTCTCGAACCATGCAACCTGCCCGATCCGAGCGAACGCGAACAGAGCAGAGCTGGACCATGCAAAGCCATTTTTGGGTGAAATTGTCATGTCCACATATCCAGGGCAACAGATTTTCAAAAAAAAATGTCCCCCCTGGTGTACACACCTGAGCCGGTCATTGATATTACACATGTCCATTGCCGTTAGGTGATGCTATGTTGCACATCGTTCGCATCGTTCCGAGAAGTCTAGTTTGTGTTTCCGACTGGTCTAGGACTGGTCTCGGCTACGTGTGCGTAATCCATCACTGACAGAGCCGGGTCTGAAAATGCCCGCACATTTTAGTCTTTGATAAGTGTGGTCCATTCCTAACTCACTTGTCCGGTAGACTGGCTGAAATTTACACAGACCGCTGGAGGTGTGTTCAAAAGTCAACCCTCCATTCATCGCATTGCGGTACTTGAGCACCATTTATGTTGTCTTGGAGGTTCTTGCGAAAACTATTTCCCAACAGGCGGTGGGTAGGGAGGGAATTTGCTTACTAGCAACTCTTGCTCCATATTCCTCATCAGTTAGTCGGAGACCTAATAAGTCTGATGGAATTTGATACTCAATTGATATGGAAAACCTTTATTGTATTCCGTACAGTTTTGTGGGGAAACACAACGTGTGTGCGTAGGGCAGACGAAGCTTTCCGGCATCGTTAGCCACTGTGAACACATTGCAGACCCACTCATCCTGACACTCTTGTCATTAGAACATGGTGGGCGATGCTCAATACTGCAAAATTCTACCTTTAATTAGAAATTATGGGTGCAAGGCATGGGTTCTTTAACTCCATAATGCACTTTTTAATGGTGATGGTTGGACCATCGTGTTGTTGATGTTTCAAAACCATCCCTTAGTAGCACAGGAGAACAGCACACACCTCGTTGTGCCAAAGTCTAGGGAAACAAGTTAAGGGTTTGGCTTTGAGGTTCGGGTTGAGTTTAGAATTTACATTTGGTTTATTATTAACGGGTAAGAATAAGTTTAAGAGTAGGGTTAGGTAAAAATAAGGACCGTTTTTATGTTGCGTTCGCTTAGTGGTATGGTTAGGAACAAGTGTTGTGGCACCCCTCAAGGGCGAGTTCCGGCCGCGCCAGCCACCTGCGCCCCTCTCCCATCTCCGGTCTCTTGACTCTGTCTGGCACCAGGCTCAGGTGGGGGAGGAGAGAGAAGTGCGGTAGCTGCAGCGCAAGGCTACTATCACCAAAACCTTATCCACGCGCAAGTCACCGTCCCTGCACCACCCTTCTGTGGAGCATACGGTGGACATCGTCGGACTACGACGGTTGAACTCTCGTTAGGGTTAGGGAACGGGACTCTGTACCCTTCCTGAGCTCATACGCAGGACCGACTTTATTAATCATGTTGAGCATTAATATTCCTGCGTCCTGTTTAGAGCCAGACTAATCGATTCCTTTCTAGTTCTTGGTATTATTACTCGTGTGAATACTCACTGGTACTTCCGTGAAGCAGTGTCATACTGACATATTTGCTGGTGCAACAACCATCATATCCTATTTTTTCTATTATCTTAAGCATACCACTAGGAGCCTACTAGACCAACACTATTCCACTTTCATTTCTATGTATCCGTCACAATGCTCTTCTGTTACATCTATATTAATATACCAACGTCTCACATTTTGTTCAATAAGCTGAAACTATTACAATCTACTTAAAATGAAACTATGCCATTAAAGTTATTGTCATAATTTAGCTGCTTTATGGGTTTTCCTAATACGTCTGAATATTAGCTCATTGTGCCCCCGTTAAACGCCGCATCGAAGACTACAGGCAGAAGCTTCGACTTCTAAAACTCAAAACAGGAACGTCACCCGCGTCTCGTCAGAAAAAGACAACAATGACGCCAATTATTTGGCCGACTCAGCAGTATGCCGAGTATGAGAGCGTACTGTAAAGAAAGGGTTGTAGAACAGGGAGTGTTAGCAACCAGCCGACCAAAGGCGAAGGACATTCTGATGAGGGTTAGTAAACTTACGATCTTCAGAAGAAGCCGTAGGTCACAGCATGCCGCAATAAATCCCACAATGCAAAGGATGGCTAGGACCAAACCCAAGACAATTAAGGTCGCGGAGATGCCGGCTACAGAGGAACGGAAGAAGGATATGCTTCGTGAAGTCGAATATGCTGTTTAATGCCAACAAAGATCCGAGGAAACCTAACGTTTCTGGAAACAGTTTGTGCTGTGGCTAACATTAATTAGACGGTACTAGACCAAGCCAAAACGTATTGCCTTAAATAGTGTAGTGTTGTACATTGTGAAGCTTGGCCCTAGAACCACATCCTGCCACACAAGCTTTGACGTGAAACGGATCAAATTTAGCATTATTATGCTCCCACTATCGTGGTATGGTACGATATTCAAAAGAAACTGCATTTAGTTTGTCAAATTTTAATATAGTTTACTATGGCTGATATTTATTAATGATGATCCGAGGTTCCTACGGAGTGCTGTTTGGCTATCTGCCCTCTTTAAAGACTCGGAAAACGGCCGTTCCTTGGAACCCCTTAGCTGATCCCACACCGATGAGCGAAATACTTTATCGAGAAGAGTTGAGCAGATCTCGTACCCTCTATGCGGCTGTATGAATCAAGCGGTTCAGACCATGACTCGTGGGATCCAGTCCGCTCTTACTGCATCAATCAATCGCTTCTTCCGAACTGCTTATAGGAACATTCAAGATGTCTCCCAATGCCATTTTTCTGCATTTTGTCCAAAAATACTCTGACAATATGTTTTCTAAAATAACACGACTATAAATTACAACTTCTAGTTTGGCTATCAAGATTGACCTTTTGTATTTTTGTTTTATTAATTGAAGAACAGGGTGACACCTTTGAACTCCCTTTTGAGTTCAATGACATTGAAAATTTAAAAACACTCGACACATAATGAACGTTGGCCATAGGGTTATCTCCGTGTCACTCTACAGGTCATCAGACAGAAACAATTATAAAATAATATTGCTCAAATAGGTAGTAGAATGTTCGATAATACGTAAATTTGTGAGTGGATGTAGCTTAGGAAAAGCGTGTTAGTTTCTGATGTCGGTTGCTTTAGCTCGCGTTTTTTGTCCTTTACTTTTTGTTGCAACGAATACCAAAATAGAGTATTAGCATAATTTTCTGTTGATTTAAACTTACTTTCTTTTCCCAAGATGGCATTGACGAGAGTGCTGATTTGTTCATCACTTGGTATCGTGGAATATTGATCAAGAATTGAATTGATCGACGTTTCTGACAAAAATTCGGAGAGGTCCTCAGTAGTATTCCAATCAAAACCACAATGAGATAGCTAACCTTTCACAAAATGTATCATTTAGTAATGAAATTTTTCTGGGAAAAGGAACAAACATTACAAACCTAGTCTGTTGATAAAAGTATCTCTCAGTTTTGTCACATTCTAAGTGCTTAACCATTGTCCTTCATCGGATAAACGAAAAACTATGTCATTCCCAACTCTGTAGTAAAGACTGGTAATGTGCATTAGCTAAGAAGTAATCCGGAGTAAGATAGCTGTCATCGCCAGTGATGATATTCGAATATGGTGATTGAATAACTGAGTACTGATGCAATGCGACATAAAAATTTCAGGACCCGCTTTGGAAATTGTTTCATGTCATTGTCTGTTATGTCCATAGAAGTTCATTTCTCACATAAGTTCTTTATATCCTAAAAATACCTTCGCATTTGACTGGTGTGTAGCAAAATGTACACTAAATAATCAACAGTGGACATATATTTAATCCAGCCAATTACTCAGCCTTCTGAACTGAACGATATAAATTACATCGGTTGCTTGCTATATTTATAAACCGTTTTCAGAGTTGATTACAATAATTTGATTGGTCCTTGAAGTGAGCTGAGAGTGCCAAACTTTCTGATACTAGGGTTTATCAGGTAGTTCTGATACTTCCAACCATTTTCGAAAGCACTCGACCGTGGTCTACGTGTCTTCGCCGCCTCCGTGACCATTAAGGATAAGCCGATGTTTTGGAAACAAAACATGGTTTACTAACATAATCCTGCTCTTGGGGCAGGCAATATATAGGTGTGCCCTTCGTAGCATTATAGGTTAAAGAAGTTGATAGCGGGATAATCGCTGCTGGAACGGGTTTCGAAAAAAGTCAAATGGAAGTGAAACGGTCATTGCCGGCTTTTCAGCAGAAATCAGCCAACTGTATCCAACCAGAGGTCCGGGCACCTAGTATTCACATGCGGGATTTTTAGTCACCGAGTCCTTAATTCTACGCCTGCTCTACTGACCGCTCTCGTGCAAGCTGTGATCGTGTATGTTTACGAGAGATGACTTCTGCTCACCTGAACAGTCAATTTACTGTTCTGCCTACTCATGAATTACGATTTAATCGGTACTGATTCTCTGTCTTTTAGAAGATCGCAGACGGTGACATACAAATGCAAGATTGCCTAGAAGGCAGATGGCTTTAAGCATAGCAGTTCAGTAGCAAGTGAGACTGAAAAAAATAATCTTTAAATGGGATTTGGCAAGCGAATGATTTCGCAAGACGGGCTACAGACCACAGTGGGTGTTTGTATGGACCTATTAAATTCTAATTATAGCTAGCGTGTGAATTAGCAAAAAATGCGAATATTTGCATTATTTATACATCCCAGGGATATTGGCTGGGCTTACTTTTGGCAGATTTATCGAGGAAGAAACTCGAGGTAAGCAAGGTAATGGGTAGGACACTGGAATAGGAAACTCAACTTAAAAACGTGGCCTTTTGTGTTAAATTTGAGGAAGGACACACACCTGTATCCAAACCTTAACCTTCATCATAATCCTTACATTAATAAAGGCGTATTGCTCTATTATCCTCACCAAAATAAACTGTAAACTGTAAACTGTAAAATTAATTCTAACCCCTTAACTTAACCTTAACCAGATCAGGGGCTTATCCGTAAACATTATTTTCCATGAAGTTAGTGTAAGTTCATCTGTATTGCAGGGGTTCTATTCATACATCATTGCTATTGTGTTCTGTTGTCGTCAGATAAATCACAGCCTGGAAATATATAGATTATGTACTGTCAGACTGACTTCCGTATTTACATCTAAACGCAAAATGCAATCCAGTTGGAAGATTTTTTTCGTGTTCTAACCCACTAAAAATTTCTAGATCCCTGGGAATAAAGTCGTTTTCATTGTCATCCCCATGCTTTTAAGTAACAAATAGCTGGAGTATTTCACTGTAACGCCCAATCTCCCCCAAATAAGCCTCTTTTAATTATTACAATCATATTAAAAATGACCCTGGGATGTGCAATGTGCTTTGGTGTAAATGCATTAGTTAAACACATTTATTGTGGTTATAATCAAAGGTATGGCGATTTTACTGCAACCGTGGTTCATTGTTTCGTTTGAAGCTGATTCAAAGTCCGTCGAACTTTTTAAGATCAGCTTGAAACGGAGGATTAATAAAATTTCGTCAAAAAGTGACTTACTGCTAGAATACAGTTGATGATGGCAACCGCAAGCTTCAACGCAGCCTCAATTGTCGTGCACATCTTTTCAGCTAAAATACATCTAGTTAGAGGAACAAATTTACAAAAAATGTAGGCTTCATGCAAACAAAATAGATTTATGAAAACATCAAAGCAATTTCCTGAGGTTTGGCTCAGGACAGAGGTCACGCGAGCCCGCCGGCATTCAGCAGCGAATGGACAGGTCTGAAATTATTAAGTGAAAGACATGGAGTCAGGTGATCCGGGCATGAATTTTTAGGGTCAGACCCGAAATTTCAATGAACATATCTCACTTGATTTACTATACTAACAGCACGGGTTCCAGATAGAACCCCGAAACCGCTGATATTCTGCCGATGCATGAGGGGTTAAGCGTACCCATTGTCACCCAACGTTCGGCGTGTACATTCTGGTACATAACCCCCTTGGAATCCTCGAACAAAACGAATTTTCCTTTCCTCTGTAAGTTCACTGGGGTATGTATTCGGCTTTCTAGAAATGCATGCAGTTTGTAAACTGAACCTCAATGATGATCCGGGAACAACTACGGGTAGGGCTCAGTGAGAACTGCCTTAAACGCCATGGTGACCAATCATAAGGCAAACAACCGTAAAAAAATGAATAAGCAAATCTCTCCTGACATTAAAAAGCCCCCCGCTATTCAGCTTTAGAGCCCTGGACACCATGAGACTTTGTCACACATAAATCTCTCCCAAATATCTCTGATGATGACTTTGAGAGGGAAACTGAAACATCGCGCTAATTGAGCTGCCATTTGTCGCGGATATTTTGGTCCTTGTTACCGGCAAGAAATTATGAGAGGTACAGATCGCTAGAGGAACGCTTCGTCATTTAGATGGCCTGGTGCGAAATTCCTGTCAAGATAATTATTTCCGTATACGAACCCTAACATTAACCCTTACTTAAAACCTTTTCTTAACCTAAACCCTAAGCGTACTGTCACCAGAAGTTAGAATAAGACCACCGGCATCGTGCAAATTCCTACTCACGTGCCCTGACTTGGGGAAAGTTTTGTACAGGAGACGTCCTTGTGGCAGTTGCGTAGTCAGTTGTACGGGCTTATAATGTAAGTTCCATTACATCTGGGAAGCGAAGCACGATGTATTTTCAAGTTTGGTGTACATTTAGGGCAATTTATAAGTATTTTCTCAGAAAGGGCGCATCAGGTATTGAGAAAGCCTTTACTTCCGAAATAGCAATTAAATAAACGTCTGTGTAATGTCCAAAATGGTGTGTGTGCTAAAACCACTTTCGTTGTTGCAGAAATTCTTTTCTCCGCTTTATAGGTAAGGGACGCCAATTGTTCGCATCCCCTATAGAAGAATGTAATGACGTTTATCGCTAATATAAGTCCGTAAGTCTTTAATGTAATCGTCTCAAGTCAGAGTAACCAGTTTCAAGCAATACGCCGCATGTTGTCAAAATCTAAATCACTTAGGATATGAATGCATTCGAAAATATCACAAAAGATTCCTAGTGTAAGCCATTATTTGAAACAATATATTGCGTATTCTGTCAGTGTTGCATACATTATCGCACCCTAACTTGATCAAAATAAAGAGCAACCGCATCCTATAAATAGTGCAGCCCTTACGTTTCTGTATATTGCCCTCTCTGATGATGGGTGCAAGAGAATATCCGAAACGACAGGCACGCAAAATTCTTCTACCAGTGGTCAATGTTGCTCCCTCTCCATAATCTCTTTCTTTTGATAACCTCAAGACTGCTAACTCCCATCGAGTTATAAATAACGAAGCTACGGATCTACTGACCTCGCATCTATCCGATAACCTTAACTTGTGGACCTTGAAGAAAGTTAACGTTTCCCAAATAAATACGAATAAATACACGAAAAACGAATAAATGCTGCGCGTAACATTCTATGGAATGATCACCTGCGCCCAACCCCGATTCCGGTCTTTTAAACTATGTTTTGACACCGGGCACAGACGGGTAAGGGAAGAGCGAAAGAGAGTGTGCGGTAGATACAGTGCAAGGCTACTATCACTTTAAACTAGTTTGCTCACAAGTCACCGTCCCATGCACAACCCTCCTGTTGGACTACGACGGTCGAACTAACGTTAACTGATGCATGCAAACAGACATCGAGGATTAGAAAAATATGCTCAATAACTCCCTATACATTTTAAGAAAATTAGAGTATTCCAAGACTCTAGGAAGAACGACAAATAAAATTAGTATGTCAGTTTGATTAGAGATGATCTCAAACCTGTTGTTTGGTCTCGTCACTGCCAACACCTTGCTAACATGAACATGTAGACTAGAAACATTTTTTTATTATTTTAATACGCCTCCAAATATGCTATTATAAACCCAAACGGAAGTTTAGTAAATACTGTAGAAATATTTACCATAAAACGTTTGTGTAAAGTATTCAACTTACCACATAGACACCTGAAAATGTTGAAAATGCCTACGATTCACACCGAAAAGCAATGTTGACCTTGCCTACAGTTGGAGGTAGTTGATTTACAGGCAATTTTCCGTGCCCTCAAGAGCGTACGTCTTTCACCCTAATCGACCTCACGCACACAAAAACCCATTTAGCCAATCAGCTTTTGACTTGCTCACATGTGAAGGCAGGCATCTTTAACCTGAAATTTGTCTTCTCGCTGTCTAAACATGTAGAGCGTCGGCCATTGACGGAACTAGACTGCACCAAACTTGTAGGAAGAACATTGTATGTTCACATCTAGCCGACAAGGTGGAAGTAGGATGAAACAACACGCTAGGCTCAGCAAAAATGAAACGGTGTACGTTTGATGGAACTGCCTCTGTGGAAAGGGGCGTAACCCAGACAGATAACGTAAAATGCGGTTTTGTGATCCCAGTGGAAAGTTCACCATTATAAAAGGAGCCAGGTAATACTTTTTGATTAATACGTCTGTTACAGAACATGGTGATAGCAACAACAGCCTATGTGTGTTGTTCTTTAATCCGTCTCGCTCCTACGATTTGAAAAAATATTTCCTGTGGAATTGTGGCTGTTCTGAGACCGCCTGGCTAACAAATTCCGGCTGGACACGCATAAACTTCCACCAATACTGCAGGTGAACTTCAATTAAACGCTAGGAGTTAAGATATTTTCCTTTGATAAATTTAACCGTCACCCTAAACGAACCCACCTTATCCTATTCGTAAAACATTACCCCAACCTGAAATTTACTCTTCTAAGAGTTAGGTGCAAAATGATCAGTACTAAGGGCGAACTTAGAACCGTGCTCTACTCAAGGTTTAGGAGCCCGTACACGTTACAATCGTGGAAGCCGCAAGGTGACCGTGAAATTGACTACGCAGTTTTTTTCTGTTCACTGGGACCTTGTTCAAAACTCAGCTAGGGGGAGTAAATGCTAAGTTTCAATCATGAATGTTTGTTCAAAAACAAGAACAAAGTGAGAGGTCAGTGTGAAGGCAGAAATTTCCGCCCTTTCAGACTACAGGTCCTCAATTGTTTTGGACATTTTCCAGTTCAGTAGACGATGAATCTTTAACCAGCTTTCTTTCAAGAGGCCTATATATTATCTTTTTTAAATCATGTGTATCCCAGGTGTGTAGCTAGGTTCTCTTTAAAAGGAGGACAACGAGTGTCTGTAGTTGGTTTTCTCTCTCGAATATTGCAAGTTAGAGATTTGTTTTTACGCGCAGTTATTCAGTGGCGAAAGCGAGCATTTAGGCAGCTTGAAAGCCGCCCGTAGAAGGTACACGAGCTGACAGCTAGAACTGCCTCCCATCTACCATGCGCTGCGCTCAAAAGTGAGGAGGACTTCAAATCGTTTCTAGCAAAGGACATAGGGCACCAACAACTTGAACAAACTGCGAATTTGGCTAGTGTTACTGCCCTACTACTTTCGCATGCCATGGAGCGGCAGTCGGTGATTCGATGATTTGTAGTTTTGTTACTCCCTACACTGTACCATAAAACTCTCTGTAGCAAGTGTGAATTGTATCGGGCGTTGCAATTTTCACTAACGCTGGCAACCGTTCCGGACCGAATGCATCGCGTACAGAAGTTTCCGTGACCAATGATTTCCGTGAAAAGTTTGTACCCGGCCGTTTCATCGCTTCACTGACCAGGGACAGTTACTCTCATCGAATTCTTTCAATCAAACGGAAACGTCGCCCTACCTTAACCCATACTCGCAAGCTTCTGATGATCAAGACAAAAAAGACACTTTTCTCCTATAAACTCTGATGACTTACCTCACTCAGAAACTACGTCCTTGGTGATGTAGTAATAATACGGGTAAAACTTTACATTTGTTAGCCCAGGAAAACGCCCACCCAATTTCTACATACTCATAAAACTTTCATTGACGTGGATGAATTGATTCAACGTATTTTATTGCTCATACACGTGAGGTGCCCAGAGACCTTCTCTCGCGTAAAAGCGAAAGTGCATATTTTATGGTACGAGAACATTTTTAAAATATGTTAGGTAATTATCAACCTGAATATTTTTGACGTAAGCTGCAAGTGTAATGGGATTCAACAGTTTCATTCTTAGTAAATGTTCCGGACAAAGGAAGTCTTTAAACCAAGGATAATCCTCTCAGAAAACCAGAAAAACCTTTTGTAATGTTAACTGCGGTTTTACTTGAAACGTTGTGTGGTAAAAAACACACTCTGTACCAATGCAGGCGTATGTAGAAACGATTAAGAGCTCAGATGCAATATCATCAATTGGTAAGGATGCCTTGCGCGAACGCCTAAACAGGACATGGGAAAATGAACCGTCTACACCTTATGTGGCTTTGCGCTACCTTCAAAGGAAATTATGTTTAAGATTAAGGTAAGGGTAAGGGTTAAATCAAGGGTTTGGCTTTAGGTTAAGTTCAGAGTTAGAGTGAGTTTGAGGATCTTAAGTTAAGGGTTAGTGTTACCAATAGGACTGATGTTTAAGGATAAGGCTAGGGAATACTTACCTATTTTGCCTATTTTAGGCGGGCGTAACAGCTCCTATTTCTTTATCCTCTTTAGGCGACCATACACGGCACCCTGACCGGCATCCTGCGGTCGACCTAGCGTAGCCTTGTACTGAGTCGACGGTCTATTTGATGAGCTTCTCGAAGACTGGCCCTGCAAAAAACCGCATACCTCAGAGACGAGCACATCTTTCGACTGTTGAGGTGTCTGTTTAGAAGTCGGTGGTTCTGCTCGGTGATTAAGGTAAAGGAGGAGGATGGATGGAAACAACAGTTGGGTGTCCATGACATCCTCATCTGCCTGAAGGATTATATTGCATCGAAACACCTGTTTTAGAAAGGGACCGATACGGCGAGACTACTGATATTTAGCAGTAGTCAACTACTAACAACAACAAACCGATATAGCACAGATATACAAAGTGCGTTTGTGACAGATTGGGTTGCTTCTTTTGAAGCTCAGTACTTACATCGTATTTATTGCTTTCATAAATACGTTAACGTTTGGCAGATATTTGCGGCTGCTGGGTTCGAACCACTGGGCCTGCAAAACCTAGAGTTGCGTATGCCTGGCCGTCGAAGCTTACTAAGACACCGATGAAAATTCTAGTCTTTCCTGTCTTTGCGGGTTAATTTTATGCTGCTATAAACTTGATCCCTACCCTCTGGGTAATCAAGGGGTGATACTCGTGTCACCCTTTCTCAGGAAGTTGTTCATAACACCTTAATTGCAGAAACTGACGCTAAGCAGGAAACAAGACCATTCAATCAACGTTTTTTTTAAAATTACACCCTTGTAGACTTACCAGATGGTTATTCCATCGCTCCACAAAAAAAAACAGGGTGAGAGCAACGCTAACACATTTAAAATGTAAGCCTTGACGCATTGCAACCAGTTTCCGAGAATAAGCCAGTTAGGAGAGAAATGAATGGAACAATACAGAGATGCCCATGAATCGTTTTCGAAGTTATAAAATATATCAACGGCAGAAAAAAAAGTACCTTTACGTCACTTATGATGGAACATTAGAGTATTTAGTAGCATATCGAAAACCATGATTGACATACATGGTCCCTTAGTGGCTCAAGTGGGATATTATTTCGATACAAGCAAAATATCATCTGAGGCAACCTGTACACAAATGAAGACATATTTCCACTGTAGAGGCTGAATTTAGGTGAACTCCGAGGTTGTTGGATATTCAAGACATTTCATATGCTATTAAATAATACAGAACAAAACATGCTGTTTTGATTCGTTGTGTTATAGAAGGATATTAAAATAAGCAAGTAATATTTCAGAGTAATTGCTTCTGTAACCGAAAAATATGACCTTAATTAAATGAAAATCAGGTGAAGGCATGTGCGAGGAATCGCATTGTTTTCCAGAAAAAAATAAACAAATCTAGCTTTGAATATAATTAGTTTTGCAAAGCTCTGGCGTTTTTGCCACAATACGTGGTAATAAACCTGTTTGCCAGTATTTTCTTTAAATACGCCCATACCTAATGCGGAGGTGGAAACTTAAACCAACCTATGTTCAATTGAGAGCAAGCGATAGTTACTTTTTTGTATAATATAGATTCCGCTAGTCCGAGATGAAGAAACACAATGGGCAGTAGGTTTGCATTTTTCAAAAAATAATTGTATGTATTCGGTTGCCCATCTGTGTATTGGCAGTTAAGTAAACTAATATAACGAAAAACACT
Source organism: Schistocephalus solidus (assembly GCA_017591395.1). Classification (NCBI taxonomy): domain Eukaryota; kingdom Metazoa; phylum Platyhelminthes; class Cestoda; order Diphyllobothriidea; family Diphyllobothriidae; genus Schistocephalus; species Schistocephalus solidus. The sequence goes on from WEDG01000160.1 coordinate 189,875, forward strand.
AGTAGAAAGTGGAAGCTGAGTTCTTCATTTTCAGTAGAAATATATCCCTTTTTTCAGGAATCTTCAAGAAACAGTCAAAATCCCACATTTTTACCTTCTTAAGTGTGCATATATTCGTCAGCTACTAGTTACTTTTAGTGCTTTGCAATTTGGTACCTTATTATGGAAAGTTTCCAATTTATCTTATGTATCGTAATTGCCGCATTTTGTTTTGGACGATCATGTTTGGGTGAATCTTCAAATATGGTCCCAACGACTATCGGCATTATAAAGAATATCCGAAAACCCACTATTTGGGCAAATACTTTTAAGTAATGCCTTATTTTGACGATTTTGATAAACATATAGAACGAAATCTAACTTTATGACTAAATGCTCTAAAACCCTGAAAATCATGAAGTATCCGCTGAAATTTCAAGGATGATCTGACACTTATTGTAATCCAATATCAAATTACCAATAAATAAATTGTTCAAAAGAAAATTTATTTTATCATGAACAAAATGATTGTCTACTATTTCAACCGAAAATTCTTCTTTAATTTATTAGTCACAAATACGACGATTTAGCAAGTTTTAGCACATGCCTACTTTTTATTAAAAAGTGGATATTTCTATACGAACTAATATTAATTTAACTATTTCCTTTAAGTTTTACATTCGCATACGGTTGCTCATTATTATATCAAAACTTTCGGATAAGCGTGGGTTCCGGTTTACGAGTGATCATCCAGCATTCGAAATTTTCGGCCCTATTCATGAGATAAATTGATAAGTAAGTTCCATTTGGTAAAGTTCGCTGTTAGAACAATGAGTTTTTGCTCGATTGACAGTGCTTCGTTCACATGAGCTTCCTTACGGTAGAACAGTGGGTTATTGCTCGGTTGATGAGTGTGTTGACCACGCTTCGTTTGTGGGCGACAGGGTGGTTGCTCTCATAATGTAGGATAACATCCGCATTAGCCTCTTTGCGGTAAACTGATGTTTCAAAGGTCCCGTCAGTCTTTCGCTGTACGAGGACGTCAAGAAAATGCTGTTGGTTGTCAATTTATTTTTTGAGCGTAAAGTTGCTTCCAGGTATCATCGAGTTAATAATACTGTGTAGTGTTTCCAGTCAGTCCCTTTTAACGATAACAAACGTGTGATCAACTTAGCGTACCCCTAACTTGAGGTTAACCAGTGGTAGTGCAGTAGCTCCTAATTTTTGCATCGTTACTTTGCTTGGAAGCCAGAAATGGGTGATCCCATAGGGGCTCCCTTTCGCTGTTGATAAAACTCTTGTGACAATGAAAATTTGTTCAAGCAAGGCAGATGTAGGAACATCCATGCCATAATCGTGGAGTAATTCTTCTGTTTATTGCCTTGCCAAATCTAATGGTATGGATGTGAAGAGAGAAACACCATCAAAAAATACCATTATTTCCTCTGCTGCAATGTTGAGTCTTTGTAATTTTTCCAGAAACCCTAGGGAGTTGTCAATGGATGTTTCACAATTCTTTGTCAATGGGTGTAATTTGCGGAAAAGCCACTTAGAAATCTTATAATTGGTTGCACCGATTAACGATACTATCGGTCGCAGTGGCACCTCTGGCTTGTGAACCTTAGGTAGTCCATAGATCTTAGCTATGGACTGTTTAGTTTGCCTCAAGGATTTGACAATATCTCCTGATATTTGCTTCTTTCCTGTAAGACGTTTATATACTTTTCAATTGATGAATTCTGTGTTTAGTTTGCCGCATTTTGTTTTGGATGATCAGTTCTCTGGGTAATAAGTTTTCATGTTTGGGTGAATCTATAAATATGGCCCAAAGGATAGAAATTACGGCTCCCGAGCGGAGACCAAAATTAAGTTGACTGTTAAATCCCATCGCTTACTTGCGAAAGAAATGTTTAAAAAAGGGAAACACTCAAAGTGACGTTTGGCAGCATGCTCTTAGGAACCTCATTTTAATAAAGGGAATGATAAAGAAAAACGAAAGGTGTAGCTGAGAGGAAAAAAGATGCTGTTTTAATCGTTGTTATGGTCTGTGGTCATGTTGATGATGACGACCGCGATTAGAATGAGGATGCTGATGATTCTTTTGCCGTTGCAGCTGCTACTCCTAATGCTGATGGTGGTGGTGGTGGCCCGGCGGTGATGATGATGATGAGGAGGAGGATGAAGAGGATGATAAGAGGTGGTGGTGGAAAGTAGTAGAAGTAGTGGTAGGGGTTTTGGAAAAGGAGGAGGAGGAGGAGGAGGAGGAGGAAGACGGTGACAACGACGTTGATGACGACCATGTTAAAGCTAAAATCAAAACTTGTTCGTTGGAAATACTTGTCAGTGGAGTGTTTTTCTGCCGATGTGAATGAGAACGCGAAGTCCCAGAGGGAATAATTAGCAAATGGAAAACGGCTTTTTTATTTTTAACAAGCTGGGAAAGGTCACAGGTCAATTAACTTGACATTTTCTCCGTGCGCTAGAAGATCGTGCTCTCGCGCGGAAACCGCGTTTGGAATGCATTTTCAATTATCGCAGAGGTTGGCAATCAGTCAAGGGGCCAAAAGACGTCGAATGAAAGTAAAAGAGAACTAAAGAGTACTATTGGTCAAGTTCCAACAAGGGCCAAAATTAATTATCAGTTTTGCAGAAGGCTCAGTTGGCTGTATCACGTTTTGCCCAAATTGAATTATATTCAGATGAAAACGGCGGGCACCGATCTATCATGCTTGTGAGATGAATGTGAGCATTTATAATTTCCCTAGGAGTTGCGCTAACGCAGATCACACAGGTGATCGCAGAGCGACTACCAATCTGTAATTTGATATTAGTCATCGACTAGGACACGGACAGTCTGAATTATTAACCTGCGTCAACCATTCGGCTTTTTCTCCCCCATTCACATGTGAAATTTCTTATATGTACATGAGCTGCCCAATTTTTCTCATTAGGCACTGATATTTACCTCCCTTTGTTTAAATCAACTACAATAAGGGTTATTTGCAAACGACGACTGCACCGTTCTGAAGAAAATCTGGCGCAATTTTGCGACGAATTCTCAGATGATCGTTCATGATCCCGACAGTTGCAGCTTTCGGTTACTATAAGTCTTCGGTTTCCTTCCGGTGATCCCTTTTTGGACCATTTTTTCCATAGTGAATGAAGCACCTTTTGCTGAAAATTTTAAAATATTGCATGCAAAATAAAGCGTATCTCTTTCTCTCTCTCTTGCTCTCAAAAATCCAGTGATATCCAGGACCCTGGGCTGGAAACCTGAAATTTGAAACACGAATACGTTGATCATTGAGCAACGATCTCACCAATACACCACCTCTATATCAGCTAAAAATGAAATTACAATGTTTATATCATTGTTGTTAAACATTTACTAATAAGGCTTCTTTGCTTCCTTAACTGAGCACTTTAACAAAATGTGGATCGTATTCATCACCTTTGGAGTAAGACCAACTAAAGCCTAACGATGCAGCTGTCTTGACTTACAGCTGGGGTAATGTCTGTTGTTATTGCGATATGCAATAGGTTTTCAAAGTTTAATGCTAATATATTCGTTAAGGTATAGGGAGCGTTTGTGCGACCGCAACTGGAATAGGCAGTACAGGTGTGATGGCCGTGGATTCGGAAATGCATAATATTTTTGAAAGTGTACAAACGCATACCAAAAGGTTGTTCATGATTTCAAAAATTTGGCATAGTCCCAGCACCTGACCGCCTTAACTCGTTATCCCCTCCAGTAAAGAGAATACAGAAGGGACCTTACAGCAGGCTTTCGATCGCAAAAGTATCTTCATTTGAATGTTAACTGGGCGAGTCTTTTCTAATAGGCATCGTAAAGAAATCTCCGAACTACAAGAATGCCGCTCCCAAACAAATCAAAATTCTCCTTTGTCTCGAAGACAGCCATTCGTAAGTGGAATTCTTTGGGCACTCCTCCACTGTGAGTGTGTTCAAGGGGCCTCTGGGGGATTAGCAGTTAAAGGTCAACTCGTACACCCCAAACCCAATCTAAGGAGTTACTAATATAACTATAAATATACTACTATTTTTGCTTTCAATAAGTCGTTATTTAAGTCAAATTTGACACTGCTGAGCCGTTCAGGGTTGAAATACATTAAATCTGTTATTAAGCATAATTTCGCAAATTCTACAATTTTTGAAATTGAGGCTTTCTTATTAGGTTTATTCATCTCAAAAAGTAAAAAAAAAACTGCTTATAGAAAATGTCCCAACTGAACTGCTTTTTATGCAAACCTGTAGGTTTTACGGGCTTCTATCAGTTACTCCAAATACAGTGATTGGCACGCTGTTAAATTACATATGTATTCTCTATATTTACAGTACAGGTAAAACCTGTCAGTTGGTTTAACCACAGTAGTTGATCGATTCCAGCTCAACTATTCATATTAATTGTTGGATCGTTACAGAAGAGGTCTATTCCGAAGGTTATACTTCAAATACGTGCATTTGTTTCCTAGAAAAATAAACGAGGCACGTTGGTTGATAACCTGCTGAATGGTTTTGGAATGGTTTCGGCAATTTTACGGAGAACACCAATAGGGGAAATCGAGTGCAATAGCCGTTTGAGAACAGCCAATGCACGCTACATGATTGAGAAACAGAACTGGCCTACAGGAAGTCCTCCACGAGGCCGTCGACTCCAAAAGCATACTCAGATAGTTAGCCAGGAGCTGGGCGATTATTCTAGAAGGTTTGAAGTGCCTTGCTCCCGTGGATTGGCCAATAGGCGCGCGTCGAAGCCTACGCAAGACAGCTAATAAAAGTAGCCCGCAGGTAAGCTAAGACTCGACTCGTGTTTAGGCTGAATAGAGGCTTGTCTTCTAGGCCACCCTCACCGTTTATGCAGGGATATAACAAGCCGTCTGACAATTCATAAAACGTTGGCAATATTCTTATAAAACCCCATGCCTCTCAGTAGAAGTTATCTCCCCATTTTACGTTGCGTGAAAAAAACCTGTCATTTGACTTTCATGGCAGCACCCATTTGTTTCGGTAAGATGAGGCCAGAATGTCACTCAAGCCCCTTTGTTTAGGTCAGCTTCAATCGTCACAAACAATGATGTCCTGTGTGTTCCCCGCACTGATTTGGACACAGGGACGCGAACTTGCGCCTGAATTTCTTCATAATGATTTGGGACTTGTGGTGCAGCTACCGAACTCTCCTCGCCCAGTATCGGGACAGGTCCAAGAAAGGGGTGACATAGCCGGCTTGCAACACGCAAATAAACTAAAATGTATGTATACCAATGTCCAAAGCATACTCCCTAAATAAGATGAGCTTAAAATATACGTATGCCAACCTTAACCAGATATGATCTCCATAACTGAAACGTGGCTGACCATGAAGGTGAACGATCGCGAAGTTACTCTCCCCAATGTTCAGTTGTTCAGGCAGGATAGAGCCAGACGTCAATGTGGGGATGTGTTTACTTATGTCAGACAGGGCCTATTTTTGAGCAAGGGGCAAGTGGCCGCTTGACCTAAACAAGCCCATCTGCGGGTCACGCAGGATCGACCGATTTGAAATCACACCCCGTGCGGGTACCATGTAGGCCGAATTAAGAATGAACTACTCAGCCTCACTATCCGTCTACCAATCAGTCACTCCACAAACACGAAAACATTAGGTACCGAGGCAATGGCATGATGACGAGAGCAATTTGAGGAAGAGTTGGACTCGAAAGTTTTTATGGTTAAATAACGACAGCGCATACATTCAATACCGTTTTGCACTTGCCGTGAATTCGTGGTACCGGTGACCGATCTAGGCAAAGACCCGATCGCAAACCGACAAACAACGAACCCGTGGCTCTATGATAAGAGCTTTGGACTTCTGACCAACAGGTCACGGGTTTGAACCTCAGATGATGCAACACCTTGAGTTGGGTATGACTGGTTGACGATGGCTACTGAGATAGAAATGTATATTCCAGTCTCCCTTCTCTTTGTTGGTAATGGCTATCTGCCTATAGTTCAATCGTTATTTTTGTAACGATATCTCGATTTCTGATCATTTTTCGCTTAGCGAAAGTCCAGAACCTTGAGCAAAACAGCACGTCTTTTTTTGCTGTGCAATAGGAATGTCTATGTAAAAGCCATTTCCATGTGATCATCTAGTTCAGTGATCTCAGTCTATGGAGAGTTACTTTAGCATTACCAGTAGATGCTATTTTAAACATCGGGTGTGTAAAACACTGAAATGGGACTACGACTACCTGATAATGGCAAATGAATTAAAAAAGACCACGCTGATGTTAAGATAATTTGTCAGCAACCTGATCTATTTTGATGGCAATACTGCACTCTCCTTTTCGTTGACATCAGATATAAATCTTTTGTTAAATAATGCATTGGGCATTAAACAACAAACTATTTGTCACCAGGATGAGCGATGAATTGCTTTCTGCTATCAAAGATAACTCGTCCTATTGCTAGGCTTCACCACGCCTTCATCCATGCAAGGCCAAAAAATTGTAGCTTCTGCCGTACCCTCTGCTGTAAATTATTAATCACCCCAAAAAGTCACGTACGCTTTATTTGCTGTTCATAATCATCCGCCTATCCACCGGGCAGTATGCTCTGATTAAATATTGATGTTGCTGTTATTCTTAAGAGACCATCTGTATACATAAATGTCCCAGTACATTCGTTGATGAACGCTCATCGATCGGTAACGGAACTCACTCGTCCCGTTTTGCCTTTGTGCTCACTCTCAAGCCCTGACACCAACCTCAAAGCGGCCGATGAACATTACCGGCAAAGACAAGATAGACTAGAATGGCCAGTTCTGGCTCATTAGACGTCAGTAGCCAGTAATACCCGACCCCAGATGGTACACCACACAAGGCTCAAACCCGCGACCTGATGATCTGAAATCCAACGCTCTAACCTAGCGGTCGGCAAACTGCGGCTTTTAGGCCAGATACGGCCTAGCTAGTATTCCAGTCCGGCAACTTTGTCCATTTCCCGCACCGCGCCCAGTGTGATGCAACCCTCGTTGACACCAAAGAATGCATCAGTGTGCTGTCAACCCTGCGAAATGAAATCTCTTCGCGCTGACTCTAGCGGAGAAGACATGTGAAGCAGGAAACTCACGGCCCTTTATAAGCTGTTCTGGTGGGGAGACTAAAGCAGGTGACTAAACAGACGACACCGGTTATAAAAATGCAGCTAGATTGTTGGTGGTACGTTTGGACGTTGAGCCTTTATTTATTCGCTTAGCGGACTGTGTGAAAAGCGTTGTTCCCGAGTTTTTAACGACACCTGTACGTTTTGCGGTAAAAATTAAAACAAATTTATATTCAGACAAGTTCCAGTGCTACTAACTATCGTTGACCAAACCTGCTTGCCCCTCCACAGAGGGGGAGGGAGGGAGAGGCGTCCGCATACATGATAAAATTTCTCGAACGTCAGGTCTGCATAGATACGGTGAGGCGTGTATTGAATAATCATCATATTTTCAAGAAAGTATTAACGTTTTCGGCCTCCAAAATTCAACCCTGTCACTTGTTACAGTCCAGAATGACTAATTATATGTTACGGCGTAGTGGTTGACTCTAAAAAAGCCATCGGCTACATAAAGCCACGGCACGGTTGATCTACCCAAGAGAAAATTAATTTGCACGGGCCAATTTATCGTTGCTGGATTAATACACTGGCAGTATTGTGTGGTTGTAATCGCAGACGAACGCAATTATCAGAATGCAACCGTTTCGCATTTCCCAACACTGGGCCAACATTCCCCTATCCTTGCTCCTACTCAATGAAGGGGTTGCAGAGTGTTGATTAAAACAGCTCAGTACTCCGTTCTACCTTCATGGTTCCTGATGAATTTCTACTTAAAAGGGTGAGTCGGGGTCGACTTTCAAAAACCCACATGTACCAACCCCAAATCGAACTGTTTTCCCAGCCTTTGCTCGCGGACTATCGGGCCAGAATGATCGTGCCTCAAAGTGTTCGGATTACACCTAATAATCAAGAAGTTTTGGGCATTTGGTGGTATTGAAAGGTGTTCAAAGTAAAAGCAGGAGTAAGACAATTTCTCCGACATGTCATGCCGAAGGTAACGGTGCGGATTGCAGTTAATTCCCTGATCAGATATGCTGATTGGACACGAGCCCCTAATTCACTACCGGAGGATATGAATTGAGTAAAATCCCAGCTCCCTACCCTACTGGGCCGACTGGTGTTGATCAATGTGTCTGAAACGATAATTCAAGCCGAGATCATTAAAAGTCAAGTTCTCCACGCAAAAAGATGCCAATTTTCGCTGAATTTGCAGTTGTGTTTCGGTAATTACCACGGTAGATCTTTTTGCACCAACCTAGCCGAACACATATGAACCCCAATTCTGCATTTCCATCACGTTACTTTTAAAGCTCTTTTGTTTTTCAACCCACCTTCCGTTCAAGCCGGCTCAGTCTTGGTATTTCACTTAAGCATGCAATAATCCATCAAAGAACACATGACCATGCACGGACTTGGCACAGATAGGGCACAGTCTTTGAGAGACATGAGGTTGTTGATAAGTTGATCATAAACCGTGCTTTACGATCAACCTTCCTGACTAAAAACGGTGTAACCGTAGCGTGATTCCTACCTGTATTTTTTGTTCCTGTCCCACCATATCCCACAAACTGTTGTTAAAAGAGTTTTATACAGAAGTGACGCACAGTGAAGAGGCGGCGTCACGATAACTCCTCGGACATGGTTTCTCTGTGAAGACAAAACTTTGCCGCAAGTGCGATTGGCAGGTAATGTTCATGCATAAGAACCTCCGTGGACAGCATGTGTTGGTATAAAGGTACAGAAGAGAGTGACCAGTCTGGTCAATTAATGAGAAAGGGGAACGAAGTCTTGTATGAAACAGAAGTGCCTGACCGGGGCGGGATGATAAATGTTGTGTTATAAACAAGTTCACTCTCTGGTCTCGTTCTTATTCGCAAGATTTCGAGATTTTCAGCCCTCCTTTGGACTTTCTCTATGACGATGCCCCCTCTCATGTGCAATTGGAGTTGATTGAGCTGCATGCTTCGGACTTTCTCTTGTCCAAGTTTACTTATTGCACTACTCTCATTGAATTCTACCGTCAGCTGCCATATGCTCAGTTTCCAATTTTGTTAGCCTGTGCCAACACACAACACTTTTCCTGGAGAGGTGGCTGCAAGGACAAGTTCCTCAGGATTTTAAACACGCAGCCATCGTCCATCTCTACAAACGGTAAGGGAACCGGCAACTCTGTGATAATCACAGAGGCATCTCGTTGCTCAACATCGCCGGGAAGATCTTCACCCGTATCCTTCTCACTCGTCTGAACTGTCACCTAAAACAGGGTCTGCTCCCAAAAAGCCAATGTGGCTTCCGCCGGCACCGCGGAACAACTGAAATGATTTTGCCGCCCGCCAGATGCAAGAGAAGTGCCATGAGATGCGAACTCACATTTACGCTACCTTCGTGGATCTGATAAAAGCCTTTGACACGGTGAATCGCGACGGACTGTGGAAAGTCCTGCAGAAATTTGGCTTTCCTAAGCGGTTCACGCACATGGTGCGTCAGCTTCATGACGGGATGACAGCACGCGTCACTGACAACGGAGCGCTGTCCGAAACATTCGCAGAGTATTGGCTTTTTGCGTATTGGCCCCACCCTGTTCAGTCTAATGGTCTCGGCTATGCTGATGGACGCCTACCATGATGAGCAGCTTG